>VZSE01008770.1:20263-337193 GCA_013398275.1 Promerops cafer
TTTTTTTTTTTTTTTTTTTTTTTTTTTTTAAATTTAGCTGCCCTTGTGTCACTATTCTTTTATCTACCTGTTTTGACTACTCCAAAAAATTAAAAACCACAACATGCAGCAGTCCTGGCAATATTTTTAACTGAGTTTTTTAAGCAGTAGTAAGTCTTGATGAGCACAGGGGGATGGCACACCCACAGCAATGTGGGGCACACCACGTCATTGACAGAATTAGATTCTCTCAAAATAAGAACTTCCACTGAAAGCCACGAGTTTCAGCTGAAGCAAGGCACAAAGGTGCACGTGGACACATCTGAGAGAAAGGTGTAGAAAGCTCTGCCTTTGAGGCAGTGAAGTGTGGGAGGTAGAGAGTGAGGTTAAAGGCTCAAAGAGCAGGATGCTATTCCTGCTGCTGTGCCTGACCTGCCCTATGACATTAGAAAAGCCACTTCTCTTTGCTCCTGTTCAGCTTTGATGTGTTCTGTGTTCAGCTGGAATTTTTGGGCAACATAACCCACATTCATAACATGATAAATTTCTTGATCATCCTCTAGGCAATGATACAGGAAGTCCACCAGACTGAAGCACCAAAAAAAAAAAAAAAAAAAAAAAAAAAAAAAAAAAATTTTTATTTTAAAAAAAAAAAAAAAAAAAAAGTCAGTTTTCGATTTAACAGCAAATAAACCCAACAAATTCTTGCTCACTTTTAGTAGAAACAACCTTTGCTGCAATTATAGAGTGTAGAGAAAGGATCATACTGTGGAGAGAATGATTCCTTCTATCATTTCAGGCATATATTTTCAAATTATTTTGGCTTATATTTGTCTCTAGGGACAGGCATGCTTGGAACAGCATCATTCTTACCTTGTCTTTTCTTAACATCTGTCCCCTAAATAACATTTCCAATATATGGATATTTATTTTATGGGATTAACCCAGGACTATTGAATTTTCCTACAGATGATTATATTCTACTGTTTTGGGTTTTTCCTGCAAAATACTACAGTCCTTCTGTAAACCATAATAGTTATGCTGTGGAAAATTTTTATGTATTTTTCAGCAGAATACTTAATATATTAATCAGAATCCAAGTGGTAGTTTGAGGAAACAGGATCATCTCAAAATAGGAATTGAACATGTGTAATTTTATGTTGTTTGCCTCAACTGCTAATGTATCCAAGCTACCCATCTCCTTTGGAACTTCTCTTTAGCTGTGTTGCACTTGGAAGCAATTTTATTAGTTTTTCTACTTTTCAATTATTTTTTTCTATTTGTGCCATAAATACAGCAGTCATACTTTCCAAAACTCATTTGCCCTTTGCCTCACAGCCATTAGAAAGCTCCTGTAAGCAACAGGTAGGGCAGAGTTGTTTGGCTTGGCTTTATAGAAATGCAAATATTCTTCCCTGATTGTTTTTTCTTTTTTGTTACAAATATTGCTTCTTGCAGCTTTCTACTTAGGTTTGGGGTTTGTACCTTTAATAGGAATTTTCTCACAGCAGTAAACCCTGACTTGAATCCTTTTACCTTTGATTGCTTCAAAATTAGTAACATTGTCTTGCTTTCTCACATCAAACAGCATGAAAAATATGCTGCAGCACACCCCACTTCTCCCAGAAATTCCTCTGGGCTGATTCTGCTGTTCTCATTCCCTCTGTTTTCCTTTGCAAGCTCTTCCAAATTATTGTTATCATTGTAACCCTTACATCTTATTCAAAATGTTGGCATTGGCTTGGTTTCCAGTGATTCCTGTGACATTTGCTCTTCCCTGTAATATAACTTATTCTTTCAAACTTGGGCCATCACAGATTTTTTTTTTTTTTTTTTTTTTTTTTTTTTTTTTAATCCCAATTCTTTCTGGAAAAAATTAAAGGTCTCTCTCGCATCAGAGTGCTGAAGTAGCACGAGGAGCAACATCTTTTGTTTAGACAAAATAATATGAATATGTCGAAACAAATTTTGTCTCTTTCAATAGAGTTTGAGTGTTTTCTCTGTTTCTTTAAATCCTTGTTGTTTTCTTTTTTACAGTTAACCTCCATAAATTGCTTTCATCCTTAGACTGGTCCGTAGTTTTTAGAAACATTTTCTACTTTGCCTTCTGTTAATAGAAATGTGTGTGTTTTATATTCAATGCCACATGTTAATCACTACCAGAGTGACAGAGCTGCCTTTTATTTGGTGTCTGAGATTTAAAGGGGTTGCTATTCTGTGAAATGAGGTTTATGGCTCATACCAAAGTCTATTTCTCCTCAGTATTATAAAAGTGGCTTCTTCTCCTCCTTTCTTTTTCTCTCCACGAGCCTTTTCTCTTCAGCTGTCTGACACTGCAATGGAAAAGAAAAAATAATGAACATCTTCTGCTGTGCTGTAATATAGAATAATAAAAAGAACCCTAACATCTGTCAGCACCTGCTCTGCCCAGAAATTGTATCCCAATCCACAGATGCTTGGTTACCAGGCTTTGTAATCTGAATCTGTAATTTTGTGTTTCCCAGAAGAACAAGGACACCCTGTACCTTTCACTTGTACTTTTATTTTGTGTTTGTCAACTTTGAGAATGGATGTGATCTGTTGTTGTTATGGAATCTTTCCTTTTACGTTGCATTTTTTAAAAGTGTTATCCCATTTCTTCTTGATTTCTCTGCTCATTTGACGCTGACCTTGCCAATTTATTTCATCCTGTGTGTCAGTTACCCTTTGTGTACTGAAAAACACATTCCACCTAAATTGCTTATAGGTTAATCCCTTCCTTATAACTTCAGTCACTGACATCTTGCTTTTGAATTAGTTACTATCATTTTGTTGACCTTATCAATCCCAACAGTGTCCTTCCTTCTTCTAAACCAGCAACCAGAAGACCAGCAACCAGAA
The DNA here is from genome assembly GCA_013398275.1 of Promerops cafer. Lineage (NCBI taxonomy): Eukaryota > Metazoa > Chordata > Aves > Passeriformes > Nectariniidae > Promerops > Promerops cafer. The sequence goes on from VZSE01008770.1 coordinate 23,123, forward strand.
CTGAACTATAGTCTCAAATGCACCTCAAAACCTAATAATCATTTTGTTTTCTCTCCAGACTCCAAAATAAATGTTTGTGATGCTTTAGGCTTTCTTGCTGTGCTGCAGAGCAAGCTGCATACTTCAATTAATTAACCGTGGATACTTGAGAGATTTTGAGAGGCAGGAGCAAAGGGTTTCTAAGTCATGTATTAAAATTCCACCCTCCTATTGCAGAGCTGCAGAATATAAGAGGGAACAATTTCCAGGTCTCAGACACCTCTTTACTGGGCTTCTGAGGTCTGTGAGTGTTATACAAGCAGTTCACTTAACCTTTGGGAAGGGGACAGTCTTTTGGTGCTTTACAGTGCGTGATTTCATGAGCAGAATTTATTTATAGGATCTGAAAAAGCAATTTCCTCTTCAGCCCATGATAGGGGGTTCAAAAGTCAAAAAAAAGAAGATCCCTACAGATCCCTACAGGGTTGCCAGAGATAAGGCACAGACCTTTCCTTCTAGAAGTCAAAACAAAGCATGTTTCAGCTCATGGCTATCACTTTTGCACGGGTCTCTTGATATTACCAAACCCCAGCCCTGGCTTCCTGTCTTCAGATTTGCCTTGCTGTTATAATTTTTTTATTTAAAAAAAATGAAAAGTTGGCATTATAGTTGTAGAGAATAAATTCCATTGCTAGAAGATAATTTTATTTTAAGTCTCAACATATTTAACTCCCCTCCCTGCCACAAACTACATTTAATTGAAAGTGGCCCATCTCAGAGGTTTACATTTATGTGTAGTTAGCAGCTGACAGTACTGCAGGTTATCTTACTGTATTCTGGGCTGGGTTCATATCTACCAAAATCAGTGTGACAGCTGTGACCCTCCTCCCACAGGAGTAGCACTAATCTGAAAATTTCAGTCCAGTGATTGCTGTCTCCCAAATTTTAATGCCTGCAAAGCAATGAGGGTGTGACAGTAAGTCACAGTGCTACCTGATGATTATCAGGGGCATTATAAGGGAGATGTTGGCAGAATTTCAAAGCAACAGCAAAAGCAGCCCTTTTCACAAGATGAAGTTGCATGTGTTTGTAAAATTAGACTGATAAAATCCTAAATTATAAAGGAGGCAGAAGAGGACAGGGAGTAGAACTGAAACACTTGTTCCAAATACTCCTGAATTTTCAGTGTTACATCCATGCATTTTCAATACCATTTCTATCATCTCATGGTAATGAATGCTATTAACAAAGTTTCAAATCACTGTTTATATGCAAATTTTAAGGAATTTTCACTGAGTCATTCTGAGTTGAAATCCATCTAAAATCTGGAAGCATTCAATAAATTTTCTGGCAGATTATATTCACCATTCAGTGAAATTGTAATATTGCATGAAATAAATGGTAGAGAGAAAAATAATTCAATGGTTCAAACCCTTCTATATTTGTAGACTTCAGCAGTCCTCTGTAAAAAACCACTTTTTCTATCCATGCTGCTCTCTCTTCAGACAAAGGGGATTAATAACCCCTTTTCCATGTGAGCGATGTTGCAATAATGAAACTTTTTATAGTATGTGATGTTGATTGTGATAGGGATTGACAAATACAGGAGATAAATAGATGGATATGTGTGGGAAAAATGTGCACTAGTTAAAGTACTATACATTTCTTCTTTTTATAATTTGTTCATTACAATGAGAAAGAAGCTGAAGTGGGTACTAGATCAATATATAGAGATGATGAGGCATTGACAGATGCAAAGAAAAAAAACCATACAAAAGGATGCTTTAAGTTTCAGACTGAAAAATATGCTTGCCATTGGCCTAGCCTGGTATTAAAATAGGTTTTTTTGGTGAATAGAGAGGGACAGGATCTTTCCACCAGTTACAGCAAACAACCAGATTCTATCACATTTGCTCCAGTTCTTCCCAGGAAAGTCCTGGTACTTAGAGATTTCTTTCACCAAATCAGATGTCCCTTCCATTAACAAATATGAGAAAATATATTTTCAGTGCGTGCTTACAGCCTCCTTCCTTCCCAGTATGAGAAGATAAAAGGATATTCTCAGATATTATGATACATCTGAGGTGACAAATGTTTAATTCTGGGGAATTACATCTTATGTGAAGAATCATACTTGAAGAACACTGAAAAATCCACTAACACAGATAGGTAAGGTCCTGCCAACATGAGAGATTCCTTAGAGGCTGGAAACCCAGGGTCCATCCAGCAAAAATAATACTTTGCAAGTCTCTGGCTATGTGACCCCCATCCCTGGCAAAGCTGTAAAAAATGAGCCTCCTAATATACTTAAGTTATTGTTTTCAGACAGCTGTAAATGAATAATTGCCTCATGACACAAACCTACTTAGCAAATTGTGCAGCATCCAGCGCGGGCCCCGCTGTGTGCTCAGCCTCATCAAGGACTCGCTCACCTTTCACCACAGTTGCTTTGGGATAAGGAAAGAACATCATCAGCACGGCTTCCTGGAGGCAGAGATAAGGATGCTGGAGAAGTGCTAACATGATGGATACAGAGTACATGAGATCCTGCTGGCGATTGTTTTGTTCAGAGGACAAAATACCACTCAGCAGCCAGACACAAGCTGAACTCTGACCTTAACATCTGACACTGGGGGGCTGGCAAAGTACACAGTGGGGCTGAAAGCGTGAGCATCAAGGAACTCTATTTGCATTGTGGCTGAAATCTTGAAAAGTGGTAGAATGCCACAAAATCAGTGCCATGAGGATTAAATGACAGCCACACGGTATTCCCCTCAGGAAGACAAGCAAAAAAGCTCAGAGGATAACATTAATGTTACAGGTTTTGCACTGGAGAGACCGTTTTGAACAAAGTCAGATGTAAACCACTAGGAAGTTTTACAAATTTTGGCCACACACCTCATTTGGGAAATTTAGCACCAAAAAATGCAGGACTTGAGGGCAAGCTCCACTGTTGGACAGCAAGGAACAGAAAAGCTGGATTTTTGGGGACTATTTGTTTTGGAAAACGAATTCAATCTCAGTTTATGATACTTGATAAATTACTACCTAAAAGAGAGAAGACTGGAAAGAAGAAAAGGCAGGTATGAATAGCATTAACAGACTTTTCCAAATGAAATGCTACAGAACAAGTTCTAATCGAAGCCGAAAGTTTGATAGAGTAAGAGGTGTAACAGTTGTCCAATATTGAAAATGAACAACATTTTCTCCTTAAGAAGTGGCCATGGTTTTGTTCACAAGCTATAGATTTCAGCCTTTAGCAACCAGAGTAGGATGCCAGCCAGCAGAATTGGCATGGCACAGACCAGGACTCAACTGCAGTAAAAGTCAAGATATCTGTTTATCATTGGTGACGCCCTAGGTTATAATGTGAAAAGGTAACAAGTGAAAATCTCCATGTTGTACCCATGTAAACTCCAGAATAACTCAAATAATTTGTTTCTTTTTCACTCATTTGCTGCCTTCTTTACAGTAATAGCTTTGACACGTTGTTCCACACACAGTGAAAGAAAACCTTTGAAATCTGATGATCAATGTGCTGTTTGTGTCTGGGATGAGAATTCCACGGTGCTGAGCACACACCAAATTTCTGTGGAATGGTAACCCTGCTCCTTAAATTGCTGGTACTTTCTGCTTCATAATCTGCCCCCACGCATCTTGTGTATTTAAACAGATTTAAATGGCTCCTTTATCTTCTTAGCCTACAGAGAAAATAAATCTCATGCCTTGAGCATGATACCTTTGCATTCTACAGAGTTAAAAGCTGTGGGGAGTTATTTTTTTAGTAAGACAGAAGGTTTTAGGAACTACTTTGGAGCTGCTGTCTGGGACTGTAATTCTTCCCTTGACATCCTTTTGCCTCAGTAACCTTGTCTCTCTTAATCTCTGCATTTTTTAACTTGATGTTCTCTTCTTTATTTGTTTTCCAATTGACTCACTTTGTCTAGCAGAATAATCTCTAGCCCCACATAGTCCACAGAATTTAAGAGCCCAGGCAAAACTAGTTGGAAAGATAATATAAACACTGTGCTCAGAAGGGGAGACATGACACATAAATTACCAGATGCCTGTGAGCTTGTGCCATTCTCAGCCACTGTTTCTTTTCCCTCTCTGTAATTGCTGCTGGGAATGGATGTAAAACTGGCAAGACAGAGGTAGTTTACAAATAACTGTGCATAAACATGGAAATCCTCTGTTAGGAAGGACCACAGAGGTCATTGTTTAAATATTTTTCTGACAATAGTGTTGCTGAACTTTTTTGTAGATACTGAAACCTTAAGCAATTAGGGAATAAGCAACGAATCAGCTGAAATGTTCTGTGTGAAGTGGTTTCCTGATAGTGTTGGATGTTTTTCCTATTAAAAGAAATTTTTTGGGGTTTTTTGTTGGGGTTTTTTTTGGGTTTTTTTTGTTTTTTTTTTTTTGACAGAGGGGATTAAAACCATGTAAAATGGGCAGCCAGTATCCAATATAGCAAAGTTAGCAAATATAATTGAATGCACCTTTGGCCTAGTCTCTTTGTTAATAGAGGTTTTATAAGAGATTAAGAAATTATGAAGAACTGCTGCAGACATGATAAACTTTGATTTGACTCTCACAATGGTAATTTTTTTTCCCAGTTGTCTGATAAATTATTAATAGAATCTTCAGTATGAAATCAGGATTTATCCATGAACAACAAAAATGGACTTCATTTGTTAGCCACAAATATAAAAACCTGGGCAAATTGTGCATATTACTGTGAAGTTTTTTGTGGACCTAAAGTGGGTCTCACCGTAGAGCTGTCAATCAAATGAAAGAATTTAGTGGGCTCAGAAATTCTATGGCTGCAAAGGAAAGGGTTAATTCATAAAGATCACCAGTTTCAAGTTCTTATTTTGATCAGAGAGGGAGAGTTCATTGTGGATATAAAGTCACCTCAGGTGTGAGGGGAGGAAANCTTTACTACGAACAACAAAAATGGACTTCATTTGTTAGCCACAAATATGAAAACCTGAGCAAATTGTGCATATTACTGTGAATTTTTTGTGGACCTAAAGTGGATCTCCCCCTAGAGTTGTCAATCAAATGAAAGAATTTAGTGGGCTCAGAAATTCTATGGCTGCAAAGGAAAGGGTTAATTCATAAAGATCACCAGTTTCAAGTTCTTATTTTGATCAGAGAGGGAGAGTTCATTGTGGATATAAAGTCACCTCAGGTGTGAGGGGAGGAAATTGCAGCTTGATTGTTCATTTGGTCTTTATTTCTTGAAGGAAAGGTAAAATGGTAGAGAGGTGCTTTCTTTCCAAGCATTTTGAGAAATCTCTTACAAAGTATCACTTTTTTACACCTTTGAAAGAATTCTTGCTTAAAAAATATATTGATGAGGGTACCCTTTCCAGTTAAAAGAACAGAACTGTTATTCTGGGTGGATATTTTCATTTATTTGAATGAGACATGGCTTGGTCTGCCTCTGAATTCATGGAGCAGAAGGGTAACTTAAGCAAAGATCCATGGGGAAAAAAACTCCTTGCACTCTTGTATGATTTAGGTAATGGGGTAAGGTTTTATAGCTCCTGGTGTCTCGTTGAAAAGCCAAGAGAAGCAAAGGAAGATGCAACAGTTGTGTTTATTTAGCTGTCATGTTACTCAGGTTTTACTACTGATTCCCTAGATACTGCTAAAAATATCTAAGTTCAGCATACATGTTACCTGTTAGTTGACTGCTAGGAGTGCTGTCACCAGTCAGAAACAGTGATTATTTGATTATCTCATGTTAAATTACTGTCTGCTGCATTTGTAACAAAACCACAAAGTCTTATTGTCAACTGCAACTTGATTTATTTAGTGTTAAACAAACCAGGCTAAGCCATCTGTAAACTGTTGGTTTTGCTAAGGGTTTTTCTGTGGTTTTGTATTTTTTAAAGATTTATTTATTTCATTGTTTTTTCTCCCCTCCTTGTGCCTTCTATTGACACCATGACACAGTCAGTGGTTTACACTATATCTGAAGCAGTGTCATCATGATGAAGAGGTGTCATCAGGCCAGGCTTCAGTTCTTTGTTTTGACAAATACTGTGAGATACTTCATTGAAAATAAGAAGTAAGCTGACATTTGAAAGTGCAAAACTACTTCCATTAAACCTTTTCTCTCTAATTTAAGACCCCCTCACTAATAAATGAAGGTGGCAGGAAATATCTTTGTATATTAGAGTACTATAAGGTGCAATTTGAAAGTGACACAGATGAAAAATTGTTCCTGTAATAAACTATTGATTTTGTTCATGATCAGGACTGAAAGAACAGGATATGTAAGAATTAGTGTCTCTGATTCTGAGCAATAGTAAACATAGGGTTTAGTGCTTCAATAATTATATATATTATAGAAAACAGAGAGAAGGTGAAGGGCGAGGTAGGAAAAAATACAGATGGCTTTTAGAAGGAAAAAAAAAATTGGAAGAATGTCTTCCAGTCCTTGAAATACATTCACTCCTAGATTAGCAAACAGAGCTGAACATCTGCTACAAGCAAACCACCTCTGGAGCAATGAGGTGTCACTGTGACAAAAGTGCCTTTTCAAGGCATTAGAATTAACTTCACTGAAGTAAATGGACCAACTGGTTTTAAATACTAGACAGAACAGTTTGTCATAAAACATGTGAGATCTTGCTCATACAGCAACATTTAAAAACTGTATGGGCAGCAGTTCTTCAGCAAATAATAGGTTTTAGAAAAGCACTGCTCAGACCCTCCATCAGGCCCTGTTACACTGAAATGCAAATAAATTCTCAATGGATACCTATTTATAAAGTTATTTTATCTGTGTTCCTAGAGGTTCTTAGAGCAAAACATTAAGAGGATTATCTCTTTTCCTTTGAATGAGCTTGCTGTCTTAAGGGGGAAAATCAATAATTAGTTTACATGTTGTTCAGAGTCCCCACTTTTAAGCTTCCAATATCTGCTGAAATTCAAAACTGAACTTTTAAAGAGTGCCTGGAGAAAAAGGCTTGTAACTTGAAAGTACAAGACAATTATTTGCAGTTTGGGGTTGATTTTTGCTTTTGTGTGTATCTGTGACCTTTACTGAGAGGTATATGTTCAACACATACACTTCAGGTTGTCCCCATGTCCTCTAACCTGACTTCACCCCATCTCCATTCTCAAAAACCCCTCTCAACGCACAGATAAATCAATTAAATCAATTTAAATCAATTTAAAATGGAGAAAAGTCACACACTCCCTACAGTCAGCTGTGGTCCTCTCACTGTTGCCATTTATTTTAAATGAAAAGCTCAATATCAGCAGCCTGTATCCTTCAGGCTCGTTCAGGTGATAAACTGTGTGTGGAAGCATAAGGTAAAAGATTGGGCAGAACAGACAAGGGAAAGAAAATTCCAGAGAAAGGGCATTTTGATTTGGATGTCTACCTTTGGAGCAAGGCAGCTGTGGTTGTTCCTGCCACAAGGGACTGACCATAGGTTAGACCTCTGAGGAGGCTTAACTTTTCATGCCAGTCTGGAAATGCTCCTAACACTGCATCTTCACCTTGAACAGCATCTGAGAAATGGAGTATTCTGGAGAATTACTCATTAAGACAGAATAAATAATAGGAACTTCTTTCAAATATTGAGGGAACCAGGAATATAAATGGAGATCTGAGGATTACTCCTTTTCCTGAGAGCCAACAGGATCCGTCTGCAGCTAACGTTGGGTGGTAACAAACCATTCAAAATTTCTCTAAGGAAGAGGAAGTGAGAACTGCTTAATAACTAAATAATGAAAATGTGCAGAAGTATAAAGGTTCACATCTGCTGAACTGTCCATCCCCCAGAGTGATCCCACCTTTAATTTCTTTATCCTCCTAGGACGAGGAAGGCAGATCCCTGACTCATTACAGAATCTCAGCAGAAGTTTTGTTTATACATGTGTTTTTAGAAGGAAGTACCTAATGTTTCTAAGTGACAAAAATGTGGTCTGCACTTTGTTTTGTTTCACTTTTTCAAGGGGTTTTATATATACTTTTTTATTGTTCTCCAGTTATGTGGTGTCTTGTGATACTTAAAGCAATGCATCCTGTGATTGTGAACAAATGGAGGCTGAAAGTTTGGAAAAGTGTTCTAATTGTCCAAAGAGTAAGTGAAAGCATGGATGTGTTTTCCAGGTGGGCAGTTGTGATGGGAAACAAAAGTTTTTTAAGGCAGCAATTGATAGCCCATAAGAGTAGATTGTACAATAAGCTAGGAGAATTTTCTGGGACAAAGCTTGTCTTTGTCCAAAGTGCTGATATAGTTAAGGGGATCTGTTTCCTAGTGTTATGATTATATTCTGTTGATCCCCATGATTTATGGAAAAAGAGGGTTTGTGTCATCCCTCCCTGCTCCTTGATGCATATTTTGTCATTCCATATGTGTGTGGCTGTCACTTCTCTCTGAATCTCTGGAAAAGGGCTGCACCTTAAGAAAAGCTATTGTGGTATTCAGAAGGAAATTAAATTCTCCTGGCTTTGGTTTGCATAACACTGACATCTCGAAGATTACAAATTGATAACCAAGCATCAGGTGAGCAGCCGAAAAACACCAGAAAACACATGGAAAAAACTGAAATGAACATCTATGTATGAGGATCTCTGTGGTGTTAGCTCCAAAAACTGTGGCATATTAAGGACACTTCCTATCTGCCTCAGAGATGGCTCTTCATGCTGAAGAAGAGGAGAAGAAGGCCCTTCACTCATGGAGTCCAGAAATTGGGTGAAAAAAAAGAAAGCTAGGCTTTGTTTATTTTGAGTTTAGCACTGGAAATAGAGAAGGTTGACCTCAATTGTCAGAGTAGCTATTAATGAACCATTTTGCTCAGTTTTTCTTTACTTCACCTTTCTTCCTTCAAAACCCAGAATCTTCAGATCTCCAGTCACAGAAACAAAATCTAGATCAGAATTTGGGAGCCTGCATTTGACAGATGTAGATGTACCTACAAGCTTGTCAGGTTATTCAATAATCTCTTCTGTCACAAAATAGTTTCAGTTTACCAAACTGCACATTGCCTAAGTGTTCTGGTTTGCTGGGGATTTTGTTTGTTTAATGGGCTTTCCTGTAATTCAGTCTTTCCTTTCTGCAAGGAACAGACAATTGCCCTTTTAACAAAATTTGAAAAGAAATAGTAATTGTATATAAGGCAACTTTTGCTTTGTCTTCAAGTGACACAAAAGAGTGCAAGTTTTAGTTCTAATATATATTTTGGGAATTGAATAACTGTGGATTCCAGATTCCTTGGAGAATGTGCTGTGAGTTTGTCAAAGCCTGCAGTGCTGGAGATAGTGTTAATAGATCACATTTTGGAACAGGGAGAGGAAAAAGGAAGCATAGGACTGGGGTAATAATAGCAGACGAAAAAATGGGCTAAGGGAGGAGTAGCTATTTTATGGGAGAAGGTCTACATAATCATGATTTGGGAGCTTTAACAGGGTATCAGGAATATGTGAGGAAGGAAATGTAACTTGAATTAGGCTACCTGGAAGAAGTACATCTCATATTTGGAAATTAAGCTGTCAAAGGTAATTAGGTGACTTAGTTTTCAGCAAGTAGGTCCTGTTAAGAATGTGAAACAAGCTGACTGTCAACTTTCCTGGTGATAGATGTTCTTTAACAGCTTATGACTAGACCAGAGAAATATCTATGGCACAGTAGAGTAATAAACTCTGATTAGAATTCCCATTCACCAAAATAAATAAATAAATAAATAAATAAATAAACAAATAAATGAGTACTCTGAAAATTACTTGAGACTGTTTCACAAAGAGCACGTCCAGGATTAACCTCTTTGACAAGTGGGACAAAGTTTGTTTGTGAGCTTGTTTGCCAGGTAGCTCTGCCAGGAAGAGGGGAAATGAACCAAGTTGGCTTCTACAACTCGCAGTTGCAGGGGGTGGGACAGGTGGGTGGATGTTTTTTGTTTTAATTCAATTACGGTTGACTGATGCCTGTTCTCAAAAAAGAAACCAAAACCACCACGAAGGTTTTGCATTGTTAATGCAAAACAAAATGGAGCATTAATGAATAACAACTGCCTGAACCAGTCCTGTTCTATGTAAAGAATTATCCAGCTTCTCAGTTCATCTCTTTCTCAAAGTTGCATGTAAAACCACTTTAAAAAGGCTTTGGTAGGAGTTGCTGCTTTCAAGTTTGTATATTCCATATACTTGAGAAAAAAAAGAAAGGAACATGGCAAAGAGAACTGCTTGAACAATTTCAATTTATTTTTCAGTGTAGTTTTTGAATTTTCACTGCCTACTGCATGTAATAACTGTAGAGAAACTGGAGTGACTAACAGATGATCAAGGGAAGGCTGATTACTTATTTAATGGGTGTTGAGCCACCTTGCCTTGCCAGCCTTGCTTGTACTTCAGTAGGCAGCTTTGATATCTACCTGCTGTAAATAAATCCTCTCAGTAATGTTCTTTCTATTCCAGGTGAAAAGAAGAGCTGTGTGTGTCTGCAAAATCTGCAATGACTTGAATTAATCAGTAGATATCTGATACAAAAATCCAGATTTCATGGTGAAGGATCTCTTGAAAAGGAATCAGGGCAAAATGAATGTCTAACCTTGTAAGTAACTGCCAAAGGGTGCTGGATTTTCTGATAATTTTCTGGTAGAAATGGTCCATCTAATATACAGCTGCCACTTGTTAAGGAAAACACTGAAGTAGTACTCCTACTGGGGTCTATCTTGCATGGATTTCTGACCCTCACAGAGATAAATAACAACATTCCAGCATTTTTTTCAAGCATATCCATGAAAACAGCTCATTGTGCCTCCTATCACTTGATTCTTTCAAACCTGATTCCCTGCTGTCTACAGCAAGTCCTGTACTACTGCAGTAACATTTCAAATGGATGACTTTGCTTTCTAGGTAGCTCTTAGCAGTGGTCATTCACATTTCAGAATTCTGCCAGTTTGTTTTGCTCAAAGAAATCTCTTTCCTACACACCTGTCTCTGTAACGGATCAAGTGATCTGATTTCACAGAATCATGGAATGGGTTGGGTTGGAAGGTTCCTTAAAGGTCATCTCATTCCAACCCCTCTGCCATGGGCAGGGAACCTTCCACTAGACCAGGGCACACAGAGCCCCATCTGGACTGGTCCTGAGCACTTCCAGGAAAGCACAGTCCACAGCAGGGCAACCTGCTCCAGTGCCTCACCAATTAGGAATTTCTTCCTAATATCTAATCTAAACCTGTCATCCTTCAGCCTAAGGCTTCCCCCTTGTCCTGCTACTCCATGCCTTTGTGACTTTGTGAAAAGTCTCTGCCCAGTTTTTGTAGCCCCCTTTAGGCACTGGGACTCTGCTGTAAGGTCTCTCCAGAGTCTTTTCTTCTTGGACCGAACAACTCTCAGCCTGCCTTCATAGGAGAGGTGTTTCAGCCCTGTGATCAACTTAGTGACTCTCCTCTGGACTCATTCCAACAGATGATTACTCTGTTTCAGGTGATTGTTCTGTTTAATCTATCTGCTTATTACCAGATGTTGATGGCAGAAATGAACAAAAGTTCTGCTCTTTGGAAATATTAATTTCTAACATAAAGAGATGGCCATCATTAAGAAATAGTATAAAAGCTGCTTTAAAATCTCATTGGTTTGGCCTTTGCTATTGAATTTTTTTCCCCCAAATCTATTCACCGTGTTTCAATTTGGGGTACTTTGCATGATAGGAAGGGAAAGCTTATATGCCTGATTTTGGAGGGTAAGATATAGCCCTAGCCAGTTTGGAAAAGAACTGCATCCCATGTATATTTTTTGTTTTGATTTAATGTCAATATAAATTTTCTTCTGATTTGAAAACTTTGAAATTACTGCTTATTATTTCTACTGTTACCTCCACCATTTTACAGACTTATTTACTTATCTCTTCTTATTGCATCGTTTTAGTGCCAATTACACAAAATATGATCCATATGTGGATTGTGGTTCACATTTGTAAACTATGTAAACACTGTCAAGACCTATGAGTTTAAACAGCAGAGTTTACTTCTGCTAAGGAGTATTCTTAAGTCCATTATAAACAACACAGATGTAGAATGATAGCGATTTTTGCAGACAAATTAAAAAAAAAATCTTAAAGATCCTATTTCAAAATGCAATTGATAGAAGGTACAGAAATAGGAACACAGTTTTTTGGCTTCAGGGAGCGAAGTCAATTTTGAAAAAGAACAACACTTAAGCCTATAAGGAGGCTTTAAATCTGCAGAAGATGTTGAGTGGAATTGGGCCCATTCGAGTTGTGCAGTTTCACATTGAGCACAGCTATTTCCTTAGAAGTGTGCTGCACAGCATGTCAGGACCTGGAAATACATTGCCTGTGTAATGTCAGGACCCGACTCAATCAGCAGTTTATCTTTTGGCCAAGAACAGCAGGATCAGAATATCAGGGTAGTGCGCCCTGGCACCTTTAGGATGTTTCAATGCAAGCTGCTATTGAATAAGCTAAATCTCCTGTGCCCTTCTTTCTCCTGGCTACAGAGCACAGCCTGACATGGCAGTTCCCCAGGCTCTGGGTGCATCCACCTCCGCCTAGCTCTTTAATACCATGGAAGGATGCAGTGGGAGAATCAGCACAATTTGTCCCCATCTTGTATTAAGCTGTCAGTGAATATCTAAATCACTTCCTTTCCTGTCACTTCATCCCTTGACTACATCCTTCGAGACACACCACCATTCAGCAAGAACCACCAGAAATACCCTCTGAAATGATATGTAAATCCGGCAATTCATCATGCTCTGTGTAGTACAGGTTTAATTCTTCCTGCTAGGCCTCAATCTGCTGAAACATTACTCTGATATACAGTACAAAAGCAGTAACAAAGATGTTCATATCGGCCCATTGTGAGCTGGTGGCAGGGAGAGAAATCAATGAAGCCATGGGGACAATGGCTGGGGTTTAAACAGGCTGCAGAAATTTGCTAAGGCGAGGACAAAAGCCCAGGCGCTGAAAAGCGGGCTGCCCAGGAATTCCTCAGGCTCCATTATCCCGCCAAACAATCCTCACTCAGAGGGTGGATTTGCATCTCTAATAGGGTTCAGGGTCTGTTTGTGAAGGGCTTTCGCTGGGGCTGACCCCATCTCTCAGGATCACATTGATACCCGGGGCTCGGCCCTGCCCCGGCCGGCTGCGGGCAGGGCAGTATCATGGGAAAATGCGCCCGCTTAAAAGGGAGCAGAGGAAGGCAAAAAAAATTAAAGGCTTGAGGCAGTTTTGGTGGTACTTAGCAGGGAAAATTACTCTGGCAAATAATAGAACCTACTGCTGGTAATTACTGCTAACAAGCTTCCCCCAACCCAAATGTGACACTTGGACTGATGTGAGAAAAGCTGATATAGGCCAAGCTTATTAAGTCTGAAAGAAAGGAGGCTCTTCCCTATGAAAATACAGCACTTGGAACCTGCAAATCCTGTAATCTAGTGTTACCAATTATCCATTAAAATAGAAAATAGAGCTGTAATATTTTAGGTCCTTTCTAGTGTATGTAGTGCCAGATGCTCTAATCTGAAGTGATTTCAAATGGAAAAATATTTTGTGTCATTCATGTGCTCCTTTTTAAACCAAGCTTCGCTTTACTTACTACATCTTCTTCTGCAGATAAGTGACAATCTGTCTTTTAATACTGCTATGGTAATTTTATTGTTCTAAGTTTTCTGAAAACACAACTGTCTTTACTCTTTAAAAAAATACTTTGAGTCAATTGAAACCCTCTTCAAACCTTCCTGGGTGTAGGTTCCATATGTGGATCTCCCTGTTCTCTTCAAGTGCATGGCTTTGTTTACATAAAATAATTTCTCTTGCAAAAATTAAAAAAAAAAAAATAAATAAATTAGAACCACACGAATATCCTCTGCAATTTATCTAGAGTACTTAACATAATTTTCCCAAATTCAAGGGAAACATTTCCAGGCTGGCTATGAAGACTATCTAGAAATAGGACTTAATTCCTACTTAACCTCAGTATCCCTCATTTCTTAACAACAGTGGGCATAAGTATTTTTCTTGCTCTAGGTACAAGCATCTTTGCACTAAGATCAGGTCATCTGCATTATTTCTGTTTTTTCTAGAGGTCCTCTTCTACTGTGATGCTTACACTGAGTGAGGTTCAGTTAATTTCGGCAACAGTTTTAAAAAAAATACAGTAGTAAAGGAGGTGATGTATGAGGTGCAAGGCAAGACTACAAGGAACAACAGTTACAGACTGCCACAAGGGAAGCTCCAGCTGAAAAAAAAATAAAGGAGAAAAATAATTCTTTGCTATGAGCAAGGTGAAGCCCTAAAATAAGCTCAAATAGGCTGAAGAATCTGCATCCTTGTAGAAAGCAAAGCTTGGTTGCATTGGACACTGGGCTGCATGACTTAACTTTGAAGTTGGTTCTGCTTGAGCAGGAGGTGGGGCTAGGATACCTCCAGCTAATCTTTCTGTACACCTATGAAGTTTATCTTTGTAATTTGCTCATTATTCCCATCTTCTCTCCTCTTATGACAATCTCAGATCAGGGAGGTGACATCTTTGAATACCTGTTACATCCTTGGGCAGAACAAAACAGAATCAATAACTCACTGTGTGAAAATTCACAACTAGAACTTGCTGAAAACAACCTTGAGTTTGCAGTAACCCACCGAATAAAATATCTTGTTGCTACAAAAAAAAATATACTGACTGATTTAAGGATGGGTGTGTTTGTTTCCTTGTTTGTATTTTAAGAAGATTGTTTGTAGTCTGTCATTTGTAGGCTTAAATTTCAGGAACTGTGAGATTGGCATCATAGGGTTGTACATATAGACTCCTTCTCCACCAAACTGAGCAAGTTGGATCCTCAGGAATTTTTTTGTTTTGCTGCAAAACCATATGGAAGCTTTCAGTCCACGTGGTCTTTATGAATTTATGAAGCTGTACTCTCTTCATCAGCAAGCACCTTGGATGAATTCAGGCACCCTTTTACATCTTTACAAAGTTTGACATTGCTTAGGGAAAGAACTTTGTAGATTGCTGGGTCTTTCCTTAAATAAAAAGGCAAATTATGCTCTGTTAGAGGATTTCAACAAAATAAAGGGTGTCCAAATTATTAGCATGCAGAATAAATAGAATATTTGTATTTATATGACATTTGGATAGGTTTCTAAATCTTACAGTACATATAGCAATATTAACTGTTATTTTGTAGAATGTTTTCTTTGAAGGATTAGATTTGCAGATCTGCTCTTTTCCTTTGTGTTTGGGGAAGCTGTTATATCTACAAGATGGAATCTCATTACTGTGTATAATTGTAATTATGTAAATCAGGTTATTTCTGCCTGTCTGATGTTTAAAAAGCCAAAGGAAATTGTTGATGATCTAGTTAGTGTGATACATTCAAAGTGATTGTGGATACAGCTGCTGAACTTTTCCATAACATTTCTAAAAACCTCCCTTTTCTAAAAGTGTGACTAAAGCTCATCCTGACCAGCTGCTGTTTTTTAATTTATTCACCTCAAACTTTAGGAGAAGAGGAATCGGTTTTGTCATCTAATTAAATTTAGATTTAAAGTCTGTAAATTTAGTCTGTAAATTTAGTCTGTAAATTTAGTTGCTTCTGTGAGGAAATTTCATTCCAGCAGAGTTATGTCACCTGGGTACAGACGTTAAATTGGTTTCCAATAAAGCCTTGATCTCCCAGTACATTGTGAAGTGGAGTCGGCATCGTTGTTTGCTTATGCAGATGAGGAGCCAGATGCACAGAGAGAGGAGAACTCACTTCTCAAGGTCATTTGAATGAAGCTGTGGTTGGGTTTGGGTACAAACTCTTATCTTCTAACTCTTAGCTCAATACCTATCTCTCCATTCATATTGCTATTTTATTTGTGTCCCTGCGTAAGAAGTTAACAAGGTTCCTGTGTTTCCTCCTGTGCTCTTATGCCCACAGAAATGTCTTAGAATTTTACATGGAAAATAAATAAATCAAATTTACTTAAACTAAAGGAACATTTTCCCTGGTGCTGATTGAAGGGAGAAGTAATAGGGCTGCAGCTTCTTTTCGGAACAGCAGTAGATTAAGTTGCCCTTGCTGGTATCTCCAGTCCAGAGAATGCCTGTGTGTTCACTGGGGGCTGGTGCAGCACACTGAGGTGGAGCTTGACACTTGTATTATTTCTCTGAGCTAACTTTGCTCTGCGCTAACCCTGGGAGAAATCACACATTTTAAAAAAAACAAACTCATTTTTTTACGTCCAAGCCATGAACAGCCAGTTGCTCTGGAAGGATGCTGTGGGAGACATGTCAAAGGATTTACTGAAGTCTGTCTCCCTTGCAGGAGAGCAGATTGTGGAAGAGTAGGAGTGGGGCTGCGGCCGAGCCTCATCCCTAACAGGGTGCAGCTGTGTCAGACAGGTGAGCAGCACTGAAGGAGAAGAAGCTGGAATGCTGATGTGTATTGACCAACCACAAAAGAGTAGAAGGGCACGCAGGTGCTATGCATGGGAGAGAAAAGGTTTAAAGAGTTAGGAGGGGAGAGAGGTGCAGTTGTTGGTGCCGGCAGGTCATGGTGTGGGAGGAAGGTGTCAGTGTCGTGGTGCTGCCCGTGGGATTGCAACAGAAAAAAAGGTATGAAGGCTCTAATAAACTGCTGATATCTACTACCACCTTCAGTGTCAGCCTTTTGAGCCCACTGTCAAGCAGGGGAAAGGTATGAGAGTTATTAGATAAGGGGCTGACATTTGTGTCAATGGTGAGTCCCCTGTCAATTCAATTGGTGTCCCATGTGAGGAGCAAGAGATGACATCCTCTCTTTTGTTTTCTCCATGCAAAAGCTAACTAATCTCCTTTCCACCCATATACCCTAATTTGCAGGTTTTCAATAGTTGGTCACTAGTTGAATACATGAATTTTCTTTTTTTTTTGATGAAGCATTTAGAGTTGTCCAGGACAACATAAATCCAAATGGCCTAGAATCAGTGTAGAGCTGCCTGGCAACAGCAATTAGTATTTAATTCTGCAGTGGAGGTAGTTACTTAACCTTCATTCTAATACAGAGCTACTTCTGTCATAGATAAACATATTTTTCAGATGCCCCTTAAATTAATTCATTGAAGCCTCATGTATCCTTAGGAATAAGCTAAGGGTGAAAGAATTATCTCTTGGAACTTTCCCCACCTTGCAGAAAAAAATGGGGCTCAGATATTATAGCTAATGTCTTTGGCTTTATTTTTCATTAAAGGTATCAAGATCTGGAGTTGGATTAACTTGTCTGGTAGACACTGAAGTCTGAGATGGGGGATTTTCTGAGAAGTCTGAACTTCTGGTAATGTGAGTGTCTTGTTTTCATCCTCTCCTTTGCAGTGTTTTTAATCTTCAGTGTGTTAACTGTGTTTTGATTTTTTTTGTCTGTACTAAGGCTTTTTCGTATTTGTGGTGTGAACACCAGCTGGTGATGGCTCCTAGAGGTAAAACTAAAAGTTTTGTTCTCATAAATGGAAACAAGCATATGATGATTTAGTTTAATCATTCCTGGCTATGAAGATTGCTAATCTTGTTAGTGAAAAAGCAGCATAAAAGGTGTGTGCTGTAGGTTTGGGGGCAGTGTTCATAAACCTTGTAATGAAGGTGGTCTACACCAATTGATCTAATAATACATCAGTGCAGTTACCTGCAAAGTTAGGCTTCAGCAGAACTACAGTTTTGGTGAGAGACAATAAAAATGAATGTTTTGGTGGATTATTAGTAGTATTTATTGTATATTAGTATGTAATGTATAATGTGACTAATATATACTGTGCCTAACTGGTACCTATGAATTATAGATCCATAAGTGAATTATATAATTGGAGGACTTAAAGCAAAAGGAAAGAATTTGTTTTCTGAAGGAGAGATATCTCACTTCTATCTCTTCCTCTTGCTTTTATTAAGTTGCTGTGAAAGATGGTAAACACCAAACTAGTGGAAGTGTGCTTTGGCCTTGGATGTTGTGATTGATGGCCCTTGTGAAAAGGAGCCCTGTGAAACTGCTGAATTAAGGATAGCTCCGTGCTCTTTCTCTTCAAATTGGAGAATATTGAAATGACTGAGCTCAAACAGCTCCTGTGTTTTGGAATTTGACTCAGTTCTCGAGCCTGCAGTCTCTTTGCAGATCCTGACTGCACAGCACAGTTGATGCTAATTATATCAGCTCAGGCATACACAGAAGTGCTGCCTGCAGTCACTGGAACTCTGGCAAGGAAAGAGCTTCATCAGAAAAGGCATGGTTGGGTTTAGGTTAGCTGTGTGTAAAAGTTATTTTGACAGGAGGCAGAATACAGCAGGTAAAACTATTTTTGAGAGGATTTTTTTTTTGCCTAACTGGTGATTCTGTGGTATTCCTTGAATATTGCTTCTGCCTTGTTCCCCAGTTTGGTTGGTTCTGTGTCAGCAAAGCAACCCTCAGCCATCAGCTGAGGAGAGGAGCTGTGGGGACACAAGGGATTCCACCTCTCAGCCAGTATCTGTGACAACAACCTGGAACTCAACGTGTAATCCTGCTTTAGCAGCCTTGGGCTTTTTTTGCACTCATAGGAGCAAACAATAAAACCTTCAGCTAGGCAGACTTCTAGAGCTGTTTTTTCTGGTCTTGGTGAGGTAAAGGCTCACTTATTAGTTGCTGACCCTATGTACCCATTGTTAAAACTTGAGCAGGGGTAGGCTATATAATTTTTAAAGTAGTTTCCTGGCTAATATTTGCTTGGAAATAGAAGGTTTGATTCAGGGTTCATAACCAAAATGGGCTTGTTCTGGCTACCAAAAAGACTTGTCTTGTTAGATGGAATCAGGATAGGTTATTCAGAGGGAAAAAAGAACATTTCCCTTTGTGCTCATCATGTCTAGAGATACTTGGATATACCATTATCAGTAAGAGCTACTGGGGTTTGACCAGTTCCAGGAATATATTGTTGGGATGGGTAATACTGAGTAGCTGATAGGTTACTACTCCATGAAATGCTCTTAGCCCACCTCCTGGATTCCTCTTCCTCCAGCTCTTGTCCCTTTGCCCTTTTTAGTTCATCTTGTCAGAAATGAGAAATGGCTGCACTTGGTTTAGTTTGTGGCAAACAAGAAAGGCAGTCTACATCTGAACTTGAATTTTAGGTCATCATAACATTTCTTCACTTTGAGGATTTTCTGTTTTATGAGCTGGCCACCTTTGTTGAAGGGAATAAAGAGACAGGGCTTCACACGGAGCAGGGACTGATATCATTGGAGAACAATGCTCTCTACAAACCACATATTGTACAGGCAGGCACAAAATGAGCTTTCATGCAGGGTTCTGTCAGTGTCACTCAGCCCTGCCTGAATGGACAGAGCTCTTGTGATTTATCTTCCATTCATCAGTCAATACTCAGTACTTTCTCAGCAGTGATGGATAAGATCTCTTACTAAATATACTGCTGCTGCCTGCTGAGTATTGTTGAGCCTCAGAAGTGAATGGGAAGGTGAAGTTTAATCTATCTCACACACGGAGCTGCAGGTTAGGAAAGTTACAGGAGGTTTCTGAGCAGCTTAGGGAAGCACCCGGTCGGTTTCGGGTTCTGCAGGTGGAGGGAATATGACTATCCTATTATTTTTTATTATGTATTTATGTTTTAGCTGGTGTCTGTGTAAGAAGGATGTTCAAAGCTGTTCTGATTTCCTAAACCCTTCCAAAGCTGCTGTATTGGCAGGACATTCAACATGCACAGTGTAGCCCTCTGTATTTTCATATTTCAAGGTATTGAGATATTTTAAAACATTTTATGTACTTTATGTAAACAGAGACAATATTTTATAGCAGTGCCCATTCCCCCAGCACAGGCATGCTCAGCAAACCACTCAGGCTTCACTCCTTCACATCACCTGGCCTCTGAAACACAGCATCCTGTGCTTTTTAAACTCAAGCCACAAAACAAAGGCCTCCACCTTTTCAGAGCAACCAATTTATCTCACATACTTGTGGCCTCTGGAGTGCAATATAGGGGAAGTGGAAATACCTGTGGGCAGAAACTTTTCCCTCTCCTTTTAAAGGAGGCTCTATACTAATATTTTTGGGGTGAGGTCACATATCTTCACATGACAGTAGGATTATGATCAAACCAAGAATGTCCTGAGCAACATAAACAACTTTTTAGATGTAGGGCTGGGCATGCAAATGGAAATGTAAATGTTAGAGGGTTGAGGCAAATGCACAAAAAATACTTTCTGGCTCAGCTCTGATGTCTCTTATTAGCATCTTGAGCAATAGATGCTCTTTTAATTATTTAAATATTTAAATAAACTTCCTATAGAAGAAAATCACAGTGCAGTTTGGGGAAAAAAAAAAAGAATTTAATAGGTGTATCCTCTGTTGAGGGCCTTAATAGCCTCAGGATGCTGAGGAGGGTGCAAAGGGAAAGCAGCATCACTACAGAAACTTCACTTTGACCTGACTGTCAGTGCCCCTGAAAAATCATCTTTCCCAAACAACCCAGGATTTTATTCCTTAATTGTGTGCCTAAGTTGATTTTGCTGTTCATAAATAATGCCAACATTCAAGCACCGCCCCATCACCAAAAATTGTGGACAGGAGCTGGAGAATTTAGAGCTGACTGCTTGTTCCACATCAGTTAATATGCTTAAGAACAAAAGCCCATGCAGAAGAAACCCCCCCGTCAATGTGGGTAAAGAGATCAAGCTGTGCTCTGGGTGAATCTCTCCCTTGGCTTTTTTTTTTTCTTTCCAGGAAACTTGAACAACAGTGTCAGCAGTCTGCTAAGAATTTCAAGGTAGTCACTAGAATGTGCTTTGAACACAATTTTTTAAGTTACATAAATCATCTGAGAAGCTCAGATTCATGGGCTATAGGTATTTATTGCCAATTTTAAGAGTTCATTTCCAGCATTTTATCACAGGACATAGGACACTGAAGTAAGTTTAATAACCTCTTGTAAGAAAAAGAAGGGAGAAAGGTTTAAAAAATTTCTGCTGACAGTAATGTCTATTTCAGATACTTAAATATAATGATGCCAGTAGGTGCTGCTTTAATATTGCCAGCTATAGTCATTTTGGAAGATGTTCCTTTGTTTCAGGAAGATCATAAGTATGGTGACATGTGATATATTTAGTGCAAATGAGTGCTTAAAGAAGCAGCTGTTAAAAGATTAAACAGTCATATAAAAACTTCTTATGGTTTTATAGAAATTAAAGCTGTCTCCAGGTAATCTAATTTTATATGCACTTCTTGTTCTTTTTTTTTTTTTTTTAGTTTTTTTTTTTACCTTGGAAAATCAGCCAGAAATGCTTAATGGTAAAAAAGGGGTTTCTTGCCAGAATAGGAAGATTTTCTGCCTCAAGTCTTTTCTTGCCACTGACTCAGTGGAAGACAGCCAAAACTCACATTCTGTTTGGTCTTTCTCCTGGGCTTAGGGTAGATTGTGATCTCTTCATCAGCTCTTTATATGGACAAAAGGGAGGCCTCAGATAAGAGAGAGCCACTGGTGGCACTGTCAGGATTGTTTTTAACGCATATTTTTGTCTAAATTGTGTTGTAGAGAAATGTCACATGCAATAATCTCCTGCTCCAGCCAACTTAACTTCAGAGAGCCTGTCTGATGAGTAGTTAAATAGCCTGAGTTTTCTAAGCCTGAACATCATGGGGTGAACTTCCAGTACCATCTTCCAGGACAAAAATTCCCCGAGTCTTTCTGAATTTCTACCATTTGTCAGGGCCTTCACAGCGTGGGACTTTTCCACGTGGGCAGGAGGGACTTTTCAGTGCTTTCAGGGTTTACTGATTATTCATATTTACCATCCTGAGGGTAAATTTCATTTGAAAAAATCAGAATTTTGATCCAGTGTGGAAAGTGGATGAGATTTATTAGTTAGGCATGTCACGATTCCCAAATGGAATATTAAGTTATTGGTTATGTTTGAATGTTTTGTTTGGAACTGGCTAGCCTCATATTTCTAAAACAACAAAATAGAAAAAAAAAATAGAGGATAGATATTTTTAACTGCTTCCTCGAGTGATAACTTTGTAAATCTGCACGGGACATTTTCACTGAAGTTGGGACTATCACCCACATCCCCTCATATGCAGGGCACTTCAGTGGACAGCTGACTTTCATGGGCTTAATATTTGAATCTAAAAAGTGCTTTATATAGTATTCTTATGCTTTTCCTTCATGGATGCAGCAAGGGGGTTCTAGCTGTTTTCTGGTTTTGGGTTTTGTGGTTTTTTTCCACTCTGGATTATCCATCTGCTTAATTGGATGAGGGTTGTACATGTTGTTTCAGTGAGTTAATTTCTGGAGCATTAATTATTTGATAAGCTCTAATGAGGATTTAGGCTTGAAGACTCCCATAAATTTGAATATTAAAAGTTTAATAAAATAAATCCAAAAAGTTAGCTTTTCTCTTTTTTTGACAGCTTTGGCAAGAAGGTGGGTAATTAAGAGGAAAGCATTCCATGCCATTTGCATGAGAATAGAGTAGACAGAAAGAAGGATGACATATTTGTCCTCTGCCTTCAGAAATTAAAATCTCAGGGAAGGGAGATTGCATGGCTATTGAAGCCACCTCTTGGATCTGATTTCCCAAATTACCTCAGTGTAAATGAGAGGACAAATCTGTTCTAATTTCCTGGGCCTCTTGGGTGTTGCCTACTCCATCTTTTGAATTGCTCCAATCCCAGCCATATCCCTGGCAGACTTGTGCTGAGGCTGGCCAGAAACCTGCACAGGCCTAAATAAATAGCCACGTCCCAACTTATTTCAGAGTGTTTCAAGATGAATACCTGCACCTTTATTTTTTGTGGCCTTGGTCCTGCTGGAATCCTTGTCAGGATTTCCATGAATGTACTTTAAACTGAGATGACAAAGACTTGGGTAGGAGATTTATTCCCTTTGGGTCTCCTGTAGGCAGAAGTTTGCAGACTGTTTGCAATCATTTCCCTTTGAAGTTCTGGGCTCTTTTTGCTGAAATGGGGTGAAACAATTGCAGGACTGCACGTTGCTGTAATGAGCTCTGCCAAATATTCTAGAGAAACTGTGCCAAAACCTGAAAGTTTAAGGAGGGTTCAGTTTTGCAGCAGTGTGAGTTTGTAAATAAAGTTTTATTTCATGGTGTTTTCCTGTTTAGATAAATGTTAACAGTTTCAAGGCTCCTTGGAATGAACAGCTGTGTTGGAACCATTCCACCAATTAAGCTCTTCAGAGTAGCTCCTATGCCGTGATATTGAAATGGTTCTATTTGGAATATGGCACAAGACTATTATTATTTAATGGTGTGGAAGTTCCATGCTTGAATCTGAAGTAAATACCTGCCATTCAGATGGTACATTCTCAGCTATGACTATTAATGAATTAACACAGTGTTCCAGGTTTCCTCATATTCCTTTTGTGTTGTATTTTCATGTGGGTCACCATCCCAATTAAATATAGAGTGGCTCAGATGAAATAGGTGATAACACTGAATCTTTGCAGATGGATATATCTGATGAGATGCCCAGTTTATTTCTTTGCTGACAATTGATGGTAACTTTACAAAAACAGACCACTTCAGTATTAATTACAAAGGTACTATCATGGTTGGGTTTTTTTCCAAAAAGAGGTTTATAGAGCCACAAGTTTCACTGTCCTTGTTAATTCTTCATTAATTTTAGTTGGTCTTACATATTTAATGTTTGGTGCATGAGCTAATTTACCAGGTGTACAGGTTTATCTTTAAACATCCAAACTCTCAAAAATGGGTAAAAACGAGAAATGAAGGAATTCTTTCCTCTCTGAGACATAGTTTGTCTTTGCATTGCTTTTATATTTTTATGTGATGGAAAATTGAGTTTGGCCTCAATGAAAATAGGTGTCCTGTAAGTATTACTGGGTTTGGATATGATCTTACAGATTGAAATTAGCACTCTCCCTGTTAATTATTTTTCAGCTATTCTTTTGATTTTAATTTTTCTCTCTTCTGAGTTCCTACTTGATCCAGAGAAGCCATTAAAATTGGATTATGAAGTAAACAGTGTTTATAGATCCCTTACATTATAGAAATGTCTGTCATGAAGTGATCATGTGAAGTAGTAAAAAGAAAAGTTTACTCTGTCTTTTCCAATGCACATGCTGAAACTTTGAGTGTTCTAACTTAAAAACTGACCTTTTATGAGGATTCTTCCTAGTACAAGAACAATGCAAATTTCCTTCTGTCTAAAGATGAGTGTGAGATGGTTTGTTACTGAAAAGCCCAAGACATCCTTTCAGGGGATGTGCACTTGCTGACCTGGTTTCTCTTGCTGTTCTGGCTGTAAGGTTTGGGAGAGATGATCACAGACACATGGAAAATGAACTTGACATGCAAGTGTCTCTAATGTTTATTGGACATATCTGTTTATAATCTTTTCACTTCTAAGGTTTATGTTGCTCAGGAAAAAAATCACAATCGGGTCAATAGCAATTGTTCATTTGGAGCACTGTACAACTCTGCTTTTAATCATGAAGTAATTGCAAGAAATAAACATTTATAAGTAAGCTTGGAGTGATTTCTCTATCATTGATATGCTTTTTGATGTATCTGACCTCCCTTGTGAAAAAAATATCTCAGTCTCCCTTGTTATGTTCCATCTATTATGACTAATTTCTGCTGTTTGAGCTCAGCATCCACACTGCTTATTCAAAAGCTTTGGTGTTTTGGCAGCAAAATCTGAACTATCTTTGCAAGTTCAAATCTTGGCCACTAACCCACCAGCCTAAACCATATGGGGTTCTGTGCAATGTTAAATTTTCAGTAGGAACAAGACTGCAAAAGGACTCAGTTTTCCTTCCCCTCACAGCTTTTTGGAGTGTCTGACAACCACTACTCAAATTTTGGGCTTTAGTTTAAACTTACCTCCAGCTGCTGTTCTTGTGAAACTGTGCAAGTTAGGAGAACGCTCTGAAATTTTATTTAGAACATAATCTTTCAATACTCAGGTGCTTGTACACACCATATCAATCTCTAATCATTCAGGTTTTTACAAATACTAATCTTTCTAATCAGTTTATAGTTCCAGCTCATTGACACCTTCTCTTCTTCCTCTATTTAAACGTCATCTACTGATGTGACCACATATATTTACCCATTTTGTTAGCAATTATGATGTATGGAAGACAAAATCTCTTTTCAGTGTAAGAAATAGGAGGCAGTCAAGAGTCTAACCTCCTCCTTATGTGCAGGGATTCTGAAGGGAGGAAAGTCTTCTGTTGAGGGAACAATATACTCAGTGGTCGAGACTTGGCTTTATCTGCTTGTGTAACTTCATTACAAAGTCAAGGAAGTGCTATCTTTCCTTTTAAATATTAATTTAAAAGGTGGATAAGAGTCTTTCATAAATATCGCTTTTATTCCCTTGAAGCTCACCATCAAATATGAATATTTTTGGAAAAAATTTCCATTAAAAGAAAGTTTCTACCACCGAAATATGTTTAAATTATAAATTTCAATTTCCTCCAATAAGATTTAACTTTATTAGTTATATTTGAATCGAATACATGGTGCTAGAATTCTGCAGAGACAGCCACTGGTTCTCTAATCACTTCTTTCTCTGATTTTCAGCAAGAATTTGATCCAAGTCATTCAGGGGTGTATTGTTCTCTGCTGTGCTCAGTTCTGAAAGTACAGTTTCCCTCACTCCATTGATAACAATGAAGCATGTGAAAGCAAAGGCCTGTAGAGTAGAAAAGATTTCATTAATCATGAATCATTACATTTGTCAGTTGGCAAAGGGAGACTTCCTCATTTATCCCTTGAATGAAATTAGGTCTGGCCTAGCTGCAGTTAGAAATTCAAAATTACCTTGGCATCTCTGTTGCTGTTTATACGTGCACCATAAAATGGCAGATGGTATTTTATTAATAGCAGATGAGCTGAGCCTTTCAAGCTACCTTTTTTCCTGAGATTTGGTTTCTTTGAATTTGAAATGACACCTACCTACATAATTTTGTGGTGCTTCTGTGTAATTTCCTTATTTAAAAAAAAAAAAAAATGCTTAATGTGGTTTTAAATGCACCTGCCACTCTCCTCCCACATCTGAGGTGGCTAATAAAAACCATCATAAAGATGAAGCTTGAAGAATTGATAGTTTTTACCTCCTGCGTACTTTCTTTTCTTTCTGGGGGTAGCTGAAAACAGGGAGAAACTGACTTGATACACAAATTCTGGTTTTTTTATTGTAGATCTAAGTTTAAACACTACCTTGGTCAAAGCATTGCAAAATATTACTGATGTTTCCAGGTTGTTCTCTTTGGAAAACCTGAATGTCAACCAAAATAAACACATGGAAGGAATCTTGCATCCATGGTGTTTTTCTTCTTTTCTTTTCATCTCTCTTGCTTAATATGCACACAGCAGACACTTCTAAAGGAACAGGCCATGCATACAAAAAATATACATTAGTTTTGAGTGACAACCACTTAGGATTGACTCACTGGAGAGACTACCACTAGTCATAAATAGTTACACCCATTAGATGAAGTCAAATCTGTCCCTGTGATAGCCAAATCAAATACTGTAGGAGACAAATTCCCCCTCTTGCAGGCAAGTTATTGACACTAGAAGTTGTAGAGTCCATTTTTTTTTTCAGCATATATTTGGAATGATGTTAATTGAAAATCCTGTTGTTCCCTAGACCTGCTATAGATGTTCTCAATTCTACCCATATCTGGAAGGTCTATATGTTGCATGAGTGAGAAAATGATTTTGTTTGATTTTTTTGTTTTTGGATTTTCTCAAATTTCCAGTTTCATATTGCTTTGAAAAGTGAAGAGGAAGTTCTGCAAACATATTTTTTATTTTTCCTTTGCTATTCCTGTAGCAGCCCAGATAGAACTTGTCTGTTCCAGGACTCAAATATCAGTAATTATCTCTCATTGAAATGCAGTGCTCTGTGTTATCTAAAGTTCTGTAAGGAAAAAATAACCCAATACTTGGAAGAAATTCTTGAAAAGGGGTGAACTTGAAAAGAAAAATAATTGAAGTCTTTGGTTCAGCATATTAGACCATGTTTAGTGTGTATTTATTATGGCAGATGGATTTCGGGGCAAAATACATGTGAAAAACTATTGTTGCATTTGTTTGAGTCAAAATTGAGTGTGCAAAGTAACCAGGACTCATTGGAAAGGCTGCTCTCTTATCTGGTAATATTTCCTAAAAATAGAAGACATTTAAAGTCAATGGATTCAAAGACTCCTAGGCCTTTATTGCACTGGAGGAGAACAAACCAATTTTATTTATCATTAAATAGGGAAAAGACCCCAAACAGCCATCACCTTTCAGAATGTTGCCATGAGATTTGCTTAACAAAACTCATTTCTTCATAATCACTACTGTTTTTCCAGCTTTTTCTATGACAAAGAGAAGGGCCACCTGCCTCTGACATGTTTTGGATAATAAAATAATGCAGTAACTAGTTAGGGTTCTGTAAGATACTTTCTTGTTTAATGGAAATCTTATATTAGTAAAGGAATAGCTTGACTGTGCTGATCTTCCCTTCTAATATTGTTGGATTAGCTAGTGTTATATCATTGTTTTTCTGTTTTTATTATCATCATCTCATTTTCCTCTTGTGGGTGCAATCTATTCCTGTTAAGTGACCCATTATTTAGAATTAATATTTGATTGTCTACACACTGCTTTCATGGCTGTCCACCAAACCTATAAGGTACTGTCCTATA
Source organism: Promerops cafer (assembly GCA_013398275.1). Taxonomy (NCBI): domain Eukaryota; kingdom Metazoa; phylum Chordata; class Aves; order Passeriformes; family Nectariniidae; genus Promerops; species Promerops cafer. The sequence continues at coordinate 50,779 of VZSE01008770.1, forward strand.
TCCTAAAGTGCTTTAAATCATTGATTTTTTTCGGGTCATTAACAAACTAATAAGCAGACTATTTAACATTGATGCTAAATGTGAATTGTCAATGACAGCAGCCAGTGGTATCCTGCTGACAAGTGATAATGTCATTTCAACGTGTCCTCGGAGCATGGTAATTACTGCTCTATTCATGAATGTATATGGCTTGATGTTTACCTGATTTGAATATGAAAGGCTTCCTGAAAACGTCATACGTGGTCTCTGCATGCTGAATGCACTGGATGAAACAGATTAGGCCTAACAATCTGCAGAAAACAATTAATTCAGATCCCACTGACCTGAGGCTGCCTATTGTGGTCTCCAGACAGCATCAGCAAATCACACAGGGCAGCATTGGTCTGCACTGCTAAAATGTTGCTCTGGATTCCGTGTCTCAAAGACAAAATTGATATTGAGCAGGAATGGCAAAAGAAATTAGGCAGTACATAGACTGCACTGACCAACAACCCTTTTTGTTACTTCCTTAACATTCTACACAAAAATGGCCCACAGGACTGATAGTCAAAAATCTGTTGTTTTTAAAAAACAATTCCAAAATACGCATATGAAAGTCAGCGTTTCTCATTTTGGTGATAGATAATTACTAGTTCTGCACCAGTGTTCGCTCTGTTGAAACAGAAGAAAATATTTCACATGGTTTATAAACAAGGGCAGAAAAACAGAGCTGGCAAATCTGGCATTGAAATTTTAGCAGACGTGTTGGGAGGACTCTGAGGCCTTGGGATCTGAAGGAATGAAACATGGATGCAGTAGGACTGTAAGATTTCACTTTATCATTCTGGATTTTTGTGGGATTCTGAGTTCTAGAAATTCTTGTAGCCTCTCCATAGCAGCTATTAGAAATACTTCAAGCTGTATGAATGCTAATTTTACTATCTATGCTAGATTTCTGATGGAGAGACAATAAAAACTTTTCATCCAAAATATACGTGACTGATGTTAAGATAAACTCCCTAAATACTCAAAGCTTTTCCAATGTTGAAGTAATCAGAACTTTCCTAAACGAACAAGGAAACAGCAGAAATTAAATCAATTACAGTCTGTATCCTATTTTTGCCTCACTAGGAAAAGAAGGCCTGAGGAAGCAGATTAAAATCTAGTAAACATCAATTTATTTTTTAATTGCATTCAGAAAGGATGCCTTAGAAACAGATCTAATTTGCTTCCTTGGAAAGTTGTTGGAACCTCATTACCTAGTTATATACCTTCTTTTAATTTCTGTTTTGAATATGCTCATGACATCCTCTGTTCTTGTGTTGGCTTTGTCCTTTTACACCCTGGCTTTATTCTCCTTACTTTGCTCTTATTATACTTAGAGAAAGAAGTCCCATTCCCTGTCAGCTTTTCACAAAGCTGAACAAACCAGCTCGTTTCACCTCTTCACATAAAAATCACCGCAGCCTTTTCCTTCAGCTTTTGCCCTCCCTGTGCATGGCTGGCTGTGATTTATCTCTCACTGGGCCCTAGGATTGCTTTCAGTTCCTCCTCAGACATGTCACGCTCCTGGTTCATAATGTCATGTGATTGAGGACCATGCACAGGCTTGTCTTCATTGTTTTGTGCTGATGGCCAAATTTGTTGGTCCCCGAAGGCACAGCCCTTCACTTTGTTTTATGCAGTTTCTTTTATTCTCTTCCTTAAGACCATGCAGTGCTTCCTGCAGGCCCCTGGTAGATAGCATTTCCAAATGTGGAGATGCTGCCATGCCCTTGGTTAACGTGTAATTAATGATCTCAGCAAAATTTGTCCCCAGATTGCTCCGTGAGGAGCTGCAGCACTCAGCTCCCTCCAGTCAGTAGCTCTTCCCTTTAACTTTATGGGGGGCACAATCCTCCTCTTGTTCTCTTAAATTTCAGTCTAGCCAGTAACTCTGATGTGCCAATAAGTCAAGATGCTTTGCTAAATCCCAATAGAGGATCCCTTTGTTCTCCGTTCCTTCTAGGAAGCCAGGTATGCTATGAAAGAAAATATACAAGGCCAGTTAAGATCAAACTCTTTCTTTTACATTTGGCTGTACTCTACCCTTTCTCCTTTAGGGCCTGAGCCAGAGTTTTATGTGTTATTAAAACTTCAGTCATCAAAGCATTTCCTTTCCAAAGTTACTGCATTTGCAGATTTCTAATTACAGGCAACTCCATGCATTGTAATAGATTACTTAAACATCCTTGCTACTGTACATACAACTTCATATGCAGCTTGTTCCAATCTTCTAGACTGGATATTTTCCAGTCCCTCTGGCTCACATCAAGCAATATTGTTACCAGTTTGTATTTCTGTATCTCTGTTTCCTCTTGATATTCGGCTATATGCAGTCTGGCACTGATGCTGGATCTTGCTTTATTGTTGCATGTCTTGATGTCCAAAGCAGCTTTGTCTGATTGTGGAACTATTTTCTTCCATTCTGTGTAGGGTCTCAGTTTGCCCTCAGTTTTCTTTGTGTGATTTGCTATCTTTCCCATCTTCCCCCAGTCCTTCCTCACTTTACAAATTCCTCATAACTGTAGCATCTTTCCCTAAAGAGAACCAAATCCTCCTGGAGATTCATGTACCTCAACTACTCCAACCTGGATTCAGCTGAATTCAGAGCTTGGTTAATTTTTAGTTTTCTCTTTTCAGGAACAGACAAACAAAGCCTAATTTGATCCTTTTTCTATTTAGGATGAACTAATTTGCAAGAGCTTCATTCAGGGTTATTCTGTAAACCCTTAGAGGAAGTGCTCAGCTACTTATCAAGACAAGATGTCATCTCTTCACACTTCTTTTTGGCAGAATATTTCCCAGCTGAGCTCTGCTTTTATGGGTATGCATCTGAGGGAGCTGAAAATTTCCTTTTGTGAGGCAGAACTTGGTGCTGCTCCTCTCTGCCACAGCCTGTCCATATCCAAACATGGCTCTGACACAATTTGTTCCAGGTCAACCACAATGGCACCACCATTATCAAAGTGCCTTTAATCTAAATGGATTATTTTATTCATTTTATTACAAATTAATATATTCCTAGGAAACTCAGGCTTAAACAAGAATGAGCTTTTTAAAAATGTATTATTTTTTCTGGACCTCATTTTAATTTTTGGTAATTCTATTTGGCATAACTGTGTGTGTTGTTCAGCAGTGTTCTGAATTGCAGGTGGTATTTGTCTCTTATAAATCACTGCATCGTTCTCAGAAAAAAAAAATTGGTTTTCATTATCTTTTTATTTTTTCTGTTTTTAATTCCATACAATATTTGTTGTTGCCAAAACAAGGTACTGTGAAAACAGTAGTTACTATTTCTTTCTCTACCCCTCTCTTTCCTCAGCCCTCAAGTCTGGACTCTAAGGAAAGAAAATGCTTCTTTGTACTCTGTTTTCAGGTGGATGTGTAGCCCATTATAATCTGATCCTGTATGATCAGCCCATCTTCTGAGAGACTCTGTTTATTCCAGATGTCAGCTAATATTTTGTCCTGGCTCTTACTTAAGTCTCTGTCATTCTTCCCATTATAACAAGCCCAATCACATATTTAAATACTAAATCTGCTGAGAGGAACATCTCCTGCAGTGGGATGTGCTGGCACACTCCAATTATTTAAACAGAACTGTAAAGGCCTCTTTGCTCTCAAAAACTGTTTAGTGGATCCAAATAATTCAGGACTGATCTATTTTTTTTTTAATAAAGTAATGGAGAAAGGGGCACTGAAAAAGCCTGCAAGTTAAGATGTGATTTCCATAGGCAAGAGAGGGGGGAGAAAGAAGGAATGGACAAAAAAATTTAAAAATTTGAAGAGCAGCCCACCAAAGTTTGTTCATGAACATTTGTTTAAACACTGAGAAATGCCTGGATTCCAGGTGTCGTTATTACAGGCCCGTTTTCCAGATACTACTCTTAAGAGTTAGAGCTTACTTTTGTGGGCAAGAGGAAAAAAAAAAAATAATCTCCTAAGGTTCTATCTGGCCAATAGTTTTATAATCCTGTTCCTGGTGAAACACAGATGGCCTTTCAGCAGCAATCCAGATGCTCCTGCAGGAAGCTCAGGCTCTCTGTGGAGCCATTTGGAGGGTATCCGTGGGTGCTGCTGGCTTGTAACAATGCAGCATTTCTTCTCTGAGAGATGAGCTGAAAAAAGCAGGAATCCATTCCTGTACCGACGGGGAATTAACTTCTGACATGGGAAATAAATTCTGTTCACACCTGGAGCCGTGGTTGGGTCCACCTATGCAAGAGCAGGATGATACACGTGGACTTTGGGATATAACCTTTGGTGTTGCAGGCACACAGCAGCAAAAATAATGCGTTAAAATGTGGATTTTGGCCTGATGTTGTATCAGTTAGCACAGAATATGAAGCAGAAAGCTGCACAAAAGGCATCAGTTTAAATATAATAAGTTACAGCCTATTGAAGAAAGCAGTGCTTAAATTTACAACACGGATAGCTAAAGGCATCTCTTGGAAAACACATGTAGGAAATATGCTCCTTTTGCCCTGGATGTTAAAATGCAGAATGAAGTAAAAGGAGTAAAAGAGCAAAGTAGACAGATAATAGAATTCAGTATCATTGCTTCAATGAGACTACTAATAAGCATGAAATTGAACATCTGCTTAAGTGCATGTCTGGGTTATAGCATAAAGATAAATCTCGTAATTGTACCCTGATATTTCCATAGCAGAGATTGGAGTGGATGATAACCAGCATAATGCAAATATAAATGTTATACTGTGGAAGAAGCTGTACAATTGTTTTATCTGTGATTGATGGGAATGAAAAAAAAAATCCAAGGGTCCTGCAGTTTACTTTTTTTGAAGAAAACCCTTTGAATATATTAAATATTTGGGGGAAATGCTATTTAGTGAGCTGAACACTAAAAATTATCTGTCAAAAACATCTTTTCTAGTCCCACAGTGACTTGTGGTGGTGGTTGGTCTCTGAATATGTTTTTCCATGAAAGAAATCTTATGCTGCCAGTTTAGTGTCCATGCTGTAGAAAATGTCTTCTACAACAAAGGAAAGAAATAATAATGATAACAGAACCAAATATTGTACTGGGTGACTGTTTTTGCAATCATAAATTAAATAAACATCCCTAAGAAATCTCTCAGATGAGACAAGATATCAGGTAAGCTTCTGTTGCTCAGATGGGAAAGATCTGGACTGAAAATCAAAATGTTCTGGCAGAAAGAGTCTTTGTACATGGGAAAATGAAATGCCAGTGATGTAAAGCAACTCTGTAGGTAGATTTAAATCATTTTTTGCCTCAATATGCTGGTTTTGTATTAATCTATAGAGATTATGATGCTTTATAATTTGATTTTTCAGGTCCTGGGCTTTACATAAGTGAAACATTCCTTACCTTTTTGGGACAACTTTGCTTGAAATTCCTTAGACTTTGTGACTACCCCGAGTAGATAATGCAAGATTGGGTCTTTTATTTGTTTTTTTCCCAGTAGAATGCTGCTAAAAAGGGCTGTGTCTGTGTGAGACCTCATTGTCATTCTGCCATGTATTGCTTTGGGGCAGCTGCTCTATTATAAGCCCACATAGTTATGAGTGAGAGACTGCAAATTTATTCTTCTAAGGAAGATGCATTGTTTCTGACAGATACAATTAATAACTCTGGCTTTTGAGATGGGGTTTTTTGTCTGTCTGGTTTGGGGGTTGTTTGTTTGGGTGTTTTTTGTTTTAATTGAAAGGGTGGTTAAGGTCTATGAAAATGTGTATTTTTATATGGAGGATACATGTGTTTTATCACACAGTAGCCCTCAAACTGCTCAGAATACTATGGATAAATATGGGAATGACAATTCAGTAAGAACGTTTCTCTTAGTTAAAATAATCCAAATGCATCAAAATTAGTGATCTGGCATTGTTCTTAATAGTAGACCATCTTCAATATACTCTTCTCCTCTAACTTTTGTTTTTAAATAAAATTATTCTAATATAGTATTTGATGGCGAGGTAATCCCTGGACTCAAAAGGAAAAGCTATACTGTACAAATTAACATGCTCTGCTTGGGAAAGCAATGTCTGCCAAATAACTATCCACAGGACACAACAGAAGTGACTATTTCATTCACTAAACACAGACAGAATCTTAGTTTGCACAGAAAAGTAACACTAGCTCTGTTTACCACAGATCTTGGTTATTAGTACATTGAAATGAATATTTAAAGCGTTTCCAGGTGAAAAAGTTAGTAAAAATCACATGATTGTATTTTAAGGAAAGATTTCTTTGAAGACTGAGTTGCCTCATTTTTTTTGAGATGAATAAACTCAAGAAATACAGGGTTAGGATCACCTGAGCTGAGTTTATTGCAGTGTGGAAATAAACTCTTATATATTTTAATGCTGTTGTCATCAGATTAATTTCTTTGGCTCTTCTCTGGATATTCCTGACCTTCATCCAAAACCCAATTGCTTCTTTATCTCCTCGTGGTGTGACTACCCTCAGGGCATGGAACAAACTGTGTTAAATTGTGTCCAGAGAGCCTCTTTTCATGTGACCATCCTTTCTAAACTCAGCTTCTGACTTTATGATAGCAGTTAAAGGAGAACCCCAGATGCCCTCTGACCCTCTTAGGTGGCTTATGGGGTTTTAATAGGACAGCTGAGAATTAACGCCCCAGTAATCATCCCAGGGACATTATGGAGTCAGAATCATGCAGGATTAGACCTTAGGTCACCTCACTATTGGTAATATTTTCCCTTAAGTGTCACAAGTGATAGGAGTAACACTTGGGCATACTTGAGAGGGGGCTGCAGCTGTTCTCAGAAAGCTCTTTGTCATCACTGTCATTAGCTCCAAAAGCTGAATCTTCCCTCAAGCTGAACCCAGTTCTTCCCAGGACTGTGATTTATTTGAGTTTTATCTAGGTTAAATCTAATAATTAGCTATTTGTGGTGCCCAACAAAGCCACGCTATCACTTCCCTCCTCAGATGGACAGTGAGAGACTATACAACAAAATGCTCATGGATCATGGTGTAAGGACCATGAGAGATCACTCACCAGCTGCCATCATGGGCAAAACAGGCTTGATTTGGGGAAATTAGTTAATTTTTTACCAATCAAAGCAGAGTGAGGTAATGAGAAACAAAATCTTATAAACATATTCACTCCTCCGTCCTCCGTTGGCTGAGGAGTGAGAAATTTCACGATGAAATCTTGATCTTCACTGTGTTTACCAAATTTGCCTTTGTAGCTTTATAAATGGAAGAATATTCAAGTTTTCTCACAGCTGACTGCAATTCATGTGCAGAAATGCTGCTCCCTGATGCAGCTGAGCTGGTTTGCTTGATCTCTCTTTCTGTCCTGAAGTTTCTGGGATTAGCAGTGTTTAGAAGAGATGTATGCTACAAATTTATCTCATTACTATGACTACAGATTGTGGTGTGGCTTTACAAAGCCATTTAAAGGATTTACAAGTCCTTTTTGCATCAAAGCTTTTTTTTGCCTTGGCTTTCAGCTAGAAAAGCAGAAGCAAACCATGTTTTTTTCCCATAGTTACCTCTAGGTTAGACAGCCATGTAATTCAGTCTGCGTGGTTTACCTTGGGGTGCTCAAATGTTCTAAAAGTTCCTAAAATCAGCTGTTTTTCAAGGGTCACGTCTCAAATGCATACCAGCCCTGTGGTCCAAAAACTTCCTTGCATTTCTGGAGAGGGAAAGGGAGAAGGGGATGAAGGAACAACTTCAGGGCCATTCTGAGCCTTCCTTAAGTAAAGCTCTGGCTCTGCAGCCTATCCACCTCTAGGGATTTGTGTTGCGTGGAATAAACATCTCCTAAACCTCAATATTTACCAAGATCTCATGATTCTATTTGCAATAAATTGCATTCCTCCTCCTTATTTCTTCCCTCCCCATTCAGAGTATGAGCTGAGATTCAGTAATTCATGTTTAAAATAATACGACTGGAACTACAGACAGTGTCTTGACACTGCTCAGGTCAATCTGGGTGGTCTGGAGGTAGACTGAGGAATTTCTGACATGATCTGAAATGTGCAAGGAGGAGAATTCACAATCAGAAAGGCCCTGCTTCCATTTTTGCCCTTTGGAAAAGGTCATTGATCTCTTGATGGCCTAAAAGGCACTAAAATTATTTTATTGAGCAAAACTCCTCTTAAAATGCATCCTAATTCACATTTTCTCCAGTGTATGGAACAGGGTATAGCATAGACAAAGCATGGCAAACCTTGCCCACATTTGGGCAAAGTGAATTTTTATCTCTCACTTCTAGTTTATCAGCCTTCAACAGTATCACAACGTGTTTAGAGATTAATTTACTCTTTTAAAATACTTTGGATTTCTAAAAATTTTAAAAATCTCCTTTAGCCACTGCATTACACCACCACCTTATTTTTTTCCCCAACTAAATTTCTGCATGTCTTCTCAGGCAGAGTGCTTATTTAAATTCCCAAGGAAAATCTGCAGTCCTGTGTTCATGGATGTGTGGAAAACACACATTTATCACAATCAAAGGAGAGAGGGGAGGAAGGGACGATATTGTCACTTTATTTTTTCTTCACCATTAACCTCTTAAGTCTTTAGTAAATTGGCTGTCCCTTAATCATGTCCTTAACAACCCCTGATGAGCTACTAATTGTACGTGCACTTGATCACTTGCAAAATCCCCCTGTACTCTTTTAGCTTCGTTTCTCTCAGATTACAGCAGCAAGAATTTATCTGGAAATACTTCATTATTTCACTAGTTCTCATTAGGAGTCCAAAGGTCATATCCCTAGACCTATATGAAGTTGGTTTTTCCTTCTAGCCAAGGTAACTTCACTTAATTTAGCACACAGACTCCCAAAGATGACAATTTGTTCCATTTCTTATCTATTGTTTTTCTTTTTTCTGCTGGAAACAGAGATAAATTAAGATAATAGCTGGCAAAGATTCATGTTTTTATTCTTTGTCTTTGGATCTTCATATTCTATTTATGGATTTTTTTAATATCATTTTTAATATCATTTTTTACAAACCTTATTGCTTGTATCTGGTTTGCCTAAGCTTGTGGAGATGATGGTAATTCCTCAAAGTTCACGTCAATAGAAACCACTGTTTAAAACAGCAGCTTTCTGCCTTTTCAGCTTTGTTCCATAGACTCCATTATTTTATATTGCCAATTTAATAATGCCCAGAAAAAAAATTCTATCAATTTGCATGGCCAACTGCTACCTCCACATTTAATTGCCATCTAATATTTCATCATTTTCTGGTTTTCCCCTTTTACTTCCTCAGGACTGAAGTGAAACAAATCCAGTTTATTCCCTCTTTGAGCAGCTCCTGTACTGCATTTTCAGTGCTGTAGAAAACAATGCTTTTTAAATTACTTTTATTTTTTAACCTTCTGCTTTGTGAAATATATTATTTGACCTTTATCTAAAATTAATTTATCCAGAGCTTTTTCAGTACAGAAATTGGTAGTGTGTGTAAAAAGAGGCCCGCCTGTGCTGCTGGTAGTTTGTGTTGTTCTATTTTCTAGGTTCCCATGGAAAAACTACAGAAGAAGCAAAATGAAAACCATGCTGATTTGCTGAGAGACAGCCAGGAATGGTTTGATATGAAAATTCATTTGATCTGCATCAAAACCCTGTCTGGATGAAAAGGATGTACTTTATACGCCACCGAAAGTAAGTTCCTTGTAGGACGTATTATTGCCTGCTGTGCCCATCAAATTGAATTAGCACTCAGTGATCTGGTGAAAAATGGGGCCTGGATCAATTGTTTTGGGGATGGCTGAAGGAAAACTGATGTGCATTCCACCCACCCCCCCAAAAAAAATCAATGAGACGTAGCTGACTGTGCATGTGTGTTGTCATCAAAGCAGCTCAAATTCAGATTCGTGTTTAGTGTGCACAGAGGAATCAGCACCTATAGGACAATATCTATTTTTAGCTGTTTCCACACCTGCTTCAGCCATGCAAACAGATCACCTGCTGCACAGTGTCCTCTCAAAAATAAATTGATAAATAATTTTTAAGATTTTAGTAATTCGGAGTTTGTGTGAGTGATGTTCCATGAGTTTTGGCAGGAAGCTCATTCTCACACGTGCAATTTGTCATGCCCCAAGCTCTAAAATAGTCTAGAAACCTCTCAAGAAATGAGAAAGGGGGAAATGAAGCAACAACATGAGACACAATTTGCAAAGAAACAGCAAATGCTTAAAAAATCAAAGTCAGATGTATCCATAACTTCAATGAAACTCTGTGACAACATTATTTAACATTTCAGCCTCAAATAATAAATAATTGTTTACAAAACCTGCTGAAAAAACCCAAAACCAAACCATCCCATCAACCTTTATATGAGAAATGCTTTCTTCAAAATCTCTGCATAAACAAGATATTAGCCATAATATAGAGGGACAGAAAAAAGTATTCCAGAAAAAAGGATTCCTCTTAAATTAGGCTGGGAACATCCTAATTTTTTAATCTTCCTTTAAGCTACAGAAATTAATATTCTCTACCTCCATCAGGAACGTTTTTCTTGTGTGTTCTTTCTTCAGTTTTCTCAGCAAGGTCTTGTACAAAGACATCATTTTGATATAGAGTTGTACAATTAAATTTAAGGGGTAAACATTCAAAAATTTTATACTATAGAAATCTGGGAATTGAAATCCCTGGAGCAGACCTGCCACATTTTTTAAAGGTGAAGGAGTTACTGCAGATTGGTTTTGTAGGAGGAATAATCTCTTATTAGCCAGTTAAACAAATGACTGATACTGAGTACACAAGGTACAAAGCTTCCTTTTTCACTGATGAGGGAAATTCTTTATCACCCAATTGATTGTGACTGAATGGATGAGGTTGTGCATTGAGCAACTGCAAAAAGGAGGAAAGATGATTACACCACTTGAACCAGGCTCCATTTGCAAAAATCAATTCTACCACGAGAAAAAATTATTTGCTGCTTTTTATCCTGGTGAAGGATTGATACTTAATATTGCAGAAAGCACCCAGCCCCTGGCTGGCACTCAGAAAATATGCTACATTTGCTTCAGCTGTTGTGCCATTCCAATATTGCATGTAAACAGAAACAAATTATGCACATTAATTTCTTAGAGGTGAGAAATTATAACACGGGGTGATAATTAGTCTGCTCATGTGTATTTATTTATTAGACATGTCAGGACATACTTATAAGTGATATCAGCAGGTAAAAATATTTTGTGTACCTCAAATCCAAGGCTGCTAAACCAGGCAGTACATTTCCCTGTTTAAGCTGGTTTTGGAGTCTACTATAAGAAAACTTTCCTCAGTTATACAACCTGTGGACATAAATTGTGGCCTTGCTTGGCAAGATTTCAGTGGTTTCTCCACTCTAGTGTCACACTCACTGTTCAGTATTTTATCCTGCAGTAAATGCAAGGTAACTTAAATGTATTTTTGTTATAGCTAAGGGGTAGGGTGTTAAAATATATTTCTAGCATGATGATTGAAAAATCAGTTAATTAGGGGAGTCTGAATTCCTGTGCTTTAAAACCACTTGTTACTGACTAAAATGTTATCAAAGCAAAATTTTCAAGCCCCTCCCTGCTATTAAGTAATCAAACACTGCAGATAATGCAGGACCCCTTCCTGTGCTTTTGCTCATTCACCAGGTAACCAGAAGAGTAATCACACCTTTTCAGTCTCTTCAAAACAAGCAAACAAAACCCTCTCAGGCAGCAAACAGAGTATTTCCCCTTTCTGGCTGAGCACTAAGCAGTGTCTTCTTCACAGTCACCTTGAAACACAAGGGGAGTTTCTGGCATCTTAAAAGGCAGTACAAGAGGCAGAACCAGCTTAGGTCTGGCTCACCTTTTTCCCTTCCAAAGAGTTTTGATGCACCTCTAACCTCACCCCTGCACGCAGGAGTGTGGATATCTCTAAACTCTCCTCCTCCAGATGTGACAGCCAGCCTGGGTTTTCCTTCCCTGCTTCCCCAAAAGCAAAACCTATCCTGGCTTCCTAAGTGCCAGCAGGAATAACTCTCCCTTCTTCAACCTCTGGAGCTTAGAGCAACAAATAGAAGAAACAGAAAATCAAGTGGGATAAAAAGACCAGGAATACCTGGGGTGAGAAGATTTTTTATTTCTTGTGGGGAAAAACTGCTAAAACAGTGGTTTTCTACTGTGGGAAAGTTAAATGTATTTAATTGTGAGGCACTTTAATAGTTAGGTGTGTTTAGTGTGTTTGAACAGGAAAGTGCTATTATGCTTGGCCATAATATAATAGTAAATTGTAACTTTTTTAATCCAGTAAAACAGCTTGAGCTATTAATATTGGTCTTTATGGACCCCAGCAGAGGTGTGGGAGTCTCATTAGGAATGTAAATGTCAGGTAGAACACTTAAAAACCTCATTATGGAGAAGAACCAGAGTACCAAAAGTGGCATAAATTACTGCCCACCCTGAATATTGCAGAAGAGAAATCCTGCAGAGCTCTGTTATGTGGTTTGATTGGAAAGACAATTACTACCAGCTTTATCGTGATATAATGAAGATGAAATGTACACTTAAATAGATTTGTGCCTTAACTGATTGACTAAAAATAAAGTAAAGAAAGGTAATAGGTCTCTTTAAATATTGAATAAATCTCTTAGGGCAATGAAATACTTTTGTGGGAGTTTTGTGTACTTCAATGGTTTATCTGATCATAGTAATGCTTCAGACTGACATGTGGTAGAAAATCATAAATGTCTATTTCAAATCTGAAATTTAGCATTACTACTTTCCTAATATAAAGTTAGCTATTAATTTTGTTGGTCTCCATATTTTTGCTTGTCCAACACTTCCCTTGACTTTGGGATGGAGAAGATGGGCTCTGCCTGGCAAGAGCATGAACCAGTGTCAGGTGAGAGTCACAATGTCTTGTCACTGTGCAGAGAGTTGGGCTGGGACCATCACACATCTTTAAGCGATTTCAAAGCCAAATTGGAAGAAATTAAATGTTGGTGTTGGAAGACAAGCACTCTTGACCTGCTGCTGTAGTGATGAAGCTTGGATGGTTTGGCAGGAGGAAAGATAAAATTAGGAATTCAGAGAGTATGAGTTCAACAAAACTGCTTTTGGCTGCTCTGTACCTTTCAGCTGTGTCCTTGCTCTATCTTTCTCTTTTCACACCTTCCCCCGTTACCAAGGAATCTTTGGAGTACAGAAGGATTGGCTCTTTGCTTTGATGTAAACAAAATTAAACAGGACTGCTTGCAGGTGATCAGTTTTGATTATTTTGATTTCTCTTTATTTAAAACTTACCCAGAAGTCTGATCATGTCAGAGGCTAATCAGAATACAGGGGTTTATTTACTCCACCATACCAAGATTAGCTACAAAGTGATAAGGAAGAATCCTACCCTGGTTCAAGATTGTTGCCTAAGAAGGGCATAAATTTCCAGGAAGCATCCTTGTACCTTCAGCAGCTGTGCTGTTCTACACGATCAATGGCATGCATTTATTTTCTTGTTTTTTACTCAGTGACAGAAAATCTGTCCAAACAAGGCATAGCAAGTATGTTTGGTTGGGGGAGTTTGTGGAGGGGTTTTGAGTTTGTTTCTTTTAGTGTGTAGGTGGTGTTGGTTTTGTGGGGTATTCTTAGGAAAGAAAGCAAAACTAACAGGAGATGGAAGTAATGAAGGTACTGGGTTGAGTTTGTTATACCCGTAAAGCATAAATTAGTCTGGATTTAGCTTTAAATATCCATTGGATTTGCTCATTCACTGCTGTCCATAAAAACCCATCACATTGTTTAGCACAATTAGGCTTGATTGTTTAAAGAGTCTGGACTGAAATAGCATTAATTAGCTATGCCATGCTATTATTCATTGTCCATAAACTTGCTGTTACTATTCAGATCATGCTTGGATTTACTGGCAGAGCAGAACCTGGAGAAACATAGTAGAAAGTAAACTTTGTAAAGTTGTTGTATTTTTTGCTGATTCAGTTTTCTGTGGGAGGACATACTGCAATGTTAGAAAAAGATCTTTAAACCTAAAACGGAGAGAGAGATGGAGATGGGACCTAGTTTTATATCTTTTTTTGTTCTTTATGTAACTTCATAATCAGGAAGCCTTTCTATTTTTCCTTTTCCAATAGTTCATATTAAAATTTCAAAATTGACTATCTGGGTGCACAGACCTGGTCTCTGCCTTTTGCAAAGATCCCTATACAGCAATTTACAGGCACAAGATTTACCTTCCTTCTCACAGATGTTTTACTTTGCCTTTTTTACATTCACGTTTTCTTTTTAGCACTTATAATGAGTGCATATACTCGGGCAACACAAAATGTTTTAAATTAAGATTTAACCAGTTCATTTAAAGCAACACAAAGTCAAACACAGAGGAACAAGTGCACCATGCTGTGATTCAAGTCACTTCAGAAAAAACAAAGCTGAACAAAAACACAAACATTTCTGTTTATTTACACAAACAAGTGCCTGTTTGCGTACAGTATGCTGTTTTTTTTTTTTTTCAAATTTAAATAAAAGGTAATTTTCTAGCTGTAAACTCTAGGCATTATCAGATCCCTACCCTCATGTGATGGCAATCTCTCTTCGTGCTTGGATGGAGCACCAGCTCGCTCCTTTGGTGTGAGCAATTACTGTCATAAGCCATAAATCTGCCTCAAGGAGTGACAGTTTAAGCTCAGGATTCTTAATGCTGGCTCTTAGAATAATGGTTGCTTAACATAACACTTGGAGCATTACCCATGTGGATCAAAAAGAGGGTTTTGAGTGAAAAAAAAATTGTTCTGTCTTCCAGATGAATCTTTGGCATTAGGCTGCATATAAACTGCAGTTATTTCACTCAGTACTGAAACTTCTACTGAGCTCATATGAAGACTTCATTTAAAGACACCAAGAAGACAGGAAAGAAGGAATGTTTGTAGTTTAAGGCAGTCTTCTCCTCTCTCGAAATGTTTTTATATATAAAAAAATCCAAACAGCAATGGAGAGGCAGAAAGGTAAACAACAAATTCCTCCTTTAAGAAATGAGCCTTCTGTATTTGCTTTGGGAAAGTTTTCTTGTGTTGATACATTTAAAGAATACATTAATTTATGCTGGAACTCTCTAGTATTTCAATGTGGGGGAAAAAAAATTCAAAGGACTCCAGTTAAAAAGCAGGCATCATTGAGAAACTTCACCAGTCCTTATGGAGATGATACAGTGAGGGCAGATAGTGTTTACTGCTCTGTTTTTTTGTCAGGACTCTGGGACATGCAGATTTTTATGTAACTGTCATTATTGAATCCTGTGGAAATTTCCAGCTGACGTAGTCCTCAAATTCTAGCCCCAGTTTTTTTGACTTTCTGATAAGCCTGGCAACCTTCAGTGTCCTTTCCTAATCACAAAGGAGAAATATCGGCCCCTTGAGTAGCTCAGAGAATTAATGCCTGATGATTTCACGATTAATGTAATCTTTATGCAGCAATTTCCAAATGTTGTCCAATATCCACGATGAATCTCTTCACAGCAGCCATGAAATATTTTAGAGAAATTGTAACTTAGTGGAGAACATGAGATACACATCTGATCAGAACTTTCTGAATGTAAATCATATTCATGCAACGCAGGCAGATTTTATTGGTAGGAGAAGTCAATAACACTAACGAGGAAAAATTCATTCTGTCCAACTTGTAGTACTTTTAATGTGCCCAATCTTTGCTGGGTACTCTTAGGCTGCCTTTTTAATTTAGATTTCCAGACACTTCTAAACCACATCCTTGATGCAAACCCTACCAGAGCTATATGTAATTTTAAATCAGAAAAATCCCTCACAACCATAAAGGGCTACAAGGAGATCTTTCTTTCATTTCCTTTCAATACTATTGACATCCAAGTAAGTCTCAGCAAATGTGGTTTAGTCAATAATTCCTACTGGCATTACTGGTATGATTTAGAAGAGAGAGTGAGTCACCTACCTGACATAATAACTGTGTTAGGAAGGATGTTATTTGTCATACTGGGCTTTGCCTGCCTGCACGGCAGGAGATGAGAAGGCAGCTTGCCTGACTTTGGGATTTTTTCCCCCCTTTCTCTGATTTCTTTCAATCTAGTTCTACTGAAGGCAGTGGAAACACTCTGCTCTTCACATAGTCTTCACTCATATAACCTTTCACAATTGTCTATTTTATTTATACATTGTCTACTTATTTATAGATTTATTCATGTCTATTATATCTGTGTCTAAGACTTCTCTTTATGCAGGCATCCCAGAAAATATTGTAAAATCCCTGGAATTTGAAGTAATTTTTAAGGGAAACCCTCTAGCATGTCAAAAGCCTTCAAAGCCTATAATTAGTATCTGAATAACATGAAGCAAATATCTCAGAAGGAGATTTTTGAAAATCTGGATCAGGACAAGGCTCAAAAATTGTAAGCTTGTGTTAAGGCTGATAGCAAGAATGTGTTAATTCCTTCTCTCCACAGCCATCCCTGCTGGTTTGGTGTGGATTAGCTTCTGCAGGCTGGCATATAAATCCACAGCTTCACCTCATTGAGAGTTAATTGTTTTATATCTCTAGGATAATTTTAAATTAGAATTCTGAATTCTGTGCTCAAAGTCTTTTCCCCCTTTTGTGCTTTAATATTCCAAGTCAACCACAAAAAAATTAACACAAACTCTTGCTTTGGTGAATCATCCTTTACCACCTTGATGCTGGAATATAGGATGGGATGAGATAAACAGTGGATGAGCTGCCACCTTTCTACAGCTGAACGTCAGTAAGATGGAGAATTTCCTGCCTCAAGGTCTAAGCATTAGCTAAAAAAAGAAATTTCCTTTAAAGTCATAGAGGAGTTAGAGCAGTATAAACAGTGAGGCTGCCAATTCATTGCTCTAGACTTCTGTCAGGAATCTGAGTGAGCTTGGTACTTGATTTTGACGTGCATGTTTATTTTACACCACAAGGTTTGCTTTTTCCAATCATACTTCTCCTCAGGGTTTATTTAGTTTTGCCAATACTAACAAAACTATTTGTGTGGTACCTGCTGAAATATTATTGAAGACATCTAGCAAGTCATTCTACACCCTCTTCTTAACGTATTTTTAACTCTATTGCATAAACAGTTAACTTATTCGTGAAGTAACTGCCTTCCAAATCCCAAGTCACTTAAGCATTCTCTGATTATGTATTTGCTGGATGTCACTTGTTAAATTCTGTTTTCTCAACATTATTCGAGCAGAATTCTCTGGCTATCAGAACATAATAGGGGTATTTCATGTACTGCAGTCATCCTACACTTGTCTGGGCCTTTCATCCTTCTGGCACTGCTTTTCTTTGTCAAAATGTTGGTTGAAGGCAGTCATTTGGTAAACATTTCACTTGGTAATTGCTTTTTTGGGTTGGGTGTGTGAGGCGATTGGTAATTGGCCACTAACTTTAAAACTGAGGACTCCTGAGATGGGCAAGCAGGATGTTGTTTCAGTTTGATAAAGCAGAAAGAGTAGTTCAGTGCAGAGTGTCTCTACATGCCCTTTCTGCTTTAGGGTACTCTAAATTCACCAGATCTGCAAAGTAATCTCATTTTGAGCTTAATATTCTTACCAGTTTATATTCTCCCTGCTTTCTTTTCTTGTGGCTATCATTGATCAGTGCTTAAAATTCCTGCAGACCCTTGTGCGTTTCAGCATTTTTCTGCCACAACTGTTATTATGCTCTGTGTTTTCCAGGGACAGATTTCACAGGGGATTGGTGAATCGATGTTTTCTGCCAAATTTCATGAGTGTTTGGCAAAGTGACAGTATTAATTGAAAAAACTTGCTGGTAGTTCAAGCCTGTTTATGTAAACAGGGGCACTTTTTGTTTCCAGCTATGTATCCCAATCATTTTGAGGTGGGGTTTTAGTTCCTGGCCACTTGAAAGCTCTCATTCTGAATGTCAGCTAAGTCTTTTTTCAGGAAGAATATTAGTCTCATTCCAGGTGAAAACATTAATCTGAAAGAAGCCAGCAGAAGTTATCATCCTTCTCAAAAAGACTCTTTTTGATTTTTTTTTTTATTTGGGAGGAGTCTTGGAGAAAAGAGAATAGATAAGTTTTCCCTTGAGGTGAAATATTCCCAGGAAAATGAAATAGGTGAGGAAATACATAATTTTTCATCACCAGTCTTATATACGGATTTCCAAATCTTTGTATTTGCATTCCAGAATCGTCTGCTTAGAGGACAAGTACAGGTCTATAAAATATTTCAGGCTTAAGTGATTTACAAGCTGTATGATATAAACCTGTATGTGAAATTCACTTGAGTGAGTGAAAATGGAGTCTATCTTTAAGCTGATAAACAGACTTCTGCTATAAACCTGGGCTGGGTTTTTTTGTTGTTGTTGTTTGTTTGTTTGGTTTTTTTTTTAAATTAGATAAAATATTTAAATTCAGGTTTGAAAACATCAGAAGACTGTTTATTGTGAGGAGCCCTGACCTTCACACAAGAATATTTAATTGAAAGCCTGTGTAAATACTGTTTTATCTCCTTTGCTGCAAGGGTGAATTCTCATCTGTTAGGATCTGATGTGTTTGCTGGGACGGATGTGCAGCTCCAATGGGGTTTTTCTGTCTCCTGCAGTTCTAGGCAGAAGGAATCACATCTGGGGTGAGCCCAGCACATCCTTTTTTACCTGCTTTGCCTCTGATAACCTAAGGCTTGGACTCTGCCCTCCAGCTGAGTTGACTTCCTTGCACTGAGCTGCAACATTTCAATCCAAGCCACCTGGTCAGAACATTTTAATATTTAGCACTGAAAAGCTATTTCTAGTTCAGGCCAGGCTTCTAATTTAAAGTAGCCCTGCTGGTTTTGATGGGATATGGGAAACACTGAAATCCTGCATCAATCCAGTCAGTCCAGATATCAACAAGGAGGTTCCAGCCAGAACCTCAGGATAATTAGGCCATGTATTTGTGTGGTGGTGGTTTGTTTTATTTTCTTTTCTCTTGCCAATACCTGAGCTCTGTGTCTTGAATTTATCCATGTAAGGATACATTTGCTGCAGTCATGCTGCTGACTGTGGTGTAGACATAGCCTGTGTCTCATTTTGCACAGGAAATAGGCAAGTTTTCCTGGCATAAATAGGATAAAAACTAATGGCTGTATCTACTTTTCTTCATTATCTTCATCATTTTGCTACTGCTCTTAGGCAACATGTCAGCATTTAGTCATAAACATCTCTGTAAAAAATGTGTGCTGACAAACATCACATTATACTGCAATACACATCAGACTTCTGAGTGGTTTTTTTTTGTTTTGTTTTGTTTTTCCCATGACTGCAGGATTTTTTCTGTGGGTGACATTACTTGCTGATGTCGATCCTTACTTTTTTCCAATTTTATTAATTGGCCCTTGATTTAGAGGTAAATCAATCTGCACAGGTTTGTTTTGGGTATAAATAGTGGGGTTGTCTGGTAAAGAAAGCTCCTGTTTGTGAACTCACGTGCTCAAAAGGAAAGGAACACAGAGCTGGTATTTTGGCAATTTTATTGATGGAAGTAAATCTGACTACAAGTTTTATGAAGAAAAAAGGAAGACCACAAGACTTGTCTTGTTTGTATGAAATCCCTATTTGTAGATAAATTTTCAAAAATTTGATCCTTTTTAATTAAGCTGCAACTTGGCAATTGAAGGGGGAAAAAATGGTTTGGACTAAATTGATTAAAAACATAGAAAGGGCTCTTATGGAATTTTCCCTGAATTTAAACCTCTTGATGTATTTGAGTCAAGTCATTATGTGCCACATTCACAATTTATACCAGCTGACTTTAAGGGTACTTCATTAGTGTAATGCCAGTGAGAATTTTCCACTTACTGAAAACCTAATGAATGCAGAAGATTTAACAACCTTTGAATCCCCATTAATCCAAAACATGAAGAATCAAAAATAACAATGAAATTTTAACTTATAATGGAATTTATCATGTTAGTGAACACATAGGCTAGAATCATTACATCTTTTTTTGGTATCTTGAAAACAGTTAATGAAGAAAATTTATATGTAATGTATTCCTTGCAGTAAGTGACTATTAGTTATTGCACACCTACTGGAATTAATCCTAAAAACAACAGCAAATGTATCTAAATAAAATGTAGTTCTTCAATACCTCAGTCTGTCAGATGAGTTTTGCATGAGCTTGAATAAAATTCTGCTTTATAGAGGCAGGGTAACTTTTTTATGCAATGCTTGTAGTAAGTTGTTCTTCTGTAAAATGTGAATGGATTCAGAGTTTTTGTCTTTTTAGTGGCTCTAGTAAAGAATTGTTTGTTAATGGGAGCAGCTGGAAGACTTCTCAAACTGAAATTATTAAGCTGGAAATTTCATTTTAACATTTCTAGATAAATGACCTGATTCTGGTCTCTTACTTTTCTTATCCTTGAGTGACTCCAATGCTGCTGCTTTGGTTTTTATGCCATCCAAAGGCATGACTTGGCTCAGTGGGAAACTGAAGACCTAAAGTTTAAATAATTAGCACTAGTTGAGCATTATTTGGGGATCAGTAATATTTCAATATTTTTAATCTTTATATCCAATTAATTAAATTCTATTAGGAACCACCATGACTGCAGGAGTTGTACTAATGGTGTTATGTTATGGGTCTGCATCCACCTCTAAAGCCAAATTTAAAATCAATTCCTGTCTGCAACTTTTTTAGCTGTCAGACTGAGTTAAGATGGTTGAATAAACCCACAAATGTCAGTAAGTAATGACAGGTTACCATAATTTCTAAAAAAAATCCTAATATTGCCAAAAAGGAAAGTCACGTGCTGTGGGCACAGAAATCACAGAAATTTGTGTACTCTTCTAAAAGCCTCTAAAGTTTCTGTGCAGCTCTCACACTACAGCTCCATGAATATGTAATCGAGTTTTTCATTAACATAAATCTTTATGTATTATGATGTCAAATAAGTGAAGGTTTCAGCACAAAAATTTTAAGCATTTTGGAAGGAGAGTGATTTAAAAAGAGATGACAGAGTTGGGAATCTCAGCCTCCAGTCTATGCTCCATTAATCTTAGGCAGTAAAATAATATAAATATAGTGACAGGGAGAGCCAAATTTGGATTTCAGTTCCATGAAGGAATATTGAGAGTATTTTCAGTCATAAAGCTAGGCTAAAATATTGAAAATTTTGAGTCTTAAATATGTTTGTAAAATATTGTATTGGTTTCTAATTTGTAGCATTACTGATTATATATATATATTGATCTGACATTTCTTTAGCAGCATTCAGGTGCTGCTCTGGAAGTCTGGTGCCCTCAACCATGTGTGCTGTCCCAATATACATCTTAAACACTTTGGAAGGATCTAAAACAGAATTAAACGCATATATTTAGGCAGCTGAATACCACTGTTGTAATCATATGCATAACATAGTTACCATTTCTATTGCTTTCCCTTTGTATCTTGTGGAAAGAATACATTTTCTAGTTGTAAAGTTAATTCTATGAAGAAATTAATGAACTAGAGCATTTAATTACTTAACTCAGTTGCTTTCATTTTGTTTGCTATAGAAAATTTCTTAATTTTTAGTAGCTCTTTGTAATGGCAGAAGGGATACCAAGTTAGGTGGTTTAAATTGATGGGTATGTTAATACAAGCCGTAGTTCAAGAAATTAAATTCAGACACATTGAGAAAAACTCATGCCTAACTGTTTTCAGATATAATTTTTCATGCTGTAAAAATGATACTCCGCACTGAGCAGGTAAGACACACATTTAGTTTCAAATAGGCAGGAAAGTGAGGATGCTTGTGAAGAAAACTAACACTGAAAATTAGTAAAATAATTAAAATGCAATATCAAAAAAGATCTAGCAGAGCTGTGGTCCTACAAAGAAGCAAGTGCAATAAACCATGAAGAAACCCAAGGAATAAGAAAATCAGAACTGGTTCTACCATGCAGGGGAGAGAAATATTGACAGAAGAAGGTGACAGCATGGCCAAGTCAGCAGTTATCAGTCACAAATCAAGGTATTTTTCTTAAAATATTGGGCACTAGTTTGCCCAATTTTCATAGTTAAAGCATTAAATTTGGAATAGAGTAAATGCAGAGCAGGTAATTATATGGGTATGTGTAATTGCTGTATTTTCTCCTTCGCATGGAGAAGACATTGTGGTAATATTGTTGTTGAGCATTACTGACAGAAGCTGAGGCAGACAAAGCCAATGAATTTAACATGCAAATAGAGGCTTTCATGAATCAGCCCAGTCTCCTGTTTGCCAGTGTAGGGGAAATACATTATGGGAGTCATAGGAAATCAATGCAACTGCAACACCTTAAACACTCTGAGATTCTAAAGGTCAGACCAGTCTGGGTTTTCTGCACTCACTTCTGCTACAGTCCTCCCTGATGAGGTTGTCTTAAACAAAGACAAAATGCCTTAAACATATATGATTTTAACTTCATAATGCTGCAACTTAGATCAATAAATAACTTTTATTCAGAAATAAGTGATGTGATTATTATTGCAAAAAGAAATCTTAGTATGGGCAAGGGTATTTAGAAAGGAAAATCATGCTGTTCTAGATAAGAGAGAATCAGAAATAGGATGTTAGCTTCCAGTTCACATGTGAGACCGGTTCCATAATGGAGAATCACAGAAACATTGGCTGGAAGGGACCTGTGGAGGTCCAACCATATGCTCAGTGCAGGACTGTCACAAATGTGCAGATCAGCTCAGCTGTGGCTTTGTCTAGCTAAGCCTCAAAAACATCTGAGGTGGTTCCAACATCTTTCTGGACAGAAAAACGAAGAAAAAAGTTTGCCCATAAATCAAGCTGAAGCCAGGTTATGAGCTGCTTCTCATCAGCCATTTCTTTGTGCAGAGCTGAGAGAACACAGGCAGTTAAAACTGATAATTTGTTTATTCTGTTTAATTTTCACAGGTATGCAGATCCATATTATGATGCTGAAGAGCTTCATTATTTCAACACAACCCCACCTCTTCACTGGGTGATTTATACACAGCAGCAAAAGGCACTGTCAATAAGCCACAGGTAAAATTTGGATGAGTAGGGGAAATTTTGGTAGAGAGTAATCCTTTATGCACTAAACTGCTATTTTTCAAAAGAGGTTTTT
Source organism: Promerops cafer (assembly GCA_013398275.1). Taxonomy (NCBI): domain Eukaryota; kingdom Metazoa; phylum Chordata; class Aves; order Passeriformes; family Nectariniidae; genus Promerops; species Promerops cafer. Next base: position 73,836 of record VZSE01008770.1, read on the forward strand.
TTTTTTTCCATACACAGCAATGGGCTGCACAGAGTAGATATAAATATATAGAAGAGAAATATGCCCGTTTCCTTAACAAATGAGACTTCACTTGTACCTTTCCTCTGGACAACAGACCTGAAGGAGCTGAGTACAGCAGGGTATGCTCCATATTGCAGCACTGCTGGATCACTTCCCTCTTTCTCAGTCATCTGGGTGGGTGAACACGTGCTGAGAGTGTAGCACTAAGATTTCAGTGATTGATGCTGCTGGAAAAAAAGCAAAACGTGTCAGATTTTTCCACACCTGGTGCAAAATAGATGCAGCATGAGTGCCTCTACAGAAATTTATTGAGGACTTCAAAAATGGGGTTGTGAGGGATATGACATGGACGCTGCAATATCATATAGCAGATATTTTTCAATCAGATGATTGCTTTTTGCTCTTGGCTTAAGTGCTTGTTTCTATTTGCTGTTTCTGAATGCTGTGGGATTTTGTTGCAGAACAAGAGAGTTCATTTAAATTGTGGTTAGTATTTCTAAATAGTCAAACACAGGTTTTAAGAGCTGCATGGATGTTGATTTCACATCATTCTTATGAGATGTGCGCAGTAAAAAGTGCAAAGTGTTTTCATGAGAGTAAAGCAGAGCTGTTGAATCAAATTGATAAAGCTGAGGTTTCCTGTTGTGTGTACTCTGTCTTGCTTTACTTTTGTTCACTTGAAAAGATTCTTACCCAGAATTCTGTTCCAGAACAGAAACCATCTAATTTCCATGGGATTAGGATGATACACAAAGCAGAAGGAGACCAAATTATCACCAAAGAATTCAAATTCCCACCTTGGGGCTTCTGTGCCATCACATCTTGCAAACACAACCAAGCAAGCCACAGTAATATTTAGGAGTACACACCCTAACCAGTCCTGCTAAATTCTGGATAAAATAATCACCATAAAGTTATTTGTAAGTTTTCTCACATTTCTAAGTTAGTCAATACTCTCAAGACAATTGTAAGAGGCCACAAGAATTATTGAGTTATTGATGCTATTAACAGTAACAAACAACATAATAAACAACAATTTAAAAACCCCTCCATGTCTGTGGAGGATAAAAAATATTAATTCTACTTTCTTTAGCATTTCTGTAATGTTTGGGAGTATCACAGGACATATAAAAATGAGAATGCTCTACCTGATGGTAGTCAAGCCATCCTGAGCCTAGAGATGGAAAAAGTACAGAAGCTGCAATTTTGAACTATATTTGGGGTTTTTTTAATAGCAAACATTCAAGTCATAAGTGTATTTTGGAATTTCATTTTCAGTATTTCTGGAATTGCCTGTTTACAGTCCAAGTTATCCCTCAGTGCTTGCAAAAAGAAGGGAAATTATGTAATTGTGAGGGTATTCTCACATCCCTGACTGCTTACTGATTGAAGTATTTTTTTTTAAAAATGTATTTTATGCAGTTAAAGCTGGTGTCATTTTTACAGAATTGCTGCTCTAGACTAGTTTGAAAGTTGTAATCTATCACTGGAATGATATTCCCAAGTTGCTTCATATTTGTCTTCGTTAATAGGATTTCATAGAAGTGAATAGTTAGAGCTCAGCCCTGTGTTTGCTTCAGGTTGGACTAAAAGTCCCACATGAAAGGAACTGGATCTTCTCATGTTTTTTGGGAAAAAGGAATGCATGTTTTTGCTTCATCTGGTTACACTTAAATTCATTAAGCTGAAAATGAAATCTGTCAAAGAGAGTCATGTGTAGCTTTGTTTGCTTATTTGTCTTTTTCCCAAAAAATGCCTGTAGCAGGAGTTTGTGTTCATCTGCAACCCTCTCCAAACTGGGGCTTCTCTGCAAAAGTGTGCAGAAGTTGGTTTTTTCCTTAGTTTTAGTTCTTAAGATTTTGCAGCGTTCTCTCTGTTAGAATAGCTGAATAGCAAAGCAGAAAGTCAGCTCTTTATAGCATGTAATCAAGCTTTTTATATGCTGAGCATTTTTCATTAGTATAGGGGAAAAAAAATTTGCTTCCTTTGTGTGGTGTTTTGACAGTAAATACAGTGAATACATTTCTTTCATTATTCCAGGTAGAATTTTGGGAAACCAACACTTTAAACAGAGGTTTGCCTTTCTTTGCCAAGGATATGGATGAAGTATAACAGAAAATTAGAGGTGATCTCTAATGCAAGGGACGTAACAAAGATCACATTTTCATTGCACATCCTTGCAGAAGTCTGTGTGTGACAATTTCTGACAATCAGTGCAAATCAAGCACCATGCACCACGATGAGCCTGGAATCAGCATTCACCACACAACCCTCAGGAGAGAAATAGGTGGTGCTGGTGGGGATGGAAACTGATGTGGATGCAAACTCTGAAAAGTAGAAAAATAGATCCCCTGATGACAAAATCACACCTGGTGTTAAAGCCTAGGCTCTCATTAAGTAATTATTATTGCCTGCTGTGTATAAAAATAGCCAACACAAATAGCAGAGCTTAGCAGTGCTAATTTAATATTTGACTGTGCTTACGGGTGTTCAGTGGAGCAGAGAGAATAATCTGCTGAGAGTTGTATATTGAGTGATGTTAGTCCCTCTTTTCTACTTCTGGAATAACCACAAACAGATCACAATTTCCTGGAGTTCATCTCTTCAAATATCTTTTATTAACAACTTTTCCCAGATACAATTGACTGGGTTGATTGATCATGAATATTCTCAATTCAAGCCGCTGTGTATGCTTGTGGTTAATCAGATAAGTCACATTTTATCATTTTTGTTGACTGGCTGAGTAAATTCACAACAGCTTTCAGGGAGCTGAACCCAGCCATGTGTTAAAGGAAGCAAATGTAAAAAAACCGCATACATCTAAAGTATATTTACCAAAACACACTTGCATTAGTTCTATTCAAATTTGGTAGGAAAGGGTCTTCACAGAGTGCATTAACTAAGAGTAGTATGGGACCTGCAACTTTACACTTCATGAAAAGTTACATTTTGCTATTGCAGATGGGTATTCTAGTGAGTAATGTGTATGCTATACTCCCTTCACAATTTAAGGTGAAATAAGGCTCATCCACTGCCTTTTCCTTCCTTTTGGAAGGAAATGTCATTCTGGAAAGGTGAATAAGACTTATAATATTGTATCTTTAAAATGTAAATGGTTACCAGCTGATGACACCGAAATATAGCACAGTTTAGGACTTTACAGATCACTCTAGTGCTTTCATGTGATTTATGTATGGTCTGTATCACAGAGGAGCAAGACTTTTTAATATTTATTTTTCAGTGCTTGGGCCAATGGGGAAGCCTAAGAGGTGTTACCCTGTTGCAGATCCAATGTATCTCAATTATACTTAATTGCACATAATCACTGCTGAATTTTATCTCTTGTGGCTGCTACTTCAAAACTCATCAGATTCTATGATTCTGTAAGTTATCCCATGGTCATGCATTTGTTTGTGGCTGCTGGAAGAAAACAAAGATGAAATAAGAAGTGAAAATAATCTTGGAATACAGCTGGTATTGATTGTCTCATTTAGAGTTTTTCCAAATCTTTCTACACCTGGAAGTTGCTGGTGATTTTTCCTTACAAAAAACAGGAGACAAATTAGCAGTAGTTCAGAAACAAGAAATGAAAAGGATGTTTGAAAAAAGAAACTATCAGAATTTAAATTCTAATTTGTAAAACTGGAAATTCTCACTCTGAAATGAGGCTAAACACCTTTTTCTGGGAGCAATTTTTTTTTTGATTGATAGTGTTCACTTATGCTTTTCTCCATTTGCTTTCCCTTCCTCCTTTAAAAAAAGAAAACAGATAAAATATTGCAAAAGAGCAGATGCATTTGCTGATCCAGTTTGCTGAGGAGGTAACTGTCAGCCCAGCAGGAAAGAACAAGCATGAGGGGATTCTTCTGCTGGTTTAAAGTTGTTCACGAATCTTTCTCCCAAAGCCATGAAACCACAGCTCTACACCTCTGATGTGAGGTAGCATAAGAAAGAGCACCATCAAATGAGTAATTGGGACAGAAATTGAATTTTTATACCCAGGGGTGCTAAGCATTTTCATCACTTAGTGATCCACTGACAAGTACCTGCATTCCACACTGCCTAATCCCAGGCTGCTTTTATTTGCATGTTTAAACCTGAACATAACATTTATTTGGCTGCAGAACTAAAAATTTACCCCAAAACAGATCTTCAGTTCCAATTATGGCAAGTGTGTCTTTAAAACACATCTAATCAGGGCCTTCACTGCTTGAAGATTTAGGACATCAGCTTTATCTTGTTTATTTGGGCAACTGATATGGTTTTCAAAATATGGATAACAAGGCATGGACACAGCTGACTGTGCAGTAACAGAAATGAAGGAATCTTCAGATTTTTTTCTGTGTCAAAGGTACTGTTTGACATAAGTAATAATATTCTGAATTAAATAACAACAGTCAGAATTACTGTATGGTCTAAAATACAGCCAGAGGTGTAGGAAAGCCTCTGTCTCAGTGGGCTCAGTTATATTCATGCATCATCTTTTTTTGTTTTTTTTCCAGATGTCCTCCAGTAGTTCTCAGCTGGGTCTCCTTCAGCCAAAGCTCCTGGGAACTTTAGGGTGAATTGAAAAATGCTTTCTTCACTCCTATCCACCTTAGCTGGAAATGATTCAAACCTGTTTTATTCAGCAAAACTTGCTCTCTCCTTTACCCCTAGGAGGAGCATGTTTTCTAAGGATGAATGTTGGATGATACCACTTCTTTCCTGGGTTTGGAGAGACTTTTACTTTGTTTACATAGCTTTCCTTTAAAGCAGAAACACATCCAGGGCTAGGTAGGTGCCTTTCTAAGTGAGTTCTGCAGAGGCAGATATTTTACACTACTGGTCCTGATTGGTTTTTTTCCCCCCTCGTTCTTCTGCCTTCCTTCTCTTTTATACACTCCTAAAATGTCCTCTATTTCACGGGTACTAAATAACTTTACTCAGTAAAGCCCCAGCTTGTATCTGTCTCAGCTTTGTCTTGGCTCTTTTGACTCACATTTACCTCTGAATTGGTTGTGTTTATTAAAGACCAGAACAAACCTGCCTGATTTTTCTGAACTGCACCTGCTGGCTTTATAAAGATTTCACTTCTGTCTTCAAATCTGTTGAAGCAGTGGATTTATCCAACAGAGTTTGTATCTTATTCATGTACTCTTCTTCTTCAGGAAGATAACATCAAGGTTAAAGACACATCTTTAAAACTCAATTACAAGTTTTAGGAGGAAGACAGAGTGATCCTGCCTTTGATCTTGCCAAGCCATAGGTAAGCTGTGATATATGACAAATATTGAAGCCAGAGATGACACACAGTTCACTGAGGAAGATTTAAACACTGTAGGGTGATGTAAACACAAATGACTGTTTTCTAGAACCACAGGAGTGATTTATGAGGTCTATGATTTCTAAAATAAGAAATGAGAGTGTTTCATGGAAAGCTGTCTTCCCTCCTCTAATTGAGTGACAAATGGAACAAACCAGAGAGGTCCCCTGTCACCACAGGTATGGGCTTGCCTGAACTTTTGCTCTGTGGACATTTAAAAAAATTCCCAAAGCCCTTCAATATTCTATTAGAGTGCTTTATGTTACACTAGTTATATCACTACTGTTTAATGTTCCTGAGCTGAGAGCTCATTGGTGAAGTTCTAAAGCACTGCTTTATTATATTTTCTAATTATCTATGTTATGTCTATAGCTGCTGTTATTTGGCTAAAAATTAATTTCAATAAATGTGGAGGAATAACATAAACAGCAAAAAACTTGTTTTTTTTCAAGTTATAAAATTTCTAGATTGGCTCAAGTGAATTATGAAAAAAAAAATCTGAAAATAGAGCTTTGACTCATTTTACTTGATCTGAAATGATCAGTTAATCCTGCTAGGTAGACTTTTTATAATTTGACCTTGAGCGAAAGAGCTTTCATTCCTGGTAGAAACTAATTGTATGTGTGGTGTTCAAACCATAGTGTTGAAATTAAATTAGTACTGCACAGGAGGGGATCATACAAGGAAAAACACACTATCTTAATGGGCTATAAACCCAAGTGAAGCACTGTTTTCAAACCAATGAAATAGCTATAAAGTCATCTTTGCTCTTTATGATTCAAATATACCCCTGAAAGTTATAATTTATACCTTAAATACAAAAAACCATAGAGAGTGAAAAACTGCATGTTTCAGTAACATGACAATAAGCCCTCAGCTGAGCTGAGTTTTTTACCAAATATTTATGCTGAGAGTTGAAACGAAAAGGTTTCTATATGTTCTTTGAAGGCAAGTCAGGTTTCATTGTATTAGTACAAGCCTTTGAGCTGTGCTCCTCTTTTTTAGGGGCACGTGTTTAAAATTAATGCAGTTTCCATCTCCCTTTTTTTGCAGCACGCTTCACTTCCACGGTGCGTGCAGCGATCTGATCTCAGCTCGTTTGCTCTGAAGATAATGTAAGTTTTGCCAGTGACTTTGACAAAGAAAAGCACTTTGCCCAGTAATTGCTTGTAATATGCAGGTATAACTATCTATAATAATACGTGCTTTATTTCCAAAATGGAAGGAACAAGAAATGTAAAGCCATGGTACTGAAGAATTCTGGGGCTTCACTACACCCCTCTTTTGTATTGGTGAGCTCTGGAAATGTACAGCACTCTTGGAATGGTGTAATTATGAATTTGGGTCACCTCAAGGTTGCTTTACACAATGTAAAGAAGCCATTGCACACCAGGGGAGTGGTGGTTGGGTATTGTCTTCAAACTCTCTTATTCTGTAAAGAACAATATGACATGGAAGACAATTCCAGGAAAAGAAACACAGAACAGAAGTCATTGTGGCAGTGAGTCTGTTCTTGCATCTGGCTGGGATGGTCTGTGGTGGTGTGCAGTGAGCACCATCACCACATCCCACTGTGTTTGAGCTGGATATGATCCTGGACAGTGCTCAGAGTCATCTGGAAACAAGCCCTGGCTGAGATGTTCATAAACAATTGGCAGGAGTTGGTAAACTGGAATTCTTGTTTGTTAAACCCCATCAATGAATATGAAAGCCTTCCCTAGTTTTGATTTGGGACTAAGAACCTAAACTGGTATCCTCTTTGCCTTTTCCTTCCCCTGTTTTGGAAACATTCTTCAGCAGAAGGTGATGAAACTTCATCACTGAAAGATGATGAAGCTTGTGGTGCTTCTGAAAACAAATTTATCTGTGCAGGGCGAAGGTAGTTTTCTAGAAATGCTGAAATTCAGTCATTTCTGCTATCTTTCCTTCAAAGACATTTAGAAAGACACAAGAACTACACCTGGTGCCACTCCTGGGATACACATTTAGTGGGGATTCACACCCCACACACCCATTTAAAGCCACATTTCTGAGGCTACTTGTTAAGTGGAAAAGTCTCAGTTTTTATTTAACTAAACTTCCGTCTTCAGAGATAGACTTCTAATTGTAAAATCAAACTGAAGGGAAGAAAAACAAACTTCCTGTCTAGGGCTTTTGTGTAGTTTAGTGAAGGAGGGAATCTGCTCACCACTGAATAGTTGGGATGCCCTTTTTTGCTTTACTCAGGTAAAAATCATTTGTTTTGTGAGAGTGAAAAAGCACACAAAGTAAATGAAAGTGCTTATGGCATGACTTAAAATATCCATGTTCACTTACAGCCACTTTTTTTAATCAATAAAGCAAATCAGGATCCTCTTCTACTCTGTAGTGGAATTTTGATTTTGCAAATGTATCTAAGAAAGAGCTTTGAAAATGCTTTGCTTATCAAAAAAGTCCTGATCCTGCAAATCCTTGTGAATGAATAATCATCTGATCCTCTTAGGTTTTTTCGTAGCTGAGTAAACTGAGTAAAAAAGGCTGGACTCACCTTAAACTTTGTTTTTCAACTGTATACATTCCCATTCCTTTGGTTTCTGCACCTGAGGGGATTTGTACAGAGATTTTGATGAAAACTGTAAAATATTTACTATTAACATACAGCGTCTAACAAAAAAACGTCACTGAAGTATAAACTGTACTCGTTCACACCTCTGGACTCTCATTTCTAATTTATTTTTTGTCAACAGAACAAAATGATTTTGGCAACTCTGTTTAATGTTCACACCTCTGAAATTGCTGTTGTGGCTCTTTCCAGCAGGTACTGGAGTTATGCTCCAGTGAAATTAAAGGAATTTCATTTGCTTCTGTCTTTGGCAACTGAACAAGGGAGTTGATAAGAGAAAGTTTTTGCCAGTTGTCTCCCAGCTCAGTAGTGACACAAGGAAGTGTCTGTGAGGTGCATCTGTGAATCAGGAAATTATTGAACAGATTATATTTGCCTGCATTAGAGAAAAAACAAACTACAATTTTTCAAAAATGTCTTGAAATTATACAGGACCTACTGGACAAAAATTCAATTCCATTTCTGTGTTGTAACTGTCAGTTTAGAGTGGAAGGGATGCTTTTTAGCAGTGACTAATAACTATACAAGACAAATTCAGCAAACATAATGATATTGGCTTTCTCTGTTATTTCTCTGAAAGTAAGGCCTAGTTTTTTAATTTACAGATGCAAAAGCATTGCTGTCAGTAAACAAATCATTAGCATCAAAAGCCACATTTTGAAAAGCCAGAAAATTAATGCATTCTTTGTTTCAAACTGAAGGTTTTCTTAACTTTCACACTGCTATAAACTGTTGTGAACTCCAGTGGGATCTGAACGTATATTTTTGCTGTTGGTTCCTGTTTCAGAGTGTTTGAAGTGAACTGTGATCAGTGTTCATGTTGAGAGGAAAGTTGGCTGGAAGTGAGGATGTGACTGAACCACTGTATTTTCAGATAAAGTTGGCCTTTTTCCGTGGAGAGTACTGGAAGTATGTAATATTTAATTACATGTAAGAAATATTTTCACTTTTTCATCAGATAAGGACTACTGTGGAACCATTTAGGGGCTTGAAAAATAAGACTGGCAATTTACAAAAAATATCTTTCAAGAAGCATTTGGCAAAACCCCAATCCTATTCCTTAAAAACCAAATGAACTATAAATACTGGGTTTGATGCAAATTGACAAATCACTTCAGCTGATCTGAGCATGAATATTGGTGTGGACAAACAGCTTGGCTGAATAAAAATAAAAATGTGCATATTTTCAATTTATAATGAGATCTAGAGAACACAGATATACCCTCCAGACTGAAGTGCACGAGATGAAATTTGAAACACATTTATGGGAAAATGCAAATATTTTGCGCATGAATTATAATGTGGCTGCAACCCTGTTGTTTATAGCTGAGAAGGAAGATACACGATATACCCAAAGTGAAAACACTTGTGAGTTAATGGCAAGTTTTTCTTCATTCTGCAAAAATATTACATAGATCCTGACAGTCCTTGAGTTTCCAATCCATGCCCAGAGCCATTGATCCAATTCAGGTTTCACTGATCTGTTTTTACCCTGAGCAAGGGCCATGCAAAAAGTTCTTTCCAACAAAGGTTTCCATTGTATGGCTTCAGCCCAAGGGGAATAAATTGCAGCACCAAAATCATGCACATTATTGGTGATGATTTTAGGAGGATCAAATCAGTTCTACTTGAATTTAAAGGTAGGATTGATGTAGCAGAGAATTTGAGCCCTGATATTTTACTTAGTTAATTTTGAATTAGTTGAAACCTAACAGTGGTAGCACTTTCTCAGAGACCCACAAATAGCAATGCACAAAGAGAGGTTTTCTCCTTCTTGTTCAAACTGCTCTTGGCTAGAAATCTTAAAAATAACAGCTCTACACTTTTAACACTGTATTTTTATTTTTTTTTTGTTATGATCTGAGGGCAATCTGACATCTAGATTGGCTTCACACTTTTCTACAGGCAATGTGTGACAAGAGAGGAAACTGAGGAGATGGGAGAATTATCTAAATGATATGAGGAAAAGCAGCAAGACATCCAAATAAACCACATTTATCCACGTCAGAGCAGTAGCAATTATTGGCACAATGTTAACTCAGTTTCAGAGTGTAACTCGGCACATATTTTGTCTCTTTTCTAGAAGGAACAGAAAATCCTCAACAGTATTAATTTAGTTATAGCACATTATGAACTTTTAGGCAGGGAAACATGTCCAGAACTTGTTGAGAGTCCTCAAAAGGGAAGTATTCACGATAGTTCCAATTCTCTTTTTTATATAATCCCATTATATGAAAGTGAGAGATTGTTGGAAGCATTTTCCCTTAAAGAGGAAAAAATTGTAGTCACTTTCCCTTACAGATGGGAGGTATCAGGGAAGCAGCTTTAACCATGGAAAGGGAATAGTTTTGCTGCAAGGAGTAATATAAATCAGATGCATCTTCAAAATTAATTCCACTACATTTTTTTTTTGCCACTAGTTTCAGAATCTAGGGAAAATAACACATAAATAAATGAAAATGTGGCTGCTTTCTACCTTAGGGATATAGAATGGATTAATTTAATTTAATTAGATGAATGTGCCGCCTAAGTGGAAAACATTTCCTTGGTGGAGTAAACACACAAGAAGGCTGAACTTCTGTAACTTCGTTAAAGTTCAAGTTAAGCTCCATCAAATAAGTTTCCCTTTGATTCTTTTAGAAAGAAGAAAACAACCCCAAACAACAAAACACATTATGCATGATCAGAAATGAAGGGATATTTTCTGATTCTATAGAGCTGTTTCCCTGTCACATTTTTTTTGTTTTCAAGTTCAGATTGTGTCCAGTTTTAGAATTTACTTTTTTCCCTGTCCTAGTTACATCAACTGTTTGCTGTCCTTCTTTCCAGTAAAAACATGCAAGATGGTGATAAGTGTCAATATTTGACATGACTTCAAGTTTTTCAGAGAGGAGAAAATGCTACCACAATGTCTGTTATGCCTATATCATAAAATTAGTAGTTTTTCACAAAAACAGATGGATAGAAATGTGAATATAACAACAAAGACATTGCTTTCAGTATGTATGGAACCTTCCTCTTTGCAAAACCTAATTTTTTCTTATTTCTGAAGTTAAGGCATCATCCAGACTAAGAGTCCCAGATTGGCTGTAACTGTGTGTAATTGTGATTTAGAATTTCATGTTCTTTTAGTACTAATGAAAAACAAATGACAAAACAAGTTTTGTTCTCACGCACACAAACAAAAAGATTTTTATCTCTGCGAGAAGAATTAGGGTGATTTTCATTCTCTTACCTACTTTGCATGTTTGGTTTGTTTATGTAGTTGATTTTGGCTGCTTGAAACCAGCTCTAAAAGAAACTTACTGTGTTCTGCCTTCCCTGTTAAATCTGGCACAGGGGATGGAATCAGTGCTGGGAAAGATTATTTCTTGCAGGAATAATGAAGCAATAGGAACATTGCTGCCCTTTTTTTCCCTCCCCTCTTAGAGTGGATTTGGATATACCCAGTGGTTTGAAAAAATCATATACTGTAATGTCCCATGAGGAATTACATGCCTATTCTTGGATTTATTTGTAAGTGCAAGCTCAAGTTCTTAAAATCAGTTTGTGGAATAAGAAATCTCATCAAATGGGGAGTAATTCCACTCAGGGCAGCAGGAACTGTCCACACCCGCCTCATTGCAATTAACAGGAGTTACAAAAGAGAAAAGACAGGCAGAGATTCAAACTTATAATTTAGGAGTATTGATGGTACTGTCTGCTCAGGAAGAAGGTTTGAAACCTTCCTCTGAGAATCATTTCAGGTGTAGTATTCCTTGATAGATTATTCACTGTATTAGTCACAGCCTCACTCCTCTTCCTGTGCCCATTATTTAATTTCTCTTTCCCCTTTTTTTTCTTCTCTGGTTCTCTGAACAAGTGTCTCTTGGACTTCACTGTTCTAGTGAGAGCTCATTTATGTTCTGAATAATTATATTACTATACAAATTTATTTTAAATCACACCTGCCAAATCCCTACCACCTGTGTCAGGGCCTACAGTTACCTGGATCCACCTGAGGCTTTACAGACCTTCATCCAAGATCTTACTGTGTAACTAAAAGTTACTTTTAAATTGATTATCACAGAATAGAAAACATTGCCACTGTGGCAATGTGCAGTTCATCTGTTCTTCTGACTGAAGTGTCTTGAGGTGGGCACAAACTATAAATCTGAAATCAGTTATTGACCAGCTCTGGGTGACTTAAACTTGCTGCCCTGTGAACCTTCACCAGTGTTGTTAGATCACCATTATTCTAAGCTATATGACTTGTGTGTGATAGAGTTTCTGTGGTATCAGGAATAGTAATTAAATAATATTGTGATAACCTTTGCAAACAGGCTCATTTGGATTCACAGAGCAAATAGCATCACTGCAGACACTGTTTGCATCTCACATGGCTGGTGCTTTTCTGACTGAACCACACAGATGATCAAAATTCACTGTTTATCATACTTTCCTCAAAAATTCCAAGTGTTTTTTTGTATTTTTTCAAGTTTAAATTCTTGAAGTAAATTTCTATTTTAAAAAAATTATTGCTGAAAAAAAGTCTGGAAACTCATGTTCATATTTCCAGATGTTAAAAAAGCCAGGGAGAGGTGCAGGAAGCTTCCAATTCTATTTATGAAAATTTGAAAATTAGCTAAGGAGACTGTAGAACTTTTGGAAGGTGTCAATGTGGTTTAGTGAGGAACAAACCTTGCAGTTGCCCAAAGCAGACAAGAAATATTGCAAATTTGCTTCAAAAAATGTGGAGTTGTACCACATAAAACGTGTTTGATTTCTCTGTCTCAGAACAAACTGACATTTTGATCCTTCACAGTCTTCCTTGTTGGCATTATTTGAGTTAAGAATATATTAGGACAAGAAAGTTCCTTAACTACTCTCTTCCTGCTCTGTATGGTGTGAAGTCAGAGCTAATAACAAATGTGGTGGCTCTCTGGCAGATTCTAGGTATAACATGTAAAATATGTGACATAATTATCTATAAATCTCCTAAGCATATGTGCTTTCTAATTTCTCTCTTGGCAGTTGCTAATATAATTTTTAGCCACGGTGGCAGGAGTATAATCACCTCGGGGTCAGGGAAAATGTGCATTTGAGTGACTAAATGTCCCAGTTGGATCAGGACTTTATTTGGCTGCCGTGTCTGATCTATCCTGAGGTGCAGAAAGGCAAATGAGGATCATTCAGTCACTCAGGGCTCTGCAGTTCTGGTGGCAGGTGCTTGGCAAGGGCTCTAAGGGCATGTTTGGCTTCACTGGGATGGCCACAAGCCTGGTGGCTTCCCTGTGAACCGACCTGGCTTCACAGGTCCTCTGTCCATCTGTGTGAAGCAGGAAACAAAGCACTCTTGTGAGGAGCCGAGTTAGTTCAGTTTGGCCTCAGCAATGGCTGCCAGAGGCACACGGGGGAGGGGACAACCAGCAGCAGCTTTGTCTCCGGGAGGGCTTTGCCTGGCGACACCTCCCGTGGGACGGGCAGCGGGGGACACTGACCTGCCCACGGGCACTGCTCCCTCGATGGCCGAAGGCTGGAGCGGCCGCGGCTCTCCCGTCAGCAGGGCGGGCTTTGGGAGCAGCGGGGCAGGAGCAGGAACTGCCTCACAAGCCTCAGGGCCTGTTGGTCTTTGGCCTTTCGGGGCTTTTGGAGCTTATGCTTTTTGTCTGGCTTAGTTCTGTTCCCGACCCATCTAGTTTTTAAAACGAGTCCTTGCAGTTCCCCACAGGGGAACACGACATTCTGTCGTGCTGCTGATGGACAGTGACAAAACAACCCTCAGCTCCCTTGGTGCATTTGAGATTTTGCCTGCTTGAAAGGGCTAGGAGGACAAGTCATACGGATCTTCTTCTAAACCTGGTTGCTGTGTCTCACAGACAATGTCTGATTCCTAGTATACAAATGTGATAACTTGAGTTGCAGCTGATAGGAATTGCCTCAAATGCACTGGTAAAGACAGCTGTGGGCCCAAGGCTCCAATTTTAAGAGTGAATCCTGACTTCATTGAACATAAAGTAACATATCCCTGGTTATCATTACATCTGCATCTAGATAGAAGATGCCCAGCTTTATGGCCACATTTCAGAACATGAGAATTCCTTTTTTTCCCTTGGGGAAGGTGTAGAGGAAAGAGGAAACCCCAGACCAGGTGCTGCCTTGAAACAGGCCTGGCACAGCACCCCCGGTTCATATTTAACAGTGTGAATCAGCCTCCCTCACCTGGTTGCTCACAATCACATCCTTGAAAGCTGGGGCAGCCTCTGCAAAGCTTGGCAAGCAGCTCCTGCTTTTTCTGGAGCTCGGGAGAAGCTGGGAGCCCTGATGGCCTTGTGCAGCTGGGCTTCTTGAGAAAATCTGGGATCTGTGGAAGGTGAGCTGTGCAGCTTTTTCACCTCACCATGCTGGCCTCTGTGCTGCTTCTTTCTCCATGTATGCACATTTTCACCTCACACCCTGCTAAGGAGGTGGACATTGCAGTAACAGTGCCAAAGCTCTGTCACTTGCTTAAGGCAGGCAACTCCTTCACCTAACAAAGCTTTCTATTGCAATCAGATGAAACAGGGAATTAAATGGCCAAGCAGTTTGTCAGCCAGTCAGGATAAATATGATAACTCTGCTGATTACATGGAGGTTAGAACCGCTCAGAATTGCTGTTCTACTGAGAAGCAGATCAGAAGAATAAGCGCAGATGGTGGTTTGTTACCTGCCTGTGTTGTCTGGGAAATGTCATAGCTGCTAAGAAGCACAGGAGGGACGCTGCAGGAGCATGAAGGAGAGGCAGAAGAAGCAGAGGACCTGATAACTGGAAACTAAAGAGCCTGACAACTGCAGATAAGCAGATGCTTATTACTTAATCTATGAAGAATTATCATGAGACAGGTAGTGGGGCTGACATGCCACAGAATTTATTATGTCCTTTTTTATTTTGCTTCTCATTCCTCTTTGGAGCTTAGGATTGTGCTTTTCCTGTTGGTACAGGAATGCACTGATTTGAGTGCACTGGTCCTACAAAGCTTCCAGACTTTGCAGTTAGTGGGTTCTGTAATATCCGCAAATCAGACTGAAGGCACAAATGTTGGTTTTTTGGATGCTGAGGTACATGCTGAGCCACAACTCATGGTCCTTGTTGAACAGATCTCAAGGAAGAAATTCCACTCATTTCTACAAACCTGACTTTTGTCAGGACAGCTGCAATGTGAGCTGAAATAGAAATATTTGTGCCATAGAGCTGGAATATAATGTTTTTTTTAAAAAGTCCCTTACAAAGTCTGCTGCTCTTTAATAAATAGAGTGATAACAATAAAAAAGCTTGATGTAATTATACTTGATCCTGTTCAAAGCTTCTTTCTGTTGACAGAAACATGAAGGACTTGGTAGCTGTAAGAATGAAGGGGTTTTGAGGAGAAAGATTCTTTCAAAGTCTGCAAAGAGGGAGAAATGAGTGAATAAAAAGCAAGACATTACAGATTTTAACCACAGAAGACACACTGGAGTATTCAGCCCCAGGAAATTCAAAGAAGGGGGGATTTGCTGCAAATTTAAGAACAATGTGGTTACACTGTAGTTTATATCTTATGGCATTCAAGAAAAGTGGTTAGAAACTGTGTTTTCTGTGCTTAATGAGAAAAAAAAGGTTTTGCTTTGTGCTTTGTAATGTTGAAAGCATTAGGATCCATAAAAAACAGCATAGTTTGATCAAGTTTTACCATTAACTCCTAGAATTATTCCAGAAGTTCCCAGCATTCTGGCAAATTTTTCCCTCTGTCATGAACACCCAGAATCTTCAATTCTCATCTGATGCTCACAAGGAGTCACCACATGGGGTTGTCATTTCCCTGATCACAGTTCTGCACTGGTGAAACCGGTTTTTAGTATGAACCAGTCTCAGCTACAGCATTTTTATACCAACATCATCATTGCCCTAAAGTAGATCTGAGATGGTGTCTTTTAAACTTTTTGTAATCTTGAAATCATCCATTTTCTGCCTTTTATGTTTTAATTGTGAAGCTAGTTTGTGTTTCATGTAGAACATGTTTTATTCCAGTACAGCTGATTCTCAAAATATCCACATTCTGAGGTTTAAAGTTCAGTTTAGTCATGCTTTCATTTGTTCAGTTGTCTTTATCGTGCAGCATCTCTTGGGAGTACCACTTCTGGAACCTTCTCAGGTCATTTGGAAACTTTGCATCATCGTCAAAAGTACTGATGTTAAAGAAATGTCACTTCACTGGTGAAGTGCTGACAACTGCCCAAGATGTTGATGATAAGTCTGTATTTTACTGATTTTTTTTTGGAAGAGAAATTTCCATTTATAAGTAAGGAATAAGAATGCTGGGGAGCTCACTGTCAGACTTGCAACATTTCCTGGAACATCACAGTATTAGGGTTTGAAAAAAGTCAGTTCTGAGTTCTTTATCAAAGTTCTGATGGTCCATGTAAGATGCTTTGCATCTCTTTCTCGGTCACATGATTTGGTATTTTACATTTACATGTAAAACACATTTTTCTAGTGTTAAACTTCCCTAAAGAATCTGTCTACCAAACCAAACATTAGGGTGAAAAAAAAAAAAAAAAAGGTTGTGTATTTCCGTATTTCCAGTAGAAAGGCTTTTTTTTCCCCCTCAGTGTTTGCTCTATAATATCTCTGGTCTGGAGCAGGTGTTGTGAGAGGGTTTAATTCTTTGCTAAATGAGGATAGTACTTATTATCTGCCCAACCATAGCTTTAATTTTGCTGTGAGCACTGTAGTTAAATGCTTCTTAAATGTTTTCATTTAGAGAGCAATTTAAATATTATTGTTAACAATTATTGATTGCTTTGTGTTCTAAAAAAGTATTATTCTTTGCATTCCTTTTTTTGAAGTAGTGAATATGAGAAGATGATTTTGAGCCTGACCAAGAACTTGTATTTTATACACAGGGTCAGAATAAGTTTGCTTTTGTGTTAATTCTGGGATAGTTGCTTGGCTGGAGATACGAAAATAAATATGATATTAAGGTATAGGAATAAAGGTTTCTAAATCAGATTACTTTAGCATATGTGTTCTTTTAATCTAAAATGGAAACTATCTGAAAATTTCATTATCCAAAATACACAGAAAGTTTGGATGCCTTCATTGCATCAAGTCCTTATATCTATGTCAGTGCATCCAGGAACCCCTTTCTTCCCAAATAAGCTTTCCAGCATCGGAACAAAGCAGCAAATGCCTTCCCTCTCATCTTTCTTCTTGCCCCCACTGTTTTTAATAATGGCTGTCTGACATGCCAACAATCAGGCACATGCTCTGCCGCTGCTGTTGTCTCGTCTCAGCAGCCTGAGAATGGCTTGAGAGGGAGGAGGAGTGGAATTGCACATCAAGGATCTCTTTTGTCGGTGGAGCAGCCAGGAGAGCGTTTCCAATTTGCAGTTCGGCACCGGTGCTTCAGAAGCACCACGGATGTTTGATACCCACTTGGTTGCCTGCCACCAAACTTGGGGATCAATCACTGTGTTATGACAGGATGCAGAAGGAAAAAAAAAAAACCAAAAGCACGTATGCACATAAAACAAACAAAAAAAAGGAAAAGAAAAAAAGCAGGAAAATCCTGATTTTTATTTTGTAAATAGTAGGACATCTCACAGATTGCAAATTTTATTGCAAAATGTGAAGGAGGAGCAAGTGTGTCTGTGAGTGCGAACATACATGTCTGTATTTCTCTTTCATAACATCTCATAGACAAAATATTTCGTAATTTGATTCCACTGACAGTTTTTGAGTTAAAACAGGGATTGCACCAAGCCATTCTTAGGCAACTGCTTCCAAGTTAGTCCAAGACTTCTTGTGGCAGATCTGCATTCTTCTTAATCACTTGCAGTCAATCAGATTTTAATTTGTCTTTGTCTTCAGCCCTGCAAAGTTTGGGCCTGAAATTTTTTCTGCTTCAAGGATCAAAGAGTGTTTCCCCTGTGTGCGTCAGGCACACTTATGGAATGCTCTCGTATGTTTATTTAGCTCCGTAATTATTCCATATTAACAAAAGCAGATTGTTTCAGGAATGTTTTTCAGAAGAGCCTGTTTGAAATCAGGCTTTGTTGGAATTATGGCACCTCCAATTCTGCAATTTTCCTTTTGAAATACATTGTAGGAATTCACTGGAAAATCTATAACAACCCCATTCAGGGATGAATAGCTTATTCTGCTTCTTATCTTGTTAATCAATATTGTTAACTAGCTGTGATGGACATAATTAATGGAATGACCCCAGCCCCTCCTAATTAGAGGTAATTGCCTTGTCCAGTCACATTCACTCTCCAAAATATAAGTGTGTGAGCATAAATGTCATAATTTATTTTAGATTCTGCCATGATCATTATGTATTCTGTTTTCTTGTTAACAACTTATTTTAATTCTCGCTCACCCAGGAAAGTTGAAAGCCATGAAAGGGCCCTCTTACCTCTCTGAGCTGGATGGCCAAATAACGCATTATTATATTGCACACTTACAGTGAGGAGGGAAAAATGAGGAGGGTAAAACCAGAATTCCACTACTTGGCTCTGGCTTCAATCCATTGCCCAACAGCTTCTCAAGATGAGAGATATCTTAGCTTGAAGTTAAATGGTGCTTGCATCAGAAAAAAACCTGGATTTTGGTATGCATTTCATGTATCTTTTTATCAGCTTTATTATTTGTTATGCTTTTGCTGAGCTTCCTTGAAGAAGAACAAAAGGGTACACTTATTATGCAGCTATTTCATGAGAGCTATTTAAAATAACATTTGAAGAGGAAAAAACAAATCAAAATGAATAAAAGCCTGGCAAACACATGATGAAACGGAATGAATATCAGAGCTATTAAATTAATAAGCTTGCAAAGCATTATTTATGGTATCTCAGTGGAAGTTTGGAAATTGATAGTGACTTCTCCAAATTAATTGAGTACCTTTGCTGAATTTCAGGAATACAGATTCAAACTCACCGTGCCCGTTCCTTGTGGGGAAAATTGTTCCACCTGTCAAAAACCTCAGGAGTTTCATCTGATTTTCATCTTCTCAAGGTAAACAGTGGAGGTATTGACTCAGGATGGCATTCATTCAGCAAAGCTGTGCGGTCTGAGATTGTCTGCAGACAGTTGTCCTTGCTGTCACAAGCTGCCCATTAAAAGAGTGTTTGAAGCAACAGCCTGAAGCAGATTTGACCTCACCAAATCTGCAGAAGTGCAGATGCAGGATTTGGTTTTAAGGACTGATGTGCTCAGGATGGGCTCAGACCTCCTGCCAGCTCGAAGGCCAGAGGTGTTGCTCCTGTGAGGAGCATCTCATGTGCTTGGGGCTGGGGGACATCCCTCAGCTCTGTCCCCAGAGACCAGCAGAAAAGCACAGGATCAGGCACATCTGCACACCAGTTGATGGGACTGGAGGGGCAGAGGATGGAATGAACGGTTGTGGAGCCTCCAAGTCCAGATTTTTCGGATATTACCTTTGCTGTATTGACTAATACTCACTGGTACAAATCAGATGGAGATACAGGTGTCCACTTCTTCAAAAAAAGGGTGTCAACAGACCAGAGCAGCCTCCTCAGAGTTAGCTGGCTGCTTCCTGATGGCTTTGAATTGTGGTGAGTGGCTGAAATTCCAGTCCTGTTTGCTATGGCTGGGAAATCTCCCTGAGTGCCCACATTTCACCAGTAGAAGTACATTTGCTAATTTTTTCAGGATAAACTATCTCTGAACGACACTATTTTGCTCCAGATTTACTAAATTTGGTAATTTCTGTTACAGCTTCTCATGCAGGAATGACAGCTGGAGAGACCCACTGGGAAGTGAACAAAGAAGATAGAGGAGCACTGACAGAAACAATCTCACCCCAATGTTGTTTCACTTTGCTATTCCATTTCTCTTCCCTCATTTTGGCTTCCCCTTTTCTCTGATCAAGTTTTTCCTGGAGTTTTTCTTCAGTGAGAGCTCTTTTTCTTTTTCAGAACAATTCTCCTGTGCTAGAAAATTTGTCTGAGTGATGTTTTCCAAGTCCCTAACAGCTCAAATTTTACAGTAAAATCAAAATCCCATGTATAATGTGGTGAAGGTTTTAACTTGGTAGTGTTTGGCTTATTATAAGGGTCCTTCTCTTGTAGTGTTCAGCTTGCAACTGGTGTGATTTTGCAGAGAACCGGGTTCTTTCAATGTGAGCTTAAAATAAGATAATGGATGAGAGCTCATGATTTCCAGAAAACACACAGTGATGTGTAAAAGAAGCAATAGATTGGATTGAATAATAGCACAAGAACAACCAGTTCTGTATTAAGTCTTTCTTGCAAATCTACTTCTGCAAGTAGATTTTAAATTCTGCCAATTGCTGCAAATGTTTTTTGCCAGTACCACGCATCAGTTCATGGGAAGCAGTAAAAGTCTTGTTTATCAAGCTGGTTTTTTCCCTCATTGTCCCTCTTGGAAAGCTGGTATCTTACCAAGAAATAGTAACATTTCCAACCAGAATTCCAAAGTGTTGCTTCTTTGACTGGCAGTCATCACCTGGAAGGTGTTACTCACCACACAGCGAGCAAGGCCATCCCTCCATGTCCTCCCTGCTTAACTGCAGAACCTTGTGGGACCCTGCTATAGATAACTATCAAAGCTTTTGGTCTCATTCCTTTCTTCTGAGGTATTATCAAAGCAGTATTTTCCCTTTTCATATTGCCTATGTTGGCATTTTTGTTTCCATTGAAATGTTCCTAACTTGAGCTTCTGAGATGAACAAGTGTTTCATCTGCTTGGGGTTGTTCTCAGTAAGGGTGAAAGACCCAGTAATTTTTTGCACTGAAAGAGGCAGAGAAGAGATTTTTCCTGATCCACTTTCTATCTGTACATAAGGTTTTGTTTCTCTTTAATTCCTTGCATGTCTTATTCGGTTAATACCAAAGACTTCATGGCTCAGGACTGTAGTCTCATAGAGCTTTAAAGGACATTGTTTTTGGCTGGTATTTCCAGACACTGCTATAATGCAAAAAATAAAAACAAAAAAGAAAAGAAAAAAGGATAAGATCATATGTGCTGTTTATATTCATGTTTGTACCTGTAGGGATGTGTTGATGGGGAGGTGTGGTGAAATGATGAAAAGGTTATGAAAGGCAGTTATTCCTTCCTGTGAAATCAGGAACTCCTAACGGCACAAATTAAATTCTGAGAGTGCAGTAAAAAGGACCAGGACAATGTAAAGGTAGCACAAAAAAAGGAACTGAAGAATTATAATGGAAAAATCTATATTTCAAGCACTGGCAGGAATATATTTATGCATGGAGAGTGTTCTGTGATTGATCTGCAATAAAAATGAGTGAGACACAGAAACAACACAGAGATGTTTGTGTCACTCTGCAACCACCACTGGAGATAAATATGAAATACACTCATATTTCTTGGGAGATCTATTTTAAGCCTTCCTCCTTCCAATGTGCCCTTAACTTCTGTAGTGGATTTGTAACAAATTCCTTGCTTCTGATGAAGTCACGTTCATCTTTTTGACCCATGAAATGGCTTCAAAGTTCTGTGCTCAATACTTAAATAGTTACCTTAAACCAAAAAGCCTACAGTTCCCAAAATACATGATGAGAGAAAAGAGTCCTGATTTCTCTCAATCAAATCTCTTTATCCCCTATTTTCTTTTACACAAAGAAAACCATCTGTCATGTTGTCATTAAACTTATTTTTCTATTAACCACTAAGTAGAAAAATGCCTGGTAAATTGAGGTTGCCTCAGTCTTTCACTGGGTTTATTCTTTTTTAAATAATTGGACTTGGTGATGTTAAAGGTACTTTCCAACCTTAATGATTCTGTGAGTGCTGGAGGGGAGGGGGTGGAGAGGATTTATATTTTCTCATTATTAATATACTTTGATTTGAATGCATGAAGAATTGACTGGAAAGAAGTACTGGAAAATATATTAAGCAAAACCACAAGATTTCTGAAATGCAGAAACCAACAGTCAAAACTACCGTCGTGCCTCCTGAGTCTGAAACACCCAAGTCACACTCCTGGAATCAAATTTTACATCACCTACCTTGAATTTGACATCCTGTGTTTCTTTAGGGAACTCTTTAAATATTACATTTCTTGATACAGACTTGAACTCGATATTATTTGGTTACAGTTGTTCTGACTTGCTGCCAAAAAAAGGAAAAAATTTACTTGAAGATATTATTTTCCTAAATTGAATTGTCTGTTCGGGCTAAGGTGGATAAGGTCCAGAAATGAGACACAGGTCAAAGATAACTTTGCATCTCTTAATTTTCAGGGCCTTACAGAATTCTCTAGTGGGAAGAAATTAGGATAATTTTCAGCACATGGAAGGGAGAGGGGATTAAAAATCAGGAAAAAAATCTTTCCCTGCCATCTTTCGTGGACATCTGATATCAGTTCAGTAATACCAGTATTTTCTTTTTCATTTCAGCCTATAAAAAATTAATTTAAAAAAAGAAAAACAACAGAAGTGGCCAGGTGAGTTCAAGTGAGACTTGATATTTACACTCAAGATTGAAAGTCCAAAATGAAGAGCTGTGTACGGTAGTAAATGGTGTCCATGATTCATTGCCCAAAATAACAGCTTGCAAAGGAGATGATGTCTGAGATCCCCCAGAGACAAAAGGAAAATCTTCTGCAATATGATTGGCCTCTGCCTCAAGAAAACAGCGTGATTTATAAGGTATTTTTTGCATTAAGGCAAGTGATGGAAGAATCAGGTGAAACAGTGGCCAGGTTTTATGATAGAAATCTTATTTTCTGTCCTGGCTTTTAAGATTAAGCCTCAAATTTGGTACACTTGTGTCACAGCACCACATAACAACTTTCAGAAGAAACTGAGTATTTGGCAATGCAGAAGGCAAGCTGAATTCCCTTCTGAGAATATACAGAAGTCATGGGGGTGTCTGCAGGCTGATAGACACAGAGAGGAGACTCTCCAGCATGAAGTATTAGTTTAAAACCTTACATTTATTGCATCATATTCTCTAAGATTCACGGATTTGTTCAGCATTTGGAGGAAAAAAATCACAAATGAGATAATTGTCCTGCAATTATTAACAGAATGGGATGCTCAGCAGTAGGAAAACTAATCTGGAATTCAAGTCAGGGTAAGGGAAAGTCATTAGCTATGCTGTGTAAAGCAGACATATACAATCAATGTGTGAATGTCATGTTTGTCAGGCCAAAGTGATGGGAAAAGACTTCTACTAAAAGAGAGAAAATTGAACACATCTATAACAGTGCAGGATAGTTCATATCCTGTTGTAATTGCAGTGCACTTCAAGCAGAATGAGAATAGCAAGGGGGGGAAAAAAAACCTCTCCTGAGCTTTACAGCAGCACTGGAATGTGTGAAAAAGGTAAAGGCTTGGAAGGTGATGTTGGGAAGAAAGCTGAGGCCAAGCAAAGAAGATCAGGAAGATAGTGTGGGGGGAAAACAGCACAAAAAAAAAGCAAAAAAACCGAAGCTGAATTGAGCTTTAGGCAGCCAGGGAGAAAGTATCTGTGAAAGAACCCCAGATGGTGCCAGAAAGAACTGATGGTTCTGTTCCTTCTGTCTGTTAAAATGTGTCAAGTGTGCAAGATCAAAGTGCACATGGTGATTTGATGGCAAACAGAGACATGTTAAAAAATGAAACTACTGTGGGAGTTTGGATATGCATTATTGATAGGTGTGTATTGGGTATTTAAATGTTGCTTATTAGGTATTGCTGCTCGGTCTGGTGGTGTGAGGTGACTGATGTGCCACCAAGGGCAATCCTTCATGGAGAAAAAAGCCAAAAAAACCCCCAAACTGAAAATAATATGACCTCATTACTAAGCCAGGAATCCCAGATTTTTTTCAGGCTGTGTCAGGTAAAAAGTCCAAAAGCTTCTGAGTGCGCACAGGAGACAGAAAGTTTGAAGGTGTGAAATAGTTCTTGCTTGAATTCCTGAGGTATTCTGGGTGCTATAGTCATTGTCAAAGATCCCATTTTACAGTAATAATAATGATGATAAATAAAAATTGTGAAAGAAAACTGCAAAGCACCAGATCACTGCATATAAAGCAGGGGAAATAACAGGTACAGACTTGCCAGCTCTGTACAGTACTTTGTGAGGGGACAGAGGTGGGGACAGTTTGCTCCAGTGCTACATTTCAGGCTGTTCTTCCCCCCCCCATCTCTGGTGCTGCTGTGGGTTAATCTAAATGCTAAAGGAGCTGAGAAGTGGTGCCAGAGAGAAGAGAATTCTGTATTCCTGCAGCCAGTTTGGGAAAATCTCTCCTTCCATCTCACAGGGTACTCCAGAGCACAAGCAGCAGCTCCTGTGTGTTAAGGGATTGAAACAGTAAATTTTACAGCACAATTCATCAGTGGCGTCAGTCAGATTTAAGAGAGAGAGAGCAGGTTTTAGCAAAGCTGCACAGATTGCTGTAGCTGAGGTCAACAGCAAGCTCCTGGTGCTTTTAAAAATTGATTTTACTGAAATCTTACTCAATTTTCTTAGTAATAAAGGCCTCCAAGGATTTAAACTGCTGTAAGCAAGAGCAGTGTTTGGCCCTGTTCTCTAAGTAGGTGTGGCTTAGCTCCATTACAACTCCAACTCAAATAATACCATCCTTTAAAAATGGAGTGCCCTTCCTAACATTTTAGTGAGCAGTTTTTTTGTTTTCTCGTGTAAAAGCTGGGAGGTCATAAGCTTAAACTCCTGAAGTCTCCAGAAAACCTGTTTACCTTCTTTGCAAAAAGGCTAACATGAAATCAGACAACATATGTGGAAGGAATATAAATATATTTGCTTATCTGACAAACCCAGTGCAGATTGCTTAATTAAAAAAGAAAAAAAAAACCAAAACAACAAAAAACTTGGCAAAATCAGCATGGCTTGGTTATTTAATTCTAGACAAAGCATTTGAGACTGTAAAAAAGAATAGAAAATACTGTCTTTATTATTCTAGAGCTCACAAGGATCTTTTGCAGTTTTCTTAAGGAAAATTAAAGGGCAGGTGGCCCAGCATGTATAGGTCTGAATTTGATATAAAAGCAAATTCTTTAGAAGTAGGTGATAACTTGGATTTTAATTTTAAAAAAAATTTAAAAAAAAGAGACAAAAATTAAAAAAACCTAAATAAACAAACAACACTCCCAACCAACCCAGCAATCAGGACCCATAATATAAAAGATCTGACCCTCTTTTCTCTCCTCTCTGGGTCACAGAGCTCAGCACTTCTGCACTTTTCTGGAGGTGTTTGCTAGGTTCTTCTTCCTTAAGCAGAGATGGAGGTTCCATTCCTCCTTCCACTTTCTGTGATTTATCTCAGGGGTTCTTACTTCTGTAAATGCTGCAGTTTTTGTTCTCTCCTGGGCAATGGTAAGAATTCACTCAGCTGCCATCTTAAAGCGAAGTATTATTGAAAACAAAGTCCCATTAAAGGGAGCACATCCATAAACCCAGCAGAGTACACTGAGTTTGCATAGATTGGGTTTCAGCAAAACCTTCCCCTCCACACATCTAACAAGTCCCTGAATTTTTTCATAGATCTGCTGCAAGGCACCTCCTTTTTTTAAATTTTATATAAGGCTCCAATTTTATGTCACTTTTGGTGAGTGGCCTCTTTTCTCAGGAAATGCTCTTTGATTCTAGTGGGTTTTGGATTTTTAGTTTTGCAGCTTGGTATGTGCCAGTAGTGTAATTTCAGCTTAGGAACTGAATGGGGACTATTTTCTGCTAATTGTCTCCAGCTTTTTCATAGTTTGGGGGCTTTTTTGGTTTTATTTCATTATGGTTCTTTTTCTCTATGCATTTTCTACAGCTGCCTTTTGAGCTAGAACTTTGCATTCATTTAGGAAAATCCTGCAACTCTTTGTAATCAATTTCCCCCACCACAGAGTACAAATTATTTGTTACTTCTTTCTTTTAATCCTTCTGCTTCTTCCCAGTTCCAAAGCTGATGCATCCAAAGGAAATGATTGAGTACTCACTGGTTTAGTTCTCTCATTAAAATCTCTAGAGAGGGGACTAATTTCAATGCTGGTAAGCCTTTTCCAGCCAGTTTAATTTGGTAACACAAATAACAAAGGCTTTCTCCATTTCTGGTACCAAAAAGTAACTCACATATTCTTCCAGGTTTTGGTGACAGCTCAAAGGATGAGGGAATTGCTTTAAGCAAATTTTAAAGCAAACATTTAAGTCATCAACTGCCTGTCTCATGAAAAATAACCCAGATGAATAAAGGGGTTTTAAAGATAGAAAATTTAGTTCAGATAAACCAAATCTGATATTGTGGTGCAAAAAACTTTTCATGTTCAAGAGGACAAGAAATCTTTGTAATACATTCTACTGACACAGACAGCACATCTCCAGCTCAGAATAAGAAATGTTTGCATTTCCAACCGTCTTTGGTGTGCTAGGAAGTTTATGGAGCTCCATCCTTCACTACAGAGCTGCAACTGGCTGCAGGATTGGGGAGGAAAGCCTAAAATATCATAAAATATCCCATTTAATGGATAAGGGCTGCTTGACCCAAGGTTGACAGACTATGTTGTCCTGCTATGGGTCATTTCAACTGGGAGAATACTAATTAGGTATAATTGTTTATTGCATGTGTTGTCTAATAATTATAAAGAATAATATTTAGATAATGTTAGCTTAGCCTTCTGCAGAAACTGCAATTCTTCATTGCCCAAGTGGCCAAGGAGATTAATAAAAAGCTACCTCGTGCTTTCTGGCAAAGTAATTAACTCGTTATAATCAAGAAGAAAACACTGGAAGACTTGAGAGCTTCTCAGCACGCACAGGGTGAGCTGAGGTGATGGGTCAGGAGGATGGGGACGTTTCACAGAAGCTGAGCTCATCCAGCAGCACAGGTGTGACTGCTGAGAACGTGTTCTGCACCCAGCTGAGGGGTGAGTGCACTCAGCCACTGCACCTGGGGGGAAGGATGGATTGGGGGGCTGCAATTAGGGGCTACCTTGGCTTTTCTGCTGCATTTTTGCTGTATTATTGGAGGCTGAGAAATGTTGGTACAAGCTGGGCACATGAGGAACTTGCCCATGGAGGAACTTCTGAAGGATCCGTGTACCCTGACAAATTCTGAGCTTATATAGCTCCTAACTATTACATACAATGCCGTTCTCAGTTTCCAAGCTGATTAATCTCTCCCCAAAGTCCTTAATGAAGCAGCTTTTGAAGCAAACAGGAACTTTCTGTCTCCATGCAGGCATTAGAATTGGGAACAAGCCTTTGGAAAATGGTTGTCCCCTTTTGAATTCTGATTTTCCTCCTGGATGGTAGCATTTAGTTGGGAATTAGTAACCATATGTACAGCATGCAATCAAATACCCAGCTTGCCATTAGGAGCAAAGGTATGAAATGGATTTCATGCTTTGATGCTGGATGTGAAGTTAAGGGTTCTAGGATAATTCCACTTCATGGTCTTTTCCCCATCTTATTCCATCCCCTGATGCTTCCTTGGATGTGGACAGAAGTAGGGCTGCCAGTTCCATGAGACAGAGGAGAAAACTTTGACTACCATGGAGGACGTGAGGTGATTTGAGAAAAAGCAGCAAATGACCAGAAAATATAAAAGTAGCTCAATCATTTGCAGACTCTCAGGTATTCTTTACTGAGGCAAAAAAAAAAAAAAAAAAAAAGGTAATCAAGTGTTCAATGCAAAAAGTTCCCTGTGGAAATGGAACTGTTAAGGAGTTCTCACATGTTGTGAACACAGACTCTTCAGAGTATTTGCATTCTGCTGTTTAAAACTGCAGTTGGCCATGAGTGTTCTTCTCAGTTTTTTAGCTGGCAAAAACAGATGACCTATTTTGCTGTCAGTGTGCAAGCCTGGCTCTGCAAAGACAAGGGAATTCTTCCAATCCAGCTCAGCCAGATTACAGAATTTTGCCCGTGCACTCTCCAAGTGCATTCCCCTGATTGGATGTTGATCTCTGGTATTAGAAGTAATGTCATATTTATTTTAAAATGTGTCTGCCTATTTTTGTCCAACACTGCCTTGCACTTTCTTCTGGAGGAAAAAAAAAAAGTCAGTGAGTTGAAATACATGAGAATAAATAATTTCATTTCTTGGTTGTCTTTTTTTTTATTCTTTGGCCTTACAAAAGAAGTTTCTGAACATTCTTTGGGACTTGCAAGAAGAAAAACAAATTGATCAAACTTATCATTATGCACCTTATTGGAGGTCTGCCAATGTCTCCATAATACAGTCTGGTTTTACAGGATTCATGGATTTCTACTGTAAGTGCTCCATTCTAAAGCTAAAATTTGGCAAGCTCTTTGATGGTAGCAATACTCTCTCCTGCACATAAATGTTGCTTTTCTCTGAAAACTGGCAGTAACGCTGGTGAAGCTTTTCTTTTATGGCTTCTATAGATTTTTGTTTACAGATAGGTAAATTCATTCTAAGTGCTTGGACTGTCACCTTTTTATTGCATATTTAACAAACGATTCAGACTTTATGGGGGAAACTTGCAGCTAAACTGCATTTGCATTTTGCTTTTCTACACTTTTCCATCTCTATACTTTTTTTCATTATGGGATTGGTGTGCAGTTGTTTCATAATTACAAGTTCAGCTTTGTTGCTGCTCAAAGCTGAGTTTTTTATGCTGTCTTGTTAATCCATTTGTCTGGATTTTCACATAATTATTATGTAAGTATTGATTGGAAAGGGCTATAGCTTAGCTGTACATGACTTATTTAAAGTAACTTTTCACACTTCATTATCATTTGTTTTTGTTGCATCCTGCCTTTTACTCTTCCACATCCTGCATTTCCTCATCTGCTTGCATTTTCAGGGCGACACTGTGCATTAGGAGACCTTTGAGTTATGCTGCAAAACCTCTCCCAAAGAATATTTAAACCAAGTAAATCTACTTGGTGGCTCGTGGGAGGGTTTTTCCTCCGTGGTCACCGTCTCCAAGACAGGCCCATGTCAGACTTAGGATGAACTCAAGCAGCAGCGTTCCCATTTATAATTTTTTTTATCTGAACACTAAATAGTTAATATTAAAACAGATGCATATATATATTTATAATGTATATACTGAGGTGGTTATTTGGAGGCCAAACTGATTACTGAAGGATTTAAAAAAGCTGTTATGATTTATGTGGATAAATTCTGTCACTGCAGGTCTGTGTGAAGGGAGGTGTATCCACATCACAAAAAAGAACCTGCATAAATAAATCCCAGAAATTGAGGGGGAAATGTTCTCACGCCTCCCAACAATCCCATGGAGGCACAGGCGAGGCATCACTTGGGGACCATTGTTCTGCCTCCTCCCTGAACAAATGGAGGATTGTCCAGCCACCTTTCTTTATGAGTAGTGAACCTGTCATTAATTCTTTTTGCTTGTTTTTAAGGAAAATACTTTAAATCTCTAAGATTAGAAGTTTTGTGTCATTCAGTTAATTAAACGATGCCACTCAAGAGCCATAAACATTAAAAAGCTTCTTGGAAGCAGGCTGTGGCCCAGTCCATTGGATAAATTGATTGATTACTTCTGTGGCTATTCCTAATAATCTGTAGCATTTTTTCATTAGGCAGAAAGTTGTTTTCCTATTTAGTATGCAAACGTGGGATCTGGAGCATTCTGCCCATGTGTTATGATTTCTTTTTTCCATTATACAATCACAGAATGTGTCACCTCCCTGTTTACAAAAGAAAAATGTAAGAGATAAAATTTGTGTTTAGTAAGGATTTTGATCTCCAATATATTAAAGAAATTAAAGCCCAGGCTTGGCAGAAAATCATAAATCATAGTTATGTGTTTCTCCAGAAGGATTTTATGGATGCTAGGGCAAAGATATTACCATGTGCACTCTGGTTATGTAGAAATGCCACTAGAGGCTATTTTCTTTCTTCAAAGGTGCCCTTTAAGCTCACAGAAAATTACTCTTAATAGAGTAAACATGCAATTTGCACAAAACTAACACAACGTGCGTCACAGAGAAAAAAGCCTACTGAGAAATTTGTAATGAATTTAATCTTTCTTTCCTGCTGAGAATTTTCCCAGGTTTGTGTTTTTTTTTTTTTTAGTGTAGTTTTTTAAAAATGCATTCTTTGTTTCAAATTTTTCCAAGTATTTCTGCTATTCATTTTTCCACTTGAGAGGTTTTCTTTCTGGAAAGTTTGATATCAAAGCTTGCATTATATGGATTGTGTTGATAATTATACTTTTCTTTCTATATGAGATGAGTTCACTGATGCTGAGATATTTACAAATTTGGAAAGTGATTGCTATGCTAACCTCAAAAACTCCCTTCTTTGGAAATATTTTTTTCCACTAACTGAAAACAGAAGTTTATTGGGTTTTGGGTTGATTGTCATCTTGGTTCTTACCCTCTCCCCATCCCCCAGATTTGTTACCCTTCTTTACCCTTTTTCTGTCACCTTTTTCTCACACCTTAAAAGGAAAAAAAATTTACCTGAAATAATGAAAGAAAGATGGGCTTCAGAGAGAACAAAACTAGTAGTCCTGAGAACTTAGTAGGGTTTTAAAGATGTATCTCTGTTGTATGACAGAACTCAATGAAAATCGGTTGCGTATTCTAAAAAAGCTGAGGAAAATGTTGGCAAAAAAACCCTTCAAACTAAAGCAAAATAGTTTTTATTACTAGGGAAAGTTATATTTTGAGTCATGTGAATTTCTGGCCTTTTTGCTGTGGAAAAGCATCTTTGTCCAATGAATGGAAAGGTGTGGTGAAATGAGACTTGAGAAGGACAAAGGGGGACAGGAGATGTTTTTCTCTGGGCCACACGTAGTTAACTGCATGATCAGACCACCCTGCTCCTCCCTCTGCTCTTGGAGGTTTCCTGCTCAAGAGCTCTGGGCATGTGTTCCATCTTTTGGAAGTAAATATGAGTGAAAGGAAGGGTTGGAGACATGAAACAAATGGTATTAAATTTGATGATTCTTTAATTTGGTTGAATTGAATAATCAAGCCTGGAAACAGGAAAGGAGATTAATATAATGTTAATTTTTAGTGCTTATGTCCTCCCCTGTGCTCTCCTGAAAGAGGAAACTGTCTGAGATGACTTCTCACAGCCTTGTCTCTCCTTTGCTTTGCCTTCCACACATTTCCAACCCCTTCAGTGCAGAGTAAAACCAGATGTTTAGGGGGTGCCAATACTGTGCAGGAGAGACCTTGGCATGGGTCCTGGCTTGCAACCAGTCCAGCACCTCCTCTTCTGCTGCTGGGGGCTGCAGGGAAGCTGCATCACTGCTGAAGCAAGCTGGTGATCCTGTGTTGTTTGATAAACCTGGAGCTCAGGTGCTGCAGGCTGCAGTTCCCAGCTGTCCTGCTGGCACTGGTGACCCTGAGGACACAAGGACAATGGAGAAGGGGGTTGTTCAGATATTTACCACAGTGATTTGAGAAACACTGGGGATCGGTTTCTCTGCTATCAAAGATTTTTGATGGTAATTCTGCGACGTAGTTCCACATCTGTTGCTAAAGGCTCCTCTCCTCCCATCCTGTTGCTCGTTGTGTGAGCAGACAGAGATAGACTCTGTACTATGAGGATGCATAACTTCTGTTTGGAGTGAAGTTTTTATTTGACCTCAGTATTATTCAGATATTTTCCCATTTTCCACAGAACCACGCTGGGGTGGCTCTGGAGACCTGAGATGAGTCACTTGGGAAGGAAGTTGTCCATATTCTGAAAAAATGATCTACAGAAGGGGAAGCTTGGGAAGTGCTGCTCTGCAGTGATTCCCCCTGGGAGCAGTGGAGTAGCAGCATCGCGGGCCTGTTTCTCTGCTCTGTGTTCTGACAGGTACTCTGGGGCCTCTGATGGGCTGCAAGGACTGAAGGAAAGGTGCAAGCATGAAGAGGACGCTTCTAAAAAATACTCATTTTACACGGCAACTTCTAGAGTAGAGCTACACACTCCCACAGAGAGCAGCTCTTGGGTGGAGGCCCGTGCTCCAGTTTGCTTTAGTGATGGCAAAGTCAATCTTTTCTTGGGGCCGGAGTTGTGGCCCCGCGTGGTGCAGGATGCACCAGAGTCACCGCGGGCAGCCAGGGGACGAACGATGTAATTGGCGTTTCTCCGGCAAGCCAGCTACGGCTGCAGCCTGAAACTCCCGAGGTTTCACCGCTACTGTGCCGCTGCATTCCGCCCGGGAGAGCCCGGTAATTGGGCACGACCGGATCGTAGCTGGCTGAAACACCCACCCGAGGCTCCCGAGTTACGTGACTCGTGTCACCCGCTATTGCAGAGCCGCGCTCCGTGTGGCGGGGCACCTCCCGGGGCTGGGCCGGGCTCGGGGTTATCTCGCAGGGCCGGTGGCGGACCCCGGGGCACCCCAGCGGGCTGAAGGCGGGCTCGGGGTTATCTCGCAGGGCTGGTGGCGGACCCCGGGCACCCCAGCGGGCTGAGGGCAGGCTCCGGCTGCGCGGGCGGGCCGGGCGGGGCGGTGCNAGCGGGCGCGGAGCGGTGGCATGCGGTGCGGAGACATGCGGCTGTGCCTGCGCTCTGCCCCGCCGACATGGACCGCCGCCGCCGCCTGCCGCCACCGCCGCCGCTGCTGCTGCTGCTGCTACTCCTGCTGCTGCTCCGCGCCGCGCTCGGCGCTGCCGGCCGTCTGAGCGCCCGCCCCGGCAACGAAGGTGAGCCGCGGCACGGCTGGGTGACCCGTTTCCTCCTCGTTCTTCCTTTCCGCTATTCCCCCTTTTCTCTGTTTATTTTTCTTCCTTTATTTTTTCCCCCCCGTTATTCCTCCCCCTCCGCGTTAAGGTGGTCCCGTGCGGCAGCGGCTCCTCGCCCCGGGAGCGCGGGGCTCGCCCTGGCACAGCGCGGCTGCGCTTATCGCCGTGCGGGGGACGGATGGGTGGTCGGATGGATGGATGGACAGATAGACGGATGGGCAGCCGCCCTACCTTCCCCCGAGCAAAGCTGGCGAGGGCAGCGCAGCCTGTGCCACCGCGGCCCTCCGCCAGTGATGGGCAGCCGGGAGCCGCAGCCCCGGGGCGAGGTGGCACCGGCGGGGAGGGGAAGGGGCAGTGCCGGCCGGGGAGCCGCAGCCCCCAGCCTCGGCAGGTGCCCGGGGCGAGCCGCCTCTGCCCCAGCCCCGATGCCACCGCCGCCTTCAGCCCGGTGATAACTCCGAGCCCTTTCTCATCTGCAGGGGTGGTGGTTGCGTTAGTCGTTCTGCCTTTCAAAACTTTTAATTAATACACAAAAGAACTTGTTCCCCTGTAAAACCTCCTCCTGGTTCCCTAGCGGGTTTGTATCAGATCGTGTTGTTTGTATCGGATGTGTGTCAGTGTGTTAAAGTTGTGTGTGTATGTGAATTTTCCGGAAAAAAAAGAGTGAGTGGTTTATTTTCTTTTGCTGTGTAAATTTTTAAGATGACATTTGCTGAAAACCCATGCTGGGATTTAGGGAAAAAGAAATAGTGACAACCAGACACTGAGAAAGTGATTTAAATACTTGGAAAAAACCCCTAAAAAACCCCTGTCCTTTCCCTGTTAAGGAAAAAAAAAAAGAAATGGAGCTTTTGCTTGCTTGTACATTGAAGGCACTCGGCATGACCAGGATGTCCAGTGCAGTTATCTTTCAGGATAAAATCGAGAGGGCAAAGGTTGTGAAGAACTTCTAGCACCCAACAACCATGTAAAACTCGCACCTGCTTGAGTTGGATGGTTGTGTAGAGAATTTCTGAAACCTGCCAGAGCAATTATTTCTCCCTTACAAATAATGCTGATGTACTTACTGATATTCTGAATGCTTGTGCAATACGGCAGTGAGATAACTTTACATGATTTCTGGAAGGAAAAAGAAATATAGTAAAAAATAACTAAGGAAAGATGCAAGCTTTACCAGTCACTAGTAATCTTTAATCAGTTGGTTTCATTGCTAGGAAATAACTACAGTACCATTATAGAAGAGGAGCAGTATGTCATCTGTTTGTATGTTTTATGTAAATTTGTTTTGTAGGCAGTGCTTTATAGATTTTTTTAAATGAGTGTGCTTTCAACAGTTGCTTTTAAACCTCCAGACAGAAGCTATTTTGTGCATATTGTCATCTCTCAAAAATAATTTTCAGGAGTGAAAGCAAGAGTGTGAGTAGGGGTTACTGTTGTCTTATTAAGAGCTCTTAGGGAATGCTTGTGGTTCTGTCAGTCAGCGGAGCAGCTCTGCCTCCATGGCAGTGGAGACACATTCTGCAAGCTGAGAGTGACTATGCCAGAAAGATACTGGAGCATTCCAGTTTGCAAAAAAACTCCACTTTTTGTGTCTTTGTTTCGAGTCACTGGCGCTGAGAATTGAGAAAGGAGGGAAAATATGGGTATCATACGGAATGCATGTTAAGTGCACTTGTCCAAGTCAGCTTTCAGCAAATGCTGCCTCCTTTCTCTCTTCTCAGCTTCAAGAGCTCGTACAAGATCACAATATTTGCAAAATTGGTAGTGAAAACAACAGTAAAAATGCAGTTACAGGAGAGTAACCTGCTTTTGAGTGGCTTTTTTTTTTTTAAGTATATGTTTTGCTATGCTTTTCAAAAACAGGAATACTGACAATTTCTTTTAGAAAAAGAGATAAACTTTTAAGGGCTTTTAAATTTATTTTTTTAAACCCCCATTTAGGAAAGCTTGGTAGTCCTTTTATTTATTTAAACTTTATGGATTGATCATGTGAGTTTATAAATCTTAATTCTTATAATTTGCTGACCCACTAATTTGATGAACGACTGTTAGCGTGCAGCTTTAAATCATGTCAGATGATGATGTTTTTCTCTATTAAATAATCTTTTTCTAACCACTTCATTTACATTTCTGCTGTTGTTCCCATAAATTCCCTCCCAAAACTAGAGATAAATGTTTCTACATTTCTCTGGAGTATTTAGAAAAGTTTCATTTTTCCACCACTGAGCATAAAAAAAGGTATATTTTGGACAGCTTTCTTAATGTAGGCATGTAGATA
Organism: Promerops cafer; assembly: GCA_013398275.1. Classification (NCBI taxonomy): domain Eukaryota; kingdom Metazoa; phylum Chordata; class Aves; order Passeriformes; family Nectariniidae; genus Promerops; species Promerops cafer. The sequence goes on from VZSE01008770.1 coordinate 108,661, forward strand.
GAAATGTCTACCTTTTTCCTTACATTTTATATTAAAGCTACTGTTGAAATTCTCCCCATAAATTGTTTCAACAGTGGATGGAACTAATTTTTGGTGTGTTTGTACAGCTTAGTCTAACTTCTAGGGGATGTAAATGTTGCAGTGGGCATGTAACAAGAGTGTGGGCAGAGCCATCAGAGAAATAGCTCCTAAATTTATTTGCCTTGAAATAATTATTTTTCTTCTTTAAATCCAATTTCCCTTAACATTTGCAATTAGTATTAAAACTGATGACTGTTGGGGGTCATACTACAGTGGAAGTGGATAGGATGAAGGGAGAAAAGGATGAAAGAGGGGCTGAAGACAAACTGCTATCTTACTGCACTTTGTGGTGCTCAATGCATTCCATTTTTGTCTTTTTCTTGGAGAGCTTGAGATTTTCTTAATTTGCTTCATCCCAGAGACGTTTTAATTAGGGTTTTTTCTAGATAAAAAGTAAAACTTTCCCCTGAGTTTGTTTCCAAACTCTATGCTGTGCTCGTGAGGAATCTGCCTGCATTTTCCCTACACAATCACAAGAGCTCAAGGAGGTTCTCTGAAGCTCAGATTTATCTGTGTTTACTGGTAAAAGGTGTGTGCTGTTTTCTGCGGGGCAGGAAAATGTCAGGAAGATTTAACTTCCAACTCTTCCAGTTTGGAGTTTTCAGACTGAACCCCATAGGTGCATAGAAACCACAGGTTCTCCTGTTCCACTCTCTTGGATATTCTCTGCTTGGTGAGGATTGTGTTTCTTTTTTCTTAGAAGGATGCAATTCTTTTTCTGAATAATTCCTGTGGTATCAAGAAATTGAGTGCGTTCTGTCGTTCTTTAATTTAATAATTTCTCCTCGGTCTCTTCTGTAACTATATTGCCTGCCTGAGGGTACCAGCCACCTTAATTTCACTGTTTTATAACCCACAACAGTTAACACTTGACCTAGGTCATTAACAGGATTATCAGCAAATTTGTTTAAGCTTTTACTGACAACTTGAATTGCTTCAATAATATTTTGACTGTGCAGACAGGAAACTTCTTGTAACCTCTCAATCTAGCATAAAATTAATTTATTGTGAACACAGCTACCAAAAGATCAATACGGGAAATCTGCTTACAGTACTTGGCTTCAAACAGTGCCTGTTTTGGGTTTACAGTAAGAAGGTTCCAATCAGCCTCTCTTTTCAGTCTGTATTGGATTTGGAGCTGCAGTTTCATCTTTTGAGCATTGATTACTGTCTCAGAACTTTGCAGAACCACACAATTAAATGCACCATTTTTATCTGAGCTGGTCTCTGTTAACACTTAATGTTGCTAAAGACAATTTACTGTGCCTTTGTAGTAGTGACAGCTCTTGGTGTGGTTTTGAAAAATGTGCTGCTTGCACATGGAACAAAATTCTTGCCCAAGTCCTGCATGCAATTTTGGGAAAGGCTGGCAAAACTGGGAACTGCTCAATAGAATCAGAAGGGGGAAATGCTTTTTACAAATCTTACTTTGCTCTATGTCATGTATCATTAGGTCAGGGTAAGTCTTCATTTCTCTTGACACTATTCCTGCTGCTGCCCCTGGCTTGCAATTGAGTGTTTATCTGCAGAAGAAGTTAAAAGTAGGTTTAGAAGTCTGAATGTGATACCTTTTAAAATTTAGTTTCAGAAAGCTCAGAGTTGTGGTGGGCTGTTTTTCATACAGCTGTGTCTTATTCAAAGCTTCTGTGCTTAATCCTAAAATGACAAATAATAGACAAATAATAAACATGTTTTGAAATTCACACCAAGATGGTTTAAAACTAGGAGAAGTTGGGTAAATGCATCATTTTCTGACAACATTTTTGATAGTAGACTGTAACTTGTGGAATAACTTATTTTCTTTACTGTTTGTCACTGGGCTTTTTCTTGACTTACTACTGTTTCAGCTTAGTGTACTAAAAAGAAAAAATCTCTCCATTGACTATAGCAAACTTAAAGCAGGTGTTTAAAACACAGAGATGTGCAAATTTGACACAGCAATTAATTCTTACTGCAGTTAATTTGGACACAACGTATTTGCTGCCCAGTGAAGCACTCAGGGCAGAGAAATGGGTCAGAATTCTTCTGTACCCTCAGCTTCAGCAAAAAGGCACCACCAGATGGGTGAGCATGAAACAGATAATAGGCACACCAAGTTTAACATTTGTTTACACAAAAGCTTTGCAAATCAGGAGTGCGTTCTGACTGAACTTTAAATTTTTCATTCCCAGCTGGGAGAATGTACAAATTAGATTTAATTTTTTTTAATTATTCTCTCCTGGAGTTAGGTAAATTGCTATTAGTATACTTACTTTTTGATTCTGTTGGAGAACTTGTGAGTTTTCCTCTAGGAAAATGTCTATAATTGCTCTTGTTCTTGTAATCCCCACTTGATGAAAGTTTAGAAATACAGATGGCAGGTGTTCATTTTCTCGTTTTCAGAGCTCTGGGTTTTATCACCAGTGAGGGTCACTACAGAGCTGTTACCAAATACCACAGTCCTGTTTGTGGAGTTCTATACAGAGCCCGAGTTAGTGCCATAAGACACCTGTAACTTGTGTAGCTTTGTAGCTGCTCTTTGATTTTTCTGTGAAAGAAAATAAAAATAAATAAGTAACTGGAGCAATAATCGTGCCTTTACTTATGGTGAAGTTCAAAGCTCTGCTCAGTGGAGCTGGTATTGAAACCTAGAGTGTAATTTTGATACCCTAAGGTGCAAAACTGGATGTTGCCAGAGTTGTTAGATAAATATCCAGAGGTGGGGCAGAGGGCTTTCCCTAACCCACTGCCTTTCTAAAACATAATTCCAGCATCCAAAGGGTGTTTTTTGTGAAATGGAACATTTCCTTTCTTTTGCAGTGTTGGATTTGTTGCAGCATTGCTGAAAATGTATTTGTGAGGAGGAAAAAACTTGCCATAAGAAATGATAGAGTGAAATAGAAGACTTTTTAGTTTACAAAAGCATCTGACTACTGTTAAATGATTGTTTGTCCTAAAAAGTCACCACAGTGGGATAACCTTTATTTCTGTAAACAGTTATAGAGCAGTAGCTTTTTATTTTTTTTTAAACATATTTAAACTATTCTAAACAAGAACTAAAACTTTTAAACAAAAATAGGTTAATTCAGAAGATTAGATATGAGCTCCCAGGAGTGTAATTTTGGAAACGGAGTGTGGTAGCAATTTGTGGGCTCAGGATTGTATTCCCCAGCAGCAGTCTTGTGTTTTTTAGTTTCTTAGGCGCTTGCTAAATCCAAGTGCAGCTTCTCATTTTGCAGTGTGAAACAGATGCAAGATTAAAATTCGGTCCCTTAAACGGAAAGTTCCTTTCAAATTTCTGCAGTGAATGAATGAAAGAAATAAAGATGTAGAAATCAAGATAATCCTGCCTGAAAGAAACCTTGGGATGGTGACAGAAAAGTTCCAGTCTGCGAGAGTGACGGGGAGCCCAGCACGTAAAGCCTTAAATTTGCAGAGATGTTATTAAATCAGACACGTTGTAAGCAGAAACGTTTGTACCACTCTCCTTTTTTTTTTTTTTTTTTTTGTTCATTTAACTACTATGTCCTGCTGTTTCAGGCAAAATATGGAGGAAAATCCCATTAATCTACTGGAAAAATATTGATGAAAGAAGAATAGCAGAGCAAACGAACAGTGGTTGAAACTTGCTAGCAATTAGGAGAACAATAGGTTGAATGTTAAGGTTCAGTCAGGGCAGTTTAGTGTAATACACTGTGGGAATGGTGCTTTTTTTTTTATTTCCAGCTGGTTTCTCATAATGTTTTTATATCTATATTTGGATAGAAAGATTTGCATGGCATTGTTTTGTTTTGTTTTTTTAAACATTAATTAAACTTGTTAAAGTATAGCTGCCTCACACAGGAGGACAGTAATTAAAATCTGAAACTTTTAAATTGGTGCCTAGGAGTGGAGGGGTTTGTAGAAAATCTGGAGTGACAAGCTGCTCTTTAAATAAATTACAATTAAAGCACAAAAATATGTTTTGGTCCATAGGCTTCCTACAAACTTTGTGCAGTAACAAATAACAGCAAGTGACATGGGATTGCTTAATTTAGTTGCTGAGAAGTTAGAAGGCAGCTGGAGGGGGTTTGTTCTTGATTTTTTTAAGAGGCAAGGCTTTTTGAGAGAACCATTTTGGAGGAGGAGAGAAGGATAAAAGGAAGAGAAAAAGTAGGCAGAGATGAAGAAAATTGGATCTGAATATTAAAAAAAATCCAAACTTCCTCTGATTACTGACAAAGTTAGGAACTCAGAATTTAGCCCTGACAGGGATCTGAACAGTGAGCAAAGCACAAATTAAGAAATTCCTCGCCTCCCTGAAAGTCTGAGCTTTGTTTACATTAGTGAGCTTCGTGACTCTGATTTACTAGTGGTGAATTTCAACAGAGGCTGCAGTTAAGAAAGGGTAGAGGCATTTTCACCATTCTATTTAATCTTGCTCTGACAGTGCTTTCTTTAAAAAAGAAAAAAAGAAAAAGAAAAGCAAGGCAAGTTATATCTGCCCAGACTTAATGTTCATGGAGAAAACTGACTTGAGGCCTTTATCTTGAGACAGGTTCTGAGACGGTGAGGGCCTCACCATGCAAAAACTTTTCTCCCATGATTTACCTCAGAGAACAAATGTCCTAGCAATGCTTGAGTGTTCAGCGTTCCTGGAGTACGTGGTTCCAGCTGTGGAAAATGTTCTGTGCTCACCCAAACTCTCCAAAGAAAACCCAGCTGTAGGGAAAACTCATCAGGTTCTTTATTCTCAGCCCACCTGCCCTCCCTTCCTCTCATGCCTGTGCCATTTTTTCTGTCCCTTCCCTTCCAGAAATCAACATTCAGCCAGAAAAAGTAGAAGGCAAAGATCATCTTTTTCTGATTTTGAGGGCTGTGTGCCCAGTCCTCTTTTTACTAAAAGCTGTTTACCAGACAGGGGATGCTTTGACCCTGTAGATGCCCAGAAGAAAAGACGAAAGAGAAGAATTCAATGTTTAATGGCATTGCTTTTCCTGAAAGATGTTTTCGAGCTAGGCAGAGGGTGTTCAAGAAATTAAAACAGAAGTTTTTCATGCAAACCAAGGAACCATGCATGAGGAACATGCTTAGTTTGTGGAATAGCATGGAAACCTGAGCCCTTTATGGTAAGGTGGTGGAAGCAGAAGAAACAGCAGAAGATGGGTATGAAAGTATCTTGTGGGTAGATGGGAATAGAGCAGTCATTTAGTCATTTACCTTTGATATAAATATTTAGTGTTTCTCACATATGGAAATAGTGAAAAAAGATGTTAGTGGGGTTTTAGTTGCAAAGGCAGCAAATGAAGTCGGGGCAATTCCATTTTTCATACGGATAGCTCAGCACACATGTTCTGCATTAATTACCTCCATAAATTCTGTTAACCTGGCAAACAATGAAAATATCATGTTGGTGACATCACTGTATTGGAAAATAAAAATGGGTTCAGCATCTTGATTTTCTCAGCCTGACATTTGAGGAGATTTCGTTTACTATTGGCATTTTACTCCTGCAATTTGTACCATGGTGTTGAGTCATTTGCTCTGTGGGTTTATTTTATCTGTGAGGCAGCCATGTAAGGACCCAAGCATTCCATGCAAGCTGGAATCTTTAGTCATGGAGGTAGAGAAGAAAAGCTTGACAAAATTATCAGGGCACACTTGAGTATGTGGCTTTCCAAATGTAGTGCTTCAGGATTCTCAGAATTGTTTTACGATTCTTGACTTCTGTGCTTTAAACTTAGAAAAACAAAATTCAACCAAGCCCTACCCATCTCTATTTTTGTTTTTCTGTGCCCCATGCGAAGAGTTCCTTAAAAGAAAAATTTTTTCTGCGTTGTGGCATGCTGCCAGTTGATTCACTTGGGGTATATCACAGTCTTTTTAACAAATGAATAGTCATTTCCTGGACTTGTGCTCTGGTCCCTGTCTCAAAAATTTCTGTCCTCCAAAGGGGTATTGATCATTTGCTGTGGATTTTGTTGATTTCAGGACCTTGAACATGTTTGAACTGCTGTAAAATTTGTGGGAATCTTGGTACTTTTAGTTGTGGGTGTTGTGTGTGCCCATGAGTCTTTTCTGTGACACTTTTTGATGTCTAGAATTCTAGAAACAGAGCGTGTCATAGTAGGTTTGGACTTCTCAGCTTACCTTAAGCGAACTGGGACACTGACTTAACATTTATTTTCCCCTTTAAGCTGCTAAAAGTCTTCCCAAGGGGGATCTTTGTCACGCTCCAAATCTGTCAGACCTTCAGAGAGCTCAATTCCATAAAACTAGTGAATACTGGAAATCACTTCTTCTTTTTTTTTTCCAAGGGAATGTAGAAGTAAAAAGAGTTAGATATGCAGTGTGGTTAAACCTTTTTGAGCAGTGCTTTAGAACTTACTGAAATGATTTGAGTAATGTTTGCTGTTGAATTTTGGCTAGACATAACATGTGGTGCCATTTTATGTGCCTCAGGGTTTGGGCACCCGGTGGGACTGACAAATATGACACATCCTACAAGAGACCCACTTCTGTTCTGGGCTGATAAAAGGCAGGGATTCACAGGGTTTAGGTAACTCAATCTCACCCGTAGTTTCTGGGGTTTTGTTCCTCTGAGAGGGGGGAAAAAACTTGGGTTTTAAAGGGAATTTAAACTGCCTTTCAACACAGTAGCCCCCATTTTGCATTTGCATATTTAACATGGTGCCTCAGTGATATCAGATTTAATGCCAGACTGGTGAAATGGAATGAGATGTGTAGGATTTGTATTTGAATGTGTGTTCAGCTGAACTCTAATTCAGGTATCCTGAGGCTTTCTACCCATTGCTTTTTCTAGGAGGTACTGGAAAAGGACCAATTGGAATTGTTTAAAAAAAATGCAAAGAAGCGATGGCGACATAGTAATTTGGAACCCATTAGGTTAATCCATTTTTAATTTTTATATCCCTGTCTTAATGAAAAGAACTGGCACATATCAACTTACAGGAAATAGCCTAATAAAACCGAAACCTTATTAGGCCCCTTTGATAAACAGTGCATTCCAGCCCACCACCAGTCATATGTTTTTGCATGCTTGGAAATTGAGCTTTGTGCCACTTTAACGATATCAAGAGAACGCTCATGTTTCAAAGTAATAAAAACTAAATAAAAATCTGTTTTGCCTGTGTTCATCACTGAGAATGGCTGTATGGTTGTCCCTTTTCCACAGGCAGGCTCCACACTCAGCAAAAGGAGGAAGACCACTGGAGGGCTTCCACTTAGCATGGAGTGCAGGTGATGTTTTTATTTATAGGCATTCCTGCATTGCTGATTGCTGTCCTGCATTCCCTCCTTCCTTTTGAGAGAAGCCTGCAGTGAGGGTTTGCTGCTTTGGTGCTTCTTTTTCAGCTGTAGGAAAAGCTGAGGTATCTAAGTCTGGCCTCAGATGCTCTTAGGGAGTGTGTTTGATAAGAAAAATAAAATCTAGGAGGAGGAAAATAAAATTCTTCCTCTTCAAAAACTGCGGGAAGCTGCCATGAAATTAGAATTAGCCAAATCATCTGAATTGATGGTGGAAGCTTTTATCTTCTGCAGAAGCAATAATCTCTAGGTTAATTTGACATATTTTGCTAGTTTTTTGTCTTTTCATCTGGTATTTGTAACAAAATCTCTTAATTTTGGAAAGTTTTTACTGAACATTTAAATTAAAATAATGGAGGCTTGGTCTTTCCAGTTTTTTCTGAATATTCCTGCGTTCAGTATTGCAGCAATTGTTTTTTAATTCATTTTGGTTTTTGTTTGCTTGCCCCCAGCCTGGTGGAGTCCTTCAGCCAGCAGTCTGATGACAGATTGAACATGACAGTTGCCGAATTTGCAATGTTCTGCACAAAATCATATTTGTATGGTGCAGTGTCACAGCGCAGGCAAGGAGGGTTGAAAGTGCAGACCTCGCAGGGGTGTGCCTCTCTCAGGACTGCAGCCTGGCTTTGGGCTGCAGCAGAAATCTCAGTTTTGGGAAAGAGTTTTTTGGTAAATGGGCCAAACTGTTGGCATGTGGGTTGGGTAAGTGCTGCAAAGTTCTACTGGCTGGTTTTAGATCATTTTCTTCTGAGCAGTTCCAACATGTTCACTAAAATATTTGAGGGGAAATGCAGGACCATAAAATCACAGGAGGCTTGGCTTTTATTATTGAACAAGCAGCAAATTAGGCTACTTAAAACCAGTCTTCACTGTTGGACACTCTTTTTTATTTGTTGTCCCTTCCCAAAGGTTTCTTAGTCTGCCTGAGCTGGTTTCAGCATGGTTTTGGTGACATCAGGGTGATCGCTGATCCTAGCTGGAAATTAAAATTGCATCATGGTGCAACTTTGGCCTTGCCTGCTTGCCTGCCTGTCTATTGGTTCTAGCCCAAGAATAATCCAAGACACAAAGGTGATCTGCTGCCACTGCTGGGGCAATGGAGAGTTGGGAAGACTCAGATCTGTGTTCATAGGTGGATAAAAGCCATATGCAAGCCCCCTTTGCCGGGAAGGTTCACCATTCCAAAAATATACTGTCCCGCCCCAAAACCGAGTTCTGGCTGACTTTCTGCCACAGAGTATTTTGTTTGCTGCTTGGGATTATATGGCACATTTCAATTAGAGATTCAGCATTTTCAATTTTTTTTTGGGTTGCATAGGAAATTTAGTTTTTCCCATTTGTTGGAATTTGTTTAATAACTAGCAAGGGTATTTCTGAACTCAAAGTTTGTTGCCAAACAAGAGAAGACAACATAGTGGTGTGAGGGTTTTTTATGCCTTTTGTTTTTTATATTAATGGAAAATGTTAATTAGCTGAAGAAAAAATATTGTATGTATCTTTTGACATTGGCTATTGCTCTGTATTTTCTATGTAAAGAAGAAGATTTGGAAATGCTTTCCAGTGGTGAAGTTGTTTGTAGGTGGTTCTCTAAATGTTGCAAGTTGCAGGATAGTGTCCCCTAGCAGGCTTTCCTCATTTCTTCAGCAGTGAGGGGAATCTCAGAGTGATTCCACCTGGCACAAGATTTGCTTGTTTATTTTCATTCTTGTGGGAGGTATTTATACTGTATTCAGTTCATTGTAGCAGTTACTACTCCACATGTTTCTGGAAATGCTGCAGCTTTCAGACTCTGTTCAGGAACCACTTTGGTTTTAGGGTTCTTTTCTTTCCCTGACATCACTCCTGATGAAACATGCTGTTAGTGAGCCCTGGACCATCACTCCCAAATCTGGAAGCAGTTTCTGGTAGCACGGGTGTCATATTCCACCCAAGCCTCCATTCATCTTCTGCTTGATGCCATGGGACAGAGAGAGGGAGCTTTGTGTTTCACATCCACATCCCTACTCCAGTTCTGGAAAGAGATTTGTTTTACCCCCTGGTAATCCACATGGAGGGAGCTGATAATGCTTTCTCTTGTGGCTGTGCGTGGGGAAGGCCAAGAGAATCAAGCAGGAGAGAGTGTCTAGAAAGAGAACATGTTCTTAATTGGCATTTTAGGGGAGTGCTGCATTGGCAGAAATACTGCATTATAGTGTGGTGAGCAGGGCTGTTGTACAGGAGGACCAAATCACTGATTTTCAGAGTCAGAAGTCATGGCTGTTCATCTTAATACCAGTAAATTCTCCTTTAGAATTACCACTAGCTTTAAATCAAGGTAATTACATGATGGGAACCAATGCAGGACACCAAGATAGTTAGACAGCACTTTATTTATTTACTTAAAGTTGCTTTATGAGAGCTCCTCTGTGTCTCCTCAGCACAACTAGGAATCCTTTGCAAGGCATTCTGTTGGAAACAATTGCCAGTAGCAACGAAACTGTTCAGCTTTTTTAAGAGTTACCCCTGGTAACTGGCTGGTCAACCTCAGAGATTTTTGTAGGAACCAGCTGAGTGATGGTCACACAGTTTTGCAGGAGGAGTTGGTACAAGGAGAGCAAATGAGTTGTGTGAGAAACTCATAAACTTCTTTCATGTAGTAAATACATGGCTGTAGGCATTTGTAGGATATTTAAGTACTGGCTTTCATTTAACTTCAATTGTATGTGGAAAAATAAATGAGGATCACACTGAAAAATGCCTGCCAGTGAGGATCTGAGTACATCTTCATGGAACACTTCATGAATTGGTTCACAAAATGGACCTGACCAAGTGTTGTATTGCATTACACTAAAGGATCTATCAGGATTAAAAGAAGTTGTAATGAGTTAATGTAGGAATCAAGTGCTTGTGTGTAGTTTTACGTTTTTAGTTTTTACCTGACCATCCAAATCCATGAAGAAAAATAAATCAGTCAATGAATTTCTAACCCATTCTTTATGTGTTTCTTATGTCTTAGTGTAGGGAAATGCTGTTTTCTCCTCCAGTTTCCAGATTAATATGTAGTGTTAGGACATACAATGACAAAATGTACCATTGCTTCTCCCAGTAATTTTTGTCTTGAGACCAGGAGTGCATCTTCTAAGTTCAGCATTATTGTTTCCTTTCTATCAAGGTGTGCAACTCTCTTAAAGTCACAGGGAAAATGAGTGTCCTAGAAGCTTTTATCAGGAAAAGAAAGGGTTTTTTTTCAAGTTACTACTTGAAAGGAAATAAGTTTTTTGCATTTTACATACTATTAAAAAACAGCACAACACACATGTGAACCAAAGCCTTCTGTAGCCAGTGTGAAAACCTCCCTTGTAAGGACTTCTAAAAAATGTAGTGAAACAGGTTTGAGCATGGAAAAGTAGTGGTTCCAGTCTGAAGGAGGTGAGGAAAGTGGAATGAAGGAGAGAGCTGAAAAATTATTCTTAACTTCTTAGATTTGATACTGATGATGTCAAGTTGCCCCATGGCTGAGGCACTTGCCTGTCCTGGGGGACACTGAACATTTAATTGCCACCCATGTGCTGTTGTGATGCCTGTGAGGGCAAGCTGGACCTGCTGGGCAGGTGTAGAGAGGGGGAACTACCACCAAGCTGTGGGTCCATTGCCTGGTTATGTTTCGCAGGTGAAACTGATGAGTTTGGACTGAATTCAATTTCAGAGTGGCTGCAATCATGTTTTCAAGAAGCTCGTTCTGAAAGAATAAATACATCACTCAAGTTTGCTCCTGAGTGATTTGCCTCAGCCACTTCTTGCCAAGTGATTTTCCTCAGGAGTCACACTTCCTTCAGCACCGTGCGGTGCAGATGCACGGCAAACAGATCTGTCTCCTCCCGGGAGATCCAGAATCTGTGGGAATTTCTACTAACAAAAAACGAGAAGTGTGCTTTTTCCTTCAGAATTTTTATTGCTGTTTCCTTTTTACGGATGCAAACCTTGCTGCAGAGTAGCCTGCCCAGGGCCCTGTGCTCTCCATAAGGGACTGACTGATTTTTCTTTGTGTACGTGATTGAGGACTTGATTCAGAGCTAAGAAATATGCAGCACTGGATTATGTCCTTTCTGTTAGATTAGTAAAGATATTTTGTTTATTGATGTAGATAAAACAGTGCTATTGTTTTCTTTTAAGGGGAGTATAACTGCAGGGGGAAACATTTTTCCCACATAGATGGCAGAGCAGCTCAGTAATGGCAGTATAGCAGTGCACATATATCCACACAAAACACAAATATGTGTGCACACAAATGTAGAAAATATGTTTATTTATGGTTCTTTACAGCACAGTCTTATTTCTAATACTGTACACCTGTGTCTCCTTTTGCACATCCTAATTAACAGTAAAAATAATGCCTTCAGAGCGCCCTCTTTTTATAACTGGTGTCCAAAATTAAACGGCAGTTAAAAGGAGAATGATGAAATCATACAAATAGCTTAACTCAGATGATTCATAGATATTCTCCCTCAATTTTTTTGTTTCCTAGTCTTCTGTTTACTTGGAGTACCAGTGCTCAGGCCATCTGGTTCTGGGGACAGTGACAACCCTTCTGGTTAACAAAAAAAGATGAAGCTGCTACAGTGGCTACCTCTAATAGATCTGTCATTGTCAGGTGTTAAAATGTCCCAGCATATGCTGAGATTTATTTCATTTCTCGTTATCATTAATTTCCATACTGAAGGGGAAAAAAAAAAAATAAAGGGGGTGTGGCAGGTGGTGAACACAACAACAAAAGTAAGCCCAGATTGCAGGCAATAAATATTACAGTGTTGCTATGCTGAGTATTAATACTTCAATAGCTGATATTTATAGAGAGTCTATTTTCTTTTATACAGTATTTTGTATAAATTCACCTGTTATGCTTCATATTGATAAACAAGGGGTTACCTAGGGAAGTGTGTGATCAAGCACTTGGAGATTGTATGGCCAAGATGAGGAAAATAATTCATTTTTGTGCTTGTAGGAAGCAAATGCCAAAAGAATTAATCCTTTAATTTGGATGTAGGTATTTATTTTAAATATCCGTTGTGTCTAAAAATAGGTGTAAACCCACTGAGATTTGATTGACTGGAAAATGCCTGTCAAACTGTTTACAAATAAAATCTTCCTTCTCACACTGAAAGCTATTGCATGACTCAAAAAAAACCCCAGCAAGATTTGCAATCAATTGATGGCCCTCTTCAAAAGCAGGTTTGTCTGAACTTGTAACATTGTAAATAATTACTTTTGTAGCTAATGTGTTACACATGACATTTAGAAAACACTACTGCAAGACAATTTGAGAACAAATTAGATCAGAAGCAAGAAAGAACTGCAGGAAGGACTTTAATAAGCTTTAATTATTTATTCCTGTATTCTGAGAAAATTATAGATGACAAATAGATGCCTTTAATCAAATAGTGATTTAAATATTCAGATCTCACCATTTCTTTTAGATGCAGTGACCCAAATTTCAGGCATCCGAGGGGAAAGCGCTGTGGTTTGTGCAGCTGATAGAAGAGTTCTTTTCCCACCCCTGCTGCAATTAATTTAGCCAGTGATCCCTTGTTTATTTTTTGTCACTTTTCTGGTTTTCAGAAGTTGCCCTGTCTGTTGTTCATAGTGTTTTAAGCTAAACGAGACCATCCTTTTCATTTGTCTGTCTTTTTCGTCTGTGCAGCTTCACCACCAGGCCACCTGAACAAATCAACTGCTCACAGGGTCCTCAGATAAACACAGCTCTGGGTATGGGTAACTGAGGTTAACTGGGCAGAGGCAAACTGAACTCACTGCTCTTCCTTGTGTCTTCTTTTGTAGTTAATCTGCTGGACTCAAAAACAATTCAAGGGGAGCTGGGCTGGATCTCCTACCCGTCACATGGGGTGAGTTCACTAGAGTGTGAAATGGGAAAGTGCTGCTACAGACCAATGTGCTATTTAACCATTGTTTCCTCTTCAGAGGACACTGTGCAGTAAGGCTGGGACTTTGGAGATGCAGAAATAATCTGCTCTGAACCTGCAAAATATGGCTTACATAGCTGTGGGGCCTTCTCTTTAGAACACCCATCCCACTGCAGGTAAATCCCTGGAGGGCTTGTTCCTAGGGGAGAAACATGAAAGCAAGAGGTGCACTGAACAATAGCAGCAAAAAGTTCTCTTTAGGTATTGCTCCTTCTCTGTCATAAAGTGTATTTCTAAAAGAGATCATGGCTCTGCTTCATGGTGTTACCTGCTAATTTGTTCAGATGGAAGTAGTGGAAGGTGAAAAATGTGTGGACCTAAGCGGCTGATGTAAGTACCTGGTTGTAACTTTTGTGCTGAATTGTTGCTGAACTGTTCAAGTTATGAGTTAAAGTATTACTATAGAAATGTCTAAATAATGTTCTGGATGTGGTTGGTGGTTGTTTTGTTTACCTTGTATCCAGATCTAATGAAAGTAGGCATCCTATTGGAAGATTTAGAAGCACAGTCTTAAAGCACCTGTGCTTTCCAATTTGCTAACTCCATCATTTGTACATAGTTTTTGCCAGTAGACTATTTAAAAAAATTTCTGGATAACATAATATTGATGCATATCTAAATAGTGCATATCTGTCTAGTGGTGCTGATGTGTGTTCACTCCCCCACCTCCATGTCTCTGTGGAATGTGTGTTTGTGTGTAGAAACATCCCATTGCTCTCTTTCTGCATTACATCGTGCAGATATGCAGGATGACTCTTGCATTCCTGCATTCTGTCTCCCCAAACACAAAAAAACCCACTTGGTAGTTGAACCTCCATGTCCAGAGCTACCCTTGCTCTTAGAGAAGGCTGAGCCATCAAGTCTTTGCTGAAAGAAAGCACCTGAGAGAATTTCTTTTGCTGTTCTTTGTAGCTTTGGGCAAGCTTTTGATTCACCTTTATCACTTTTACAGAAACAGTGTTAACAGTGCCTTTGCATCTCTGCCTCATGGGATTCCTCTGCTAATATTTAAGTTGTGCCTTTGTGATATTAGGCATTATGCAGGTGTCTAGCAGTATTTAAGGATGAAGGTTTGGTTCATTTTTTGAGTTTATGCATGGATCTCACTCTATGTCTCTGGATAAAATTGCTCCATTCTCATGGGAAAGAAGTGGGAAGAGGGTTCAGGTTTCTTCCTAGTGGCTTTTTCTGCTGACTTTTCCCAAAAAGAAATGTCTCTAAACAGGATGTCCAAGAGGGAACTCTCCAGCAATTTCTAGCTCATCAGGGGTTTTTTTTTTGTTTTGTTTTGTTTTGTTTTCACTTGCAATTTTTTTTTTTTGTGAAGCCTTTCTCTCCCAGCTCCCACTGCTCCTCTGCTTTTCCCTCCTGCTCTGTTCAGCTCCTTGCAGCTGTGCAGATCTGCTGCTCTGCTCCCTGCAGCTGTGTCTCTCCTGCCTTGGATGCCTAAAGCAGTTGGTAGGGAATGATGCAGGGTATCATGGGGGCTATAAGGAAAACAGATGTGCTGCATTACCCCACCAAAAAGGGCCCCCGGATCTGTCAAGGCCAATTTTATTGGCTTCTGCAAGTTTTTGTCAGGTAAATCCAGCCCAACTTGTTGTTTGCGTGTGTTTGTACATGCTGTTCCTATTTACTGCCATATCCTTGGATATCGAAGCCAAAGTAAATCATGGAATTTCACTGATGTTCTTACAAGTTAATGAAATTCTTAGTTAAAAATCGCATGGCAGTAAATTAATGTAGATCGTATTCTGTGACTGTTTGTGGAAGAGAACTGAGGCTCGAGACTGTAGTCTTCAAAATACCTTGAAATTGTAAGCTTACATATTGAAATATAAATGTAAAGTATAGAAATAACAATGTTTATCCTATCCCAATTGGCATTTTGCTGTAAAATGGTGACAACTTGAACATCGTGTGAGAAAGGCGCCTTCTTCTTACAGCCCTTTATTTATAGTCAATTAATTAAACCTGGTAAATATGGCTGTGTCTGTCTCTGAGCTAACTAAAATATGAACTTAAACTTCAGTGGAAAAACATTATAATAAAGATGTCACATCATATTGAAAGATTGCTAATAGCAGAGCAGTGATTTAGAAGGTAAAGCTGATAGAGCTCCACTGGAGGCTGTGACTCACAAATGAGAATATTGGAGTTGTGCCAGTTCCTCTCGAGCGTGCAGCAGTGTTCACATAAATGTCAGGACACCAAAGCTGGTGACTTAGAGTTTTTAAAAATAATTTAACTACAGTGTTTAACAAACCTCTTACTAGGTTAATAATTTTATCCTGTTGATACATGATATTGATTGATTTCTGGCAAAATGACCCAGATTGATTGGCTCTTGTTTCCAGCATTCAAGGGTTCTTCTGTATTCCTTTAAGTTGCCCTCAACTTGGGCATATGTAATAATAGCTTTCCAGAAATTCCTGAATATTCATGTTAAGGGTTGTAGCTCATTTGTATTCAGGGGTTTGTGCGTCCCACATGAGCACACTGTAATGGCAGTGGTTTAGACTCTGGTGAGTAGTATCACCCTGGAAGAATGTGATCTCTCCTTGAACCATCCCACACAGCCACAGCCTTGGCTCCAGGAACACTGATCTGGTCAAGCTCATTAAAACCCCGTCAGCACAAAGCATTGGCCCCTCCAGATAGCAAGGCATAAGAATTAAAAAATATAATAGCAGGTTTTGCTGATGCTTGAGCATGATTGGCAGCAGCCACAAGGCCTCTGTCCTGTGCCACCATCCCCAGCACCTGCCCAGGCAACCTTTTTGTGATGCCAATCAGTCAAACCCCAGCTCCATTTCTATAGGTTTCATTAAAAGGGGAAGAAAGAAGAGCTACTTACTCTGTGCAGAGTATATTATTGATATGCTGATTAAGCATAAGGCAAATGATCATTAACCGTAATTCACATAAATTACAGCAGCACAGATGTGGGGGTTGGGAGGATAAAGCAAGTCACTTTAATAATATACAGTAGAAGTGTGATGGATAATTCATACAGGACAAAAGGAGTACAGTGTAAACCCTGCTCTGCATATTCATGGGAGGAATTGTATTGGTTTCAGCATCATTTTTTAGGGAGAAAGATGTATCTGACTCCTGCTCCATGTTGTGTTTTTTTTTGTTTGGTTTTTTTTTTTTTTGTGAAGTTTGGAAAAAAAAAAACAACATTCATGACATAATCTCAATCCATTGTTCTGCAGTCATGCAGCCTGTGACTCAATCTTTACATGTTTATTAGTCAAATCTATGGACTTGAAATTTTTGGTCATTTTTTTTCATGTAGTCAGTAGAAAAGTAACAGAGAAATCAGTCTTATTTTGTTTGTAGCTAGAGAAGGGAATGCTGTGGCGTTTTTTTACTGTCATGTAAAAGATAATTGTTAAAAAAAGAAACCAAATCAAGTCAAGAAAAACAAACCATAACAGAAATAACTCTAACAAAAAAAAAACCAAAACCCAACCTCAATGAGTTCTGTTCATGGCTAAAGTTAGTAAAATGCAGGCAAAATTTAAAAGACTGATCAGAAAAATAACAATTCTGTCTTTGATCTCACCAGCTTTCTAAATCCCTGAGTTTCTTCAGAAACATTAGATTTCTCTGAGAGCTGGCCATATTCAGTACCTTAAACTTTTGGGCACATAGTTTGAAATCTGGTGTGGATAACTTGGCTTTTTCTTAGTGGTCACTCTGACGGTCATTTGAACAAATCCAGCTGATAATTTCAGTAATGGAAACTGGTTCATCAGTATTTGAGGAGAGAAGGGTAACATTCCCTGCTCCTGTAATAGCTGGTGGTGTGCTGGGCAGGCTAGAGCCTGCATGACTGAGATTAATGAGAGTTTTTCCATCAACCAAAAATTGGGTTAGAATAAAAACAAAATCTAAGCAAAAGTGAGGAAAATGCCTCCTTTCTTATATTTCAAAAGCCTGAAAGTAGTTTGCCACATTAGCCTGCATTGCTGCCTACTCAGGCTGCTGGCAGCCTCCTTGGTTTCATTTGTTCTGCTTTCAATAGGTGGCTAACGTGTGGCACTATAAAAACTTTTGGGTCTTTTCTTTTTGTGGAATATCATGGACAGAGTGACTGCAGAAGAGCCTGGCTTATATAAGCATTTGGATGTCCCTTGTGACTAGGTTAAGGTAGAGAATTTGTACAGGGTACATCCTGGCTCTGATGAAGGTGCACTCAAAATGTCTTCCAAGAATCAGTTTCTCAGGCCACTGTGACTGGAAAGTCTCTCTGTTAATGCAGAAGATGTTTTGAAGTTTAGTAAGTATTTCCACGAGGTTTGTTTCCCTGCAGCTTTGTGTCTTGCTGTTAATTGCATCCTGTTCTGTGGAAGGTTTGGGTTTGGTTTTTTTTAAAGTAGGTCCTTAATGCCAGTGGGTTTCCTTGTGTCATGCTTCAGCTTTCCCCTTAGCTGGGCACACGCAAAGTTTTTCCTCTTTGCACAAGTCTCACATTTTCACACCACTGCGGAATCTCAGGGCAGCTGAGCTGCCAAAAAACCTCGAAACTGGCCAACAAAAATACAAAAATTTATCAGACGCCTCATTTTAGGGTTTTTTTTTGATGCTGATTGATGTATTAGCCTGTGTTCATTTTCTGTCTGACACCAAACTTGACAACTTCTAAGCAGTACTGTATATAAAGTGGGCAGTGTTGCTGAAATCACTAAGTGGTTGTGAAAATGAGTTTCAAAGTGAACCCAGTGATATCAAAAATTGCTGTGAGAGAAAAGACTGAAACTTAAAGGTATCTTTGTAAAATAAAAAATTAGGTCTTTGTTTTAAAAATTAAACCAGTCATGTTATGCTATATAGTTTATTTTTCCTATCCATTAGCAGTGGAATTTCTTTAGTACTTCTTAATACAATGTGTTCTGTTAAAATCAAGATTTATCTGTTTTGCTTGGGCTCTGGTCTCCTTACAACCCTCATACTGTTACCCTGCCTTCCACAGTTTGTGTATAGTGTCTGAAATGCAGGCAGACTATTGTGACAATTGCAAGTCAAGTGAACCACTTGGGATTCTGGTTTGTGATTCATAGACTTTGTTTCATCTTACAGTGAGTGGCTGATTGGGAAAATAATATTCTTTTTTTGTTAATATGCTCATTTTTTTCACTTCACTATGTGCTTTTGGGGCGCACTGAAAGTGTATTTGTTTCACTTGATTCTCCTTTTTTCAAAATAGTGAAAACTTAAAAGATAGGAGCTTTCATCAGTTTTTCCTTGTACCTTCAGTTTTCTGTAATCAAATGTGCTGTTTCTCATTTTTAGACTTGTTTTCTTCCTGCTGGAATAAAACTCTCTGAATGATCTGCTGTAAAGAGAATGATTTTGCTTTGGAGAGAGACAATTAAAAATCTGCCTGATTTTTGAATTTTTAAAGTCTCTTCATTCATGCTCAGAGCCTTGAATCAGAATGCAGGGGTGGTTTCTTCAGTTTGTGGGTGCTGCTTTTAGACAAAATCTGAATTAGTAAAAAGAAAATTATTTGTATTCTACTTTTTTCCCCTTTCTGATAGATCTTTCTTGTAGCAATATAAAGCTGTGAGATAGGCCAGCTAAAGATGTTGATTCTGAATATTGTTATATTCATGACTGATTATGAATAAATGTGAGTTTTGCGGATATTTTCAGAAGCAGTGTGTAATACACCATGACAGCGTTTTTTTGGTGTATTTTAGCTGGTTTTGACTTGTGTTTCACGTGTGCACTGTCTTCTGCTGCTTGCATTAAGCATGCATTTAAAAGGGAAGTTTAAATCAAAAAACTTAAGTGGAGTTGACTAAAGAAATAAGAGAAATTCTTTGGGCAAAAAAAAAAAGAGATTAAACATATTACTTCAGGATTTTATGCATCCCTGGTCTTGTTAGGAATTGTTACCAGAGACAAATTCCTTCCTTTTTAAAATGTAGAGCACTGTAATATTCTTAAGATGTGTTTTTTTTTAATAATTGTAATCTGCATTGCATTCATTTGAAAAATTCAATGTAATCATAATGGTGCTGTGTTTTGGTACATTTTTAAAACAGCTTTTAAGTTGATCTAAAGTAGAAACTTTTCTAGTTTCAGTGATTATTATTAAGGGAGGGAGGCTTTTCTTTTTTTCTACTTTTTTACTATGTTGCTTCAAATTATGAGATTTCTATTAAAAATAATTGTAACAACATGAAGAAAAAGTACAATAAGGGCAATGTCCTTATACCATATTTTATAATGAAAAAATATGGACACCCTTCCCATATTTCATTAGCCTCATCAGTCCTTTTATTTACTGGTAATAAGGTTGCTGAAGGTTGGAGATCAGTTTTCTGTGGTTTCAGATAAGGAAAAAAAGGAAAGAGGAAATTTTGGCATTTGTTCCAAGAGTTAAATCAAGATCTTATTTAAAATTGGAAATGCAGATACTTCAGCTTCCAATTTTCCCTTTTAACTTTCAAAGCTTAGAAGCAACATCATTCTCCTCATGGGCAGAATTTTATTTCTGCCAGCATAATTCCAGGCCATGTGTGAGATGTTCTCTCAAATGGTCTCATCACCATGAGATATTTTTCATTTTGTAAAGAAAAGCTTACTTCATAATTTCATTCTTTTGTGCTGAATTTATTTGCATAAACCAGAACAGAAAAAAGCAAATACAGAAACTGTCATGAAATGCAGTATTATTTATCACAGGGGCACACTGCAGTCGGTTTTAAGACTGTTTTTATAACATCAAGTCCACAAGACAAGCACCTCCCGTCTCCAGTTAAAAATGTCCATAAATGTTTTCTCCTGATAGCTTTGCTGCGGTTATATTTATTGTCTCAATAGTTTGGGTAGGTAATTTATTCTGGATTTTCTTTCTTTTTTCCCCAAATGTCTGTAAGCATTCAGTGTGAGGTGACTGTAGTTCTAGAAGAGTGTTTTCTACGGTATAAAGTGCTTTTAAAGGAATTGGGAAGTGGGCACGCAGGGCACTGATGGCTGCGCAGGGTGAAGGAGCCAGACTCGCAGGATGTTCCAAGGCAGCAGACACCCGTTGCTTCATTTCCCTCTTCCCCCAGTCTTTTTAGAGTTGTTTGTGAAAGTAGCCTGAGGGTCGTGTTAATTAATTTCCTGATTTCGCCCGCTCTGCCTTGCCCGGAGTGGCTCGCAAGCCTGGCTGCGGAGCGGGGCAGCGCCCGGCGCGGGCCGGGCGGGCGGTGCCGGGAGCGCCTCCCGGCCCAAGGGTCGTCGCCTGCCCTTCCCTCCCTGCCCCGGACACCCTCACCGCAGCCTGGGGCATGGCCGGCCCTGGGGAC
Source organism: Promerops cafer (assembly GCA_013398275.1). Taxonomy (NCBI): domain Eukaryota; kingdom Metazoa; phylum Chordata; class Aves; order Passeriformes; family Nectariniidae; genus Promerops; species Promerops cafer. The sequence goes on from VZSE01008770.1 coordinate 129,293, forward strand.
ACTGCGGCACACGCAGGGACGGGCTGCGGCTGGGGCAGAGCAGTGTGCGATGATGATGATGGTGATGATGATGATGATGCCGAGTATGGTGGGAGCACGAACCGCCTCGCTGTTCCCCTCCCAGCTCCCGGCATCTCGCTGGGTGCCCTGCGGGAGGCTGACGGGCTTGCTGGGGAGCTGGGACAGCGTTCCAATAACGCTGTGCCCAGCGGGGATGTTGGTGTTGGTGTCCGGCACCAGCGGGGAGCGGCGGGGGCTCAGTCCGCACAGCGCAGCCCGGCTCGCTCCGAGCTCAGCATCCCCGCTCCCCGTCCCCGCTCCCTCCTCCCAAGCCCTACCCCGCTTCCCATTCCCGCTCCCGCCGCTTCCCAAGCTCTATCTCGCCTCCCATTCCCGCTTCCCAAGGCCTGCCCCGCCTCCCGTCCCCGCTCCGTGTCCCGGCAGGTGGCGATGTCCCTGCGGCGGGGACCGGGCCGGGATGCTGTCCCGCACCTCCCGCCTGCCGCGTGGACAGGCTCGCCACGATTGAGGCAGCTGCTCTGGGTCCCTTGGGGTAAACCGTGCAGCTGCAGAGCTCAGCCAGCAGCCGGTGTTTCGGTTCGTGGTGCCCTTGGTTTGGTGTTTGGAGCAGAAGGTGTTAGGGTGAAACTCATGTTTTGTGCTCTCATTCTGCTTTTAATCAGCGGTTGAGCTCAGTGGAGGCTGTGTGCCGCTGAGGGCTCTCCGCACCGTGTGTAGATACCATCTTACACATAATAAGGTGATGAAATCTCAGCGTTTCACTCCGTGACATCTGGCCATTTCATCTGCGGGTTGGTTTCTCCTGCCTAACTGCGATTACTCCAACTTTATTTCCAGCTGCTGGGTTTCCAGAGGCCCCAAAGGGCAGCTGAGACACACAGAGTGATTCGGTTGCTGGTTGTTAGCACGAGGACGGCTGGATGAGAGCTGTGCTGCGATGTGGTTTGTGTGCTCTTGCAGTAGACAAGGAGGGGCAGTCAACACCAGCCTTCCTCAAGAGCCTGACAATTGATTTTAGTTGGACTCTGGGGGGGAAAAAAAAACCCTGAATTGCTCTGTGTTCGTGTTTTTAAACAAAATAAAAGCCTAACCCCAAAGTGAATCTCTTAAATCTAGAGGAAGGTTTCTGTTTGCAGTAGCTGAAACTTAGTTTCTAAACTGGATGTCTAGGTTTATATGCTGTACTTTCTGAGTGGAAAGGTAGGAATTAGTATCCTGTATCAATTGTTTATCTTGGAATGTTAAAGGTAGCTTTTGACCACTAATCCTTTAATTAGTGCCTGTTCAGACTTCATTGATATCAACAAAAGCATTATAGTCAATTAAGTTGGTTTGAGTTAATTCACCCAAAAGTTATGACTGATGGGAGAGAGTGATAGTGTTGGTTATGAGTCAGGCTGCAGAATGGCATAAATCAGAATCTAATTTTCAGTTGGAAGCTTCATTAAAATGTTGTACCGAAATGTGTCTTATTTTCAGAGATGTAGATTACCAAAGACAAAATGTTGTTTAGGAGAGTTGCCAGGAGGCCATTTACTCCATCCAGTCTCCTGCTCGGTGCAGGAGATTGCTGAGGTTCTCTCAGGTCAGCAGCTTTGGTTTTGGATAGTAGAGTCTGAGGTTGGAGATATAACAGCCCCTCCAGGCAGCCTTTTTCAGTGCTTCTAGTGGGTAGAATTCTGCCAGATACCTAACCTGAATTTCTCAAGACACGTTCTGTGGCTGTTTTCTCTTCTTACACCATCTGCTGTTACTGAGGAGAGTCTGTGTTAACTCTCTTTCAAGTTGTTGCAGTCTGTAATGAGATCATTCCTTAGCTTTTTTCTTTTTACAAGACTGAACAATCCCTGTGTCTTTGCAACGTATTTGTCCTCTGACTTGGTATTGAACAATCCTATTAAGGTGTGATGCCATACTCACTGCTATCCTGGCTTCCTTAATGGGGAGGTTAATGTGGAAAACCTCTAGCAGGATGGTGGAAAAATATCCAAGAATGGGATAAAGTAAGGATGTAGGTGCTTAATCTGTGTAACTGATGGAGTGTTTCAGTCTAGAAACACCTCACAGCAACACTGCAGTTTAGTTTACATTCCTTTTACAACCCGGGAATTTAACAAGTATAAGCTAAATGGGTTCTGGAGGGATTTCTTGAAAAGAAGGATAACAGCATAGTGTGGCTTATTTCTTCACAGCTCCTGCAAATGAGAAGTCTGGCCTTAAACTAACTTGAGATCAAAAAGCTCTTATAATAGGTGACATGTTTGTCTAAAATCTGAATGTTTTAAAGACCTTTACCAATCTTAATAGCTCTTTCCATGATAGCAAAAAATCTTAAGGTTGTATTTTCTGCTCAGAGGGGAGATTTTGTCTGTTTAAGGTTGAGTAACAGAAGTGCTTTTTGGAAATTGAGTATTGGGGTTTATTTGTTTGTTTGGGTACAAAAAAAAAAAAAAAGCTGAGGAAATAATGGCAGCTGAACTGAAGGTGAGAGCTCTGGGTATAGTGACATTAAACATTCAGGTCTGTGTGGAGAGATGTCAGGTGTGAGGGTGAGTGAAGAATCAAAGAGTAGAGTGACATCTCCAGAAAGCAACCTGGATTTAAATTGCTTATGGAGCTGTTTCTGCTGCCTTCCACCTGGAAGGCTTGGAGCTTCTTTCCCATGTGACACTAGGGAATAAAGATGCCACAACAACCTGCATGTTCCAGAGAAAAGACAGGACCTTTTGGCTTCTTTGAGAGGGAGAGAGCTTGGGTTAACTCCTGGTTTCCCTGAGACTCTGACTTCATATTTCAGAGATTGATTCAGTGACGTTTGTGTCTGTCACCTGTTCAAAACACTGCTTTTGTGCACCTCTGTAAACATTGAGTCCAAACAAACAGGATTCTCACTTTTCTACTTTTCACAAGAATTAAAATCCCAACCAGAGCTTCAGAAGTTAATTTTCTTCCTGACTGTGTAGCTTGATACATCATGTGCAGTGCATTCCATCAGACTTGTGGGATGTGTAACCTGGCAAAGCAAACACTGCTACTGGAACTTGAGCGTTTATATTCCCTGATATCCTTGTGTTACCTGTTTAACTTTCACTAATATTTCTGTGACACTTTATTAATAAACATGGCGTATCCGTGATGGTAATTTAATTTTACTTTGAACCCTGGTAATAAATGTTTGAACTGCAGAACATTCCTGTGGAAGTGTTTCAGCCCCAAGACATGTTTAGAGGAGAAGCTGAGCTGCACTTCTGCTGATGGCACGGTAATTCAGCGGTGTGTATTCAGAAGTAAATGGTTTTCAGATTAGAACATCCTCTTACAATGACAACATCCAGAGGGTGAATGTTAATCAGATCTTGTAGAAAAGTTCTGTGTGGATGAAGGACAGGCAGAGGTGGTGAGGTAATGCACAAAATAAATGTGCAGCCCGGGTGGAAACTTTCCCTTTACCACGGGGTTGATTGGCCAGAACCACAACAGTCCTGAATTGTTACTCCCGTAGACTGGGAACCAACTGGAGTATCTAAAAAATACTAAAGACAGGTGTTGGTTTTAAAGCACAGAGGGTGTGGTGGGGTGGGCAGATCTGGGAACAAGCCCCTTACTGAACACACTTTTAATTTAAATAGTGTTTTAAGAGAAACATTGCATTGTCTGTCTTGTGCTGCAGGAAGCAGAGGGTGCATTGTGGGCTACACCACTGACTTCCTGAAGAGTTTGGGATTTTTGTATTAAAGTATTGATAGAGAAAATGGAAGTAGAAGATGAGAGAATGGAAAACATTTTGAAAATAGTAAATGCTGAATGTTGGTGTTCTTAAGATTTTAGGAAAACTGACATATCTTGCATGCTACATTTTGAAAATTCAGTTGTTGCGTGTGACTGCATTATTGCAATGTCTTGATTTAGAAGGTGGAGGGCAGCATTAAACCCATAGAGCTAATTTACTGGGGTAAACCACTATTAATAGAGACACAAAGTGAAAGGTCTGCAATCTGTGTTATATAGGCTGAAATGTGGCGACTTTGAAGACAGACCAAAGAAAATACAAAGAAGTTTTACTTGACTCAGAGCTGTGTTTTAATCTGAAGAATGGCAGGTTCCTATATAGGAGGTGTAAAAGAACAATATAATCTGTTATTAAGTATATAATTTGCATTAAATATGTAATTGTGTTTATGTCCTTTGAAAAATAAGGAAGATTCAACAGTGGAGCAAGGAATTGTCTGAACTGAAGTTCATGGATTCCTGTAATGCTGATGTACAAAAATTTTGCAGGGTTCTATCTGCCACCCTATTTCATATTTAACATAAAATGTGTATTTAATTGCCTCTGACATGTTTGGAAGTGAACTTTTTTAAACCATATGCCTTTTAACTGGTGCATGGTAGAGGTATTTACAAACACTGGCCAAATGTGATGTAGGTTTGTTTAACCTGCTTCCCTAGTTGAGTTCAAGGCAGTGCTGTGACCAAATGTAAACAGGTTTTGTCATGGCCACTTGCAATGTGTTGTATTTAGGAATCAAGTTCATTTAGTAACTTATGGCAGGGTTTTATTTCTCTTTGGCTCTGCCTTGTTCATATTCAATCTGGAATTATGCTGAATTTCCATTGTAACTAAGAGTAAAATATGACTTCATGTAGGTAATGCTCCTGCACTGAACATAACAAAGAGATGAGTTAATGTAAAGGTTTTGTGGTTTGTGTTTTTTTTCCTTCCTCTGCCATCCTAAATGTGAGTAATGTTTTGTAAATGCATGAACCAAAATGAATATAAAGTTATATTTTGGTGTCACATTCTGTGCCAGGCGTTGCGGAACAAATGGCTGGAAAGGACAGAGGTGGAGTGAGTGGCTGCAGAGGAATCATTGGTTCAATGTGGCTGTAAATGCCTTTGTTGTGAAGAGAAAGCAAATGCAGAATTGTAATTAGTAACCACTGATGGCTGGTGTGAGCAATGGATATGGTATTCTGGGCAACTGGAAAGGTTATGGAATGGCTAATGGCATTATTCAAATGATAATAAAGTAAGAATGCCAAAAGGTCAAAATAAATAATAAAGATGTATTGTATTATCTGTGAGAGAATGGGCAAATAAAAAGATGAAAAACTGAAGAATCTTAGAAGTAACCCAGAATAATTTGATTAATGTGGAGTTTGGATAAAACTAAAATTAGGTTAAAAACATTATTTCAGTGTCCACAAATCTCTAAAAATGTGTAAACAGAATAATGCAAGAAAGATGGTATTGGGATAGCTGACAGAGAATAGTTTAGAATTAGGTTTTTTGGTGCCACTTGATATTTTGTGCACTGAAATGAACAGGGATATAGGGGGAAACAGGAGATCACAATATAATAGATTTTAAAAAGGAGCAATAGAAGGTGGAACTTCTAGGAAGGGGAAAAAGAGACTTGTAGAAGGAAGAGACCAAGAGGAAATTTAAGAAGAAGGAGACAAAAAGAAAAATGAAGGATGCAATCTTTAAAATACATAATCATGTATGAATAAGCTGCAAACTGAGAAAGAGGCAGGCATGGTTTATAGGTTAATTTTTTTCCCTCTTGTTTATTAAACCAGGAAGAGAGTCCATGTTTGCTTCATGCTCTGGGGTCTGTAAGGCAGCATGGTCCATGCTCTGCAGAGGGCTGTGTGTTCTTGTAGCAGTGACTCCTTCTGTAGCAGCTTTTCTCCCTTTTTTCTTTTCTTTTTTTCTTTTTAAGTTTCTTTTTGCATGGTTCAGCAGATACCTTAGTGGGTAAAATAAATACAGAGTCCTGGTCAAAGATATTACAGTATAAAGCAAAATTCTAATAGTTCTTTGCCTGCAGTTTTAGGGACAGAGTAGAAGTCTTTTTTTCTTTCTCTGTAGTCTTTTTTTTTCTATGAAGGTCACACAAATGCAAATATCTTTATAGCCATGCACACACTCACTCTTGCCTGATAAAGAAGTTGAAAAAGTTCTACAGCTTTGTGTACATTTAACACTATATGCAGCCTTTGCTGTGCATAAAAACACGTTTCATAGCCTTACAGTAGATACTTATTACCTGTGAGTTGCATTAGGTCCTGACAGTTCAAGGGTTTTTATCAGTTCTGCTGTACAAATCTTGTCTTTTCTTCATGCAAACAAGTTGGTATTCTTTAGTGTTTGCATGGTAATTTCAAAAGACTAATCCAAAAGAAATTTATATTTATTAAACTAGAACTTCTGCTGCTGGTATATCAGAGCAGCCAAATGCAGTGTTTGTAAGCTGAGGGAAACACTTGTGGAAATCAGATTTTTATTTTACTGGAAGTTAAAGAAACCCCAACCACCCACAAATCAAAGAAGCCTTGACATTCCCAAAGAAAGCAGCCAGTATTAAAAGAATTCAGTCTAATTCAAATGAAGGCTATAGACCAGATCATTGTATTGATATCAAGTTCTTTGTGATTGATGGTACGAGAGTGAATAAGAAATTAATTTGATATTCATTGATTTTGTACTGCAGTGTATTGACAACGTGCAATGTCATATGTGCCTTACAGAACTTGACTACTTTCTTATTGCTCTTAATGGTTATTCTTTATTTCTCTACTTCCTACCTTTTTATTAATATGAAGAAATGAACATTCCAGCCTTTCTGTTTTGAGCAACTCATTTGGTTTCACTGGCATGAAGTGATTTGGTTTGGACCACTTTCCTCCTTTTAAGAAATTAAGTCTTCATTACATCTCTTTCTTTCAAAGTTTTCATAACAAAATAAGATTTAATGCATGGCTACATGTACAGAAGTTTTTCTGAGTATGGAGGTTAAAGTCTAGGTGATAATTTCCTCTACCATTATGATAAATTTCCTTCTACCATTTAATTTTTTCCTATGTCTTCTTTAAACTCTATTGCCTTGATTTCACAACTCTGAATAGTTTCAAACATTTTCTTTGAAAAGTCATCAAACCACATAAATGCAATTTATTTTATGAACTTTGGAACTTGGAAAGCATTTGGACCTTAATACTGAGGGCAGTCTCAGTTTTTGATGGTATTACCTCTGGCTTTTTGTGCTTGTACGCGTAGGAAATTCAAGATGGTATTAAACCTACAGTTGCAGAAGAGTTTTGTGTAAGATACATCATTAGACCTCTCCAAAGGTCTGTAAAGGGTAACTTGCAGCAAAAAAAAATCCACATATTTAAGTTTTTGTGATAAATTGGGACCATTAGCCTGGTTTGCATAGGAGTGTGCCATAGATTTTCCATAGAATGGAATACTGGGACAGGTAGAAGCTGGTGACATGAAAAATAAGTTGCAATTTTCAAAAGGCACCACACTACTTTAGCAGCTGGAAGTGTAGCTGGAATTGACCCAAGCCAGAGTTTCAGTTTAGCAAATACAATTGTGTGAGTTTGGTGGAATTATCTGAGGAAAGAGCTGGGAAAAGGAGCGAAAATTAAACATTTCAGTCAGTGAGCTGGATCATTTTAGAAAGAACTGCATTTTATCATGGAGGATTACAGTGCTTTTTAAAATGTTATTATGTAAAACCTAATTTAAGTTTCATTCTTATTTGTGGCATAGGATCTATAGGCCATGTACACGATGTGTTTATGGCTGATATTTATCAGCTGGAACAATGTCACATCACATTTTTGAGTTTTAGCATATTAATTACACATATTTGACTTGAATTGCTTATGCACCTCCTTTAATGATCACGTCAATGTCTATCATAAATCAGAGGAAATCAGACAAACAATCTCCTTTGGTGTTGTGTCTTTTATGACTTGGAGTTTGAGACTAAAATAATTTTATTATGTTTTTAAATTTGCATGACCCAGATGTTACTTCAGTGTCAAGAACAAGCGTGAGCCTCCCTAGAATATTTCTGTCAGAGCAAAATAGTTAACGTTGTATTTCAATCATTCCCAGAGCTGGTAAAGTTCATATCATTTGAAAAATTTATGGACAATATATTACAGGGGAGGACTGCAGCATGATAAGAGAGCACAGGATATTAAAAGAGATAATACAGAGGAGAGATTTACTGTACTCAGGAACTGCAGCGTGGATGGGGAGAAATGAGAATGGAAAATTAGCTCGCAGATAAAAAACCCCAAACAGTTGAAGGTCAAACACTGACAAATTTTGCATTTGAGTGGGGTTTTGTCCCTTTGCCCAGAGTTGTCCTGGCCCTGTGCTTCCTGCACAGGATGAACTCCCCCAGTGGGCACTCTGGAGCTACCTCGGGCCATGGTTCATGGAGGCAGCAGAGCCATGCAGAATTGGGATGCAATTTTCCAGCCGCTCCTAGAAAAGAGAATCTCAGTCTGCTGTCTATGAAATTATTTTATTTTATGAAATAAAACAGCCGGGTGGGGTGAGGGGATAGTCTGCTTATTTGTTTCTTTTCACCCTGAATTATGTGTGTTTTTCGCTGTGTGTAATTGACACCATAATTCACAGCATCTCTACATTTGTTCCACTTTGTCATAAATACCTGATCCTTCATTGTCCTGTGGTTTTTAGCCTCCTTCTGCAAGTGCAGTGAATAGGATTTTATTTTTTTTTTTTCCTCTAGATGCTATTTTGCTCAAAGCAGATGTTTTATGACAAATAATTTGAGGGTGTAACATGGAAGAGATGTGAAATAAAGCTGCTTGAGTGCAGCATTGTCTGGAAAAGAAAGTAGAGGCATGTGGAAGAAAAATAATTCAACAGCACCACTGCAGTTCTAGTTGGAAAAATGAGTGTTTTTATTTTGATGAAATTTACTGAGATAAATTTATTTAAGATGACTGTGATGTTATATTGCTGTTTGTAGTATAATCCATTATATTAATTTGTTTTGTGGTAAGATTTCATTAGTTTCTAAGCAACATCTGGGTGTTGTTTACCTATTAGTTTTAGTTGTGAAAACTTTGGTCATAACAAAGCTTCTGAGTTGTTCATAATAAAAATACTTCTTTGAGGAGCATTTAGCAGTCTATATGTCACATAGAAGGGCTGTGTGATGGACAGAAAAGAGCTGAAAGATGAGTTTATGCCTTTGTTTTCTCCTTGTGTAAAATAGAAATCCAAGAGGTCACTTGAAATCCAGAACTTAGTCCTCCATAGTTGTATTAATTCAATCTTGAAGGACCTGGATATATCTATTCTGGAGATACCTATTTTGGAGAAGACTATTCTACAAATTGCAAAGCACTTCCTTACTCCTTAGAACAAGCACAAGCAGATTGGTAAATAACAAATTTCAGTGGTAGGAGGTCCATAACAGTGAACTGACCACAAGGAAGTTGGACACAGAATTGAGATGGGACATTGCTGTAATTTTTGTTTCTCCTGTTTGGGAAACTTAGTGAACAGCAATTTAGGACATAGTAGCTTCCTTTGTCTTCTGCCAGAAGTCTGGTGCTGATGCAGAATTGTGTGTCAGCTTTAGTGCTGATCACACTGTGTATAATTCATTAATATTTTAAGAACGTCTGATTTTAATAGCAGAGCTATTTTGTGACTAATGTTTTAAGAAGCTATCCAGAAGACAGCTTGATTTCATCTTTTCCTGTGTGTTTTCTTTTTAATAACATCTTACATTTTAACTTAACTTTTTTTAAAAAAAATCTCTCCTCTGATATTTTTTGTTGTCTTGCTTAAGGAAAGTCACAAAAGATTACATAAATATATCCTTAGCTCCAAAGGGTTCAGAACTTTGCTGGTCTGGTTCCTTCATGTCTTACAGTGTTTGCTGAACAGTGGAGTATTTTTGTCTCTGAGAGGTCTGATGTTTGGGTGCTTGAATGGAGGAATTTGTAGGTGGTTTTTCATTATTTGTAATTGTAAATTAAAAAATTGTGATTTTTTTATTAATATCTCTGGCTATTGTTACACATTTTCTATTGTCTCAAAATGTAGCATGTGCTGTGTTGCCAAACTGGAGAGTGCTTAGGAATTATCAGTGGTACATAACACTTTTTTAAAATGCGATACATGTTTCTTCCCCTGGAAATATTAGGGTGGATTTTCCTTTTTTTTCAGCTGTTTCTATTTTAAACCTGTAATTTGAATAGTTAAAGCAGCACAAGAACATGGGAGCTACATTGATTACAATGAATGGAATAAGGTAAAATTTTGTTCTTCAAAAGCATCTACATTTTGGATCTCATTGGAATTAATGAGTTTGCTATCTGTAAAATTAAACAGACACTTCTGAATTTGGGGGAGAAAGCATTTTATAAATTTCTTCTGGTTGTTGTTAGAAAAGTAAGTGTTGTGAAAGTTCTCTTCTTGACTTAAGAAGGAGTCAGAACTGTAATAGGGAAAGTTTGAGGGACTGAAGCAGCTTTAGTTTTGGAGCATCAGGATTTACTTTGAGGTTGAGGAATTGTGCTTTTCTAAGAACCTTTTCCAGCAGTCTCTTAAAGTGAGGTTGCTGACCTTGTCTCTGAAGTTTCTCCTGTTAGCAAACTTGTTGTCAGGCTGTGAAATACAAAGGCATTGTTAAAAAAGAAGGAACCTTGTTGACATTTTATTGGGAGTTTTTAAAGCATCAGAAAACTTTTAATAGGTAGGTTAAATGTGGGCATTGTATTAGGGAAAAAGGTAATCTTGAACTAATTTAAAGTCCACAATTAGTTGGGATCACAGGTGGCAAGAAGAAGTTTTAATGATAGCCTGGCCCAGACCTTGAGGTAAATGATGCATAATTATTCATAACTGCTATTTTTGGCTTGCTTGAATTTGTCCTAGACCTCTGCCTGAGGAAACAATTTGAAATAATTAGTGTGCTAGTGCACTGACAATGATGAATGAATCAAATGCATCTGGTGCCAAACACGGATCTTGATAAGAAGCAGATAACTTTGGCAACTGTGGATTTTTTGTTTTTAGATTTCTGAGACTGGGAACAGTTCGTTCTTGTTGGTGGTTTTTTTTGTGGTGTTTTTTTTGAGACTGACATGTTCAACATAGAAAATTACCACTCACTGGGCCATGATCAAAGTGCAGGGAGGAATTCCAGCATTGCGAACACGAAACAGGTCTGCACGCTGTGTGTGCAGCTATTCAGGGCTGAGAAAATGAAGGGGGTATTAAGGTGGAACATTTTGAAAACTCAGGTCAGCAGAGCCAAAAGTTAATGTTAAAGCAGCAAGATGCATTGCTTATCTCACACAGGTTGCAGGCACATTTTACCTCAATATTCAGCAGCGTAAATACAGCTGTGTATCATTATTAGAGCAAAGCTAAAGCAGAAACAGAAAGATTGTGTTCAGATTCCTGCACTGTATCTTAGTTAATGCTTCTGAAGTCCTCAGAGGTGTTTTCTTTCTCTGGCTTGAATGCTCATTTCTATCTATGTAATTCACTTTATATGGGTTTAGGTGCAGGTGGACGTGAGGCTCTTTTGAAATTAGATGTGTTTAATGAAGGGGGGAAAAGTTAATTTTAATTAATATGCCCTTATCTTCTGCACTTCTACACATTTTTATCTTGTTGGACTAGTGAACAAATGTTTAATAGCTTTGAATTTGTTCCTAATAAATTGATTAAAACAGGTAGTGCTCAGGTCAGTGACTCCATAATTGAGCTGTGAGCAGCACTCTCTCAATCCAGAGATTATCTGGCTTCTATTAACAGCCTTTAATTACAACATTGTGAGTAAATTTCTCTGTGACAAATGTGTCTCTAAAGAAAGATTTTTCACACTAAAATGCAAGGTATAAATTTAGTGGGAGAGCTGACAGCCTGAGAGTTGATCTGCTTACTCACTTTTGCATGTGCTTCAGGTGAAATTGCTACAATGAGGATTTAAATTTTTGAGCTTGTCGACTGCTGCTGCACGTGATATGTTTTAAAGGAGTTTCTTGGTGACAGGCATTTTATGCATCTGATTGGACCTTAAACTCTGTGCAAACTTCAACAGAATGCATAATAAGTTTTCCAACTTCTAGCTGGTCTTTAACCTTCTGCTTCTACATGTAATTAATGTTTTTCTAGTGATTTTTCCAATGCCAATCCTAATATTGCACCAGAAACTGACACCTGTTTGGACAGTGAACTCTAATATGTTGAGGGTGCCTTGGCAGAATATGGATCTAGAGGAGTTTTTAGCCTATCCAAGCAAAATTTCTGTTCCAAGTTCTGCTGTGATAATAAGTTTGCATGATCAGATATTTTTTCTTGTAAACATCTCTCAGGGCTGTGTCCAAATTGCATAAAATCACTGAAGGTTTTTGTTTGTTTGTTTTTTCATCTCAGTGGTCTCTGGATTTGCTGCTTGGTGAGAGGAGGCTGAGGAAAGAAAACACGGGGAATAACTGTATGTTCAGAACCTTTAGTCCAGAAACTTAAATAAAAGTAAATTCAAGTATTAAATGATGACTCACTGCCTATGCATCTTGCAGGTTGTTCACCCAGGCAAAATATTTACCTGGCATGGGGGTTTTTTTATCTTAAATGCCAAAGATGCCAGAAGTAAAATGCAAAATGAATGAATGCCTGAGTAATTCACAGTCTCTTGAATTGCTGTCACAGTCAGACTGCTCAGAGCGTCTCTTGTTGTCTTTTTCATTCTGGATTCTGCCTTTTTCCAGGGCTGCTGAGCTCCTGCAGGCAGCTCCTGCAGCTGACCCAGGTGATCTCTCTGCAGAACAGCTGTCCTAAGAGAGATCTAAGAGGATGCTGCATTCCACTCTACAAAATCAAGGGGACCCTTTACCTGTGGCCAGAATCTGGAGTACAATTTTCAAACTCTCTCTCTCCAGAAGTATCAGAATCCAGATCAGATCCTGCCATTCATCAGGATTTCCCACTCTTCTTGAACTCGAAGGTCCTGTGGGAAAGAAGATGTATAATCACTGAATTAGGTGGTATCACCATGTGTGTGCACCCTGGAGCAGAGCTGGATTTCCACACCTCAAAGACCATGCAGTTGTTTGACATTTCAGTGGCTTTGTGGCAAATGATATTTTCTTCATTCCCATCTTTTTTTTTTTTTTTTGAGGATCTGGCAGGGATGTTTTCTTTCAGTAGGTGCTCCAAACTTTTCAGTGAAGAGTTTGCAGCTCTGGAGTCAGCCTAACATTTGTTTTCCACAATATCAAGAGCTTTTGACCTGTAGGGTAAACCCAGCCTCTTGACTTGTCCCTGCTTCCCATTTCTGCTGGATTTCCATGGGAGATGGGGCAAGGGCAGTGTTTCCTGGTAGCTGAAGGTGTTAGCTGATACTGCAGTAATTTTTAAATTATGATAATTATTGGAGCAGTGGAGGAATGCCCCCTTTTCAAACTGAAAGGAATAAGATAATTTAAAAAATAGGTTGTGAGATCTTGTAAGTTGTTCAAGCTGCATGGAATCACAAAGCTTGTTCCAGAAGTGGCAGAAATAAGTGATTTTTGTTTTCCCTAGATTGACATCCTAACTACAGATTAACACAAATGTCCTATGGCTTCTTGCCTTCAAAGCAGTGCCATCTGTCTAGTGCTTGTTTGTTCTGTTAAAATATGGTTTGTTCTGTTAGCTTTGGGTTTGTAGCAGTTCAATTCTGCTGTTCTTTGTCCCAGCCCACAAAAAAAGAAATATTTAAGAGATTTTTGATCAAATTCCTCTGTGCATGTGTTCATAGAAGGCTCACTTGCCACCCAAAGAGGTGAGTCTTGGTGAATATTGACCTTACATAACTGAGGTTTCATTCTTTCTTTGGTTTTTGGGTGTTTTTTTCCCTCATAGAAGCAGTGATGCTGCAATGATTTGAGAGCTTAGAGCTCTATAGGCCTAATTTGCTTTCTGGAGGTAAGAATTGAATCCTGAGCTCAGGGGAAAGAACTATTTCTCTTTTGCAGCCATTTAGAAAAAATATTTTCAATGTAATGAAATGGGAAGCTTACCAGACCTAAATAGGCAAATAATTTAGCCTGGAAAGACTCTTCAGTTGTCCTAAAACTAACTGGATATTTAGGTGGTCATAGGAACAAGAGTAATTTACTCTTTACCTATAAAATTACTCTTCACAAATCACTTCAATATATTTGATGTGGGTTTTTTTTGGTTTTTGTGACATAAACTGATTGAGGTGAAAGATGTTTTCTGAGGGAAAGAAGTGAGTGCTCTTATGCTGAGTAAGAAGAGGAAGAATGTTTGTTTGGGGTTTTTTGAACAGTATTTCACGTGGGTTTTGTTTTGCAGTGGGAAAATACTTTGTGGCAGATTTTAATGTAATTTGGAGTTACTGCTTTTTTTATTATTATTTGTTTTGCAGTGTACTCTTTCCCATGAAAAACAAACTGAAAGTTATAATTTCTCTGAGGTAGCAGAGTTGAACAATGTACTGTTTCTTCCCAGATGGAAGCAGAGTGCAATAAGAAGCTTTTTTGAGGAGAAGAACATGATCTTTGAAGTGGATAAACTTATTTATTGTTAGTATCTGAAGCTGTCGCAGTTAGTCTATGGACTGAGCATGATAATAGCTGCCTCAAAGGTTATCTTCTTGTGCATTCCAACATTTGCACAGAGTGGTGGGGTGTGCAGAGAGGGTTAGGCAATAGATTTTGTTTTGGTTTGGCTTTTTTGTTTGCTGGATTGTTTTCTTGGTTTGGTTTGGTTTTGGTTTTTTGGGGTTTTTTTTGGGGGGGGGGCTTTTGGGCTGAGTTTTTTTGGTGTTTTTTAATGTTTTTTATATGATCTTAAGCTGAAAAACCAGGTCGTTCATCCTGTCTCCCTCCTGTTCAGTGCTGTGCCCGGAGCTCCGTCTGGGGTTACCCATCCTCAGCTGTTTTGGGTTTCCATGGCAAAGTTTCCTGCTGGGCAGGAGGGGACACTGGCAGAGGTACTCAGGTGCTGTTGACACCCAGGTAAACAGAATGGAATTATTTAATCTAACTCAGTGCTGGTCCTCAAACCTGGGCAACAGAAATCACTCCTGTGTCCTTCCTAAAGCTTCATTAACAGAGCAGAGAGTGCTACTTTGACACATTAATTGGTTGCCATGCTTTCTTTTTCTCCAAGTTACCCTTTCCTTTGGTCACTTGATTGAAATTACTGATAATTGCAGGGCTGTTAGGGCTCTGTTTGTGCAGAAAGGACTTAAAGGGGCTTTGCTGTCCAAGGGAGCAGGCAAATGGTTCCTATCACCTGGGAGCTGCAGCGTTGTGCTTGTCCCACACTCCTCCCCTTAAAAAAAAAAAGGGGCAACCAAGCAGGAAAAAAGCAAAGATAAACCCAACAGAACACCACAAGAAGTTACTTTTAAGGAACCAGTTCTTCCTCATTGGAGAATAAATGGGATAGTGAGAGTGGGCTGACACAAAATTAGCATAGGGAATATTTCTTTGCCTATTTCCTGCATTGTGTTACGATGTGTTGTGCTCAGCAGTTACCAGCTTTCAGGAAGATCAGTACATTTTTAATTTTTGTTTAAATGACTGCTGAATCATGTTTTGTACTCCTGCAGGAAAAGAGTAAGATTTTGGGTTTTAAGGAACCAGTTCTTCCTCATTGGAGAATAAATGGGATAGTGAGAGTGGGCTGACACAAAATTAGCATAGGGAATATTTCTTTGCCTATTTCCTGCATTGTGTTACGATGTGTTGTGCTCAGCAGTTACCAGCTTTCAGGAAGATCAGTACATTTTTAATTTTTGTTTAAATGACTGCTGAATCATGTTTTGTACTCCTGCAGGAAAAGAGTAAGATTTTGGGTTTTAAGGAACCAGTTCTTCCTCATTGGAGAATAAATGGGATAGTGAGAGTGGGCTGACACAAAATTAGCATAGGGAATATTTCTTTGCCTATTTCCTGCATTGTGTTACGATGTGTTGTGCTCAGCAGTTACCAGCTTTCAGGAAGATCAGTACATTTTTAATTTTTGTTTAAATGACTGCTGAATCATGTTTTGTACTCCTGCAGGAAAAGAGTAAGATTTTGGGTTGTTTGAAACTTTTTGGTTGAGTAAAACAAAAAAATTGCACAGGTTAATTTAAACTGGTATAGCTTCCTGGATCTCAGGGGGTTTTGTACAGATATTTAACATTGTGCCATATTTAATATTTTCCTTTCCAAGTGTCAGACAAAGAACCTCACCAAATTTATTTTTTTTCCTAACAGACTTCTTGGTTTTTTGTTTCTTAGCCAATGAAAGCTAACAATGCTTTCCAGTAAATGTTCTTATGTCACTTTGTTTCAACTTTTCTCCACTACTTCAGTCAAAGTCTGGAATTTCTGTATAGTTTTGATTGCCTTTTTCTTAGCTAAGGTTTCTATTTTCAGAAAATAATGTCATTAAAGGATGACTCAGTCCGTTTGTGTGCTCAGACATTTGTATTCAAGTGTTACAGAAAAGTCCACTTGAATTTTCTGGTTTGTAGTTATTTTAAACCAGGACATTACAGATAGTGTTTAGTCTGATAAAACATGACCTTCTGTTTTGAAAAATGTATTCTTTCTGCTGTGATAATTCACTGGGGAGAGGCATGGGGCCCTCTCTCTCTCAAATCTGTGCAATAAAATAGCATCTGCCATTCAAACAAAACTTTTTTTGGGCAGAAATGAGTCATTCTTACATTTTCCTATTATGCCTTTCACAATGGAATTGGTCTTTCTCAGTACTACTACTTTTCAAGTAATAAAGGTAGCAGTAAAAATACTTCCCTGAACTTACCTGCTACAAAAAAAGCGCCATTACCTCACTTTAAAGAACATTAAACTTTTTTTTTTTTTCTCCAGGTGACCTACTTTGTAGGGTAGATATTTCTGAGAGCTCTTCCTTTTTCCACAGCTAATCTGCCTTTATTGTGTAAATCTCAGTTTGTCATTTAGTGCATCCTAAATAATTTTAATTCTAACTAAATCTTCAATTTTAAGTTAGTGCTGTATTTTGTGATCATAAACCAGGAACACTTGCATGGATTTTAGGTTGTTTCTGTGACATGGCTTTGTTTGATCCCTCCTTGGATCACACATGTGCAGTCACCCCAGAAGTGCTGTCATGATTGAATTAACATTATTTAAATAAGTGGCTGCTAAGTATAGCCTGGAAGTAGTTAACAGAGATCGTGTTCCTGCTGTGGAGTGAGGATACCTTCCCTGCTGATGGAGGAGACAGCGCCCTTAGGGTACAGGCTTCAGGAACAGACAATGTGGATTGGCTCTGAGCAGTCACAGAAGGTGTCTGGGAAAGTGCTTTTATGCAGGAACAAAAGGCCTTGCACAGGTATTCAGGGCACACTCTGCTTTGTCATGCTTGGCTGGAATGGGAGTTCTCTCATGATAATTTAAAGAAGCAGCTCTGTGACCCGTGTGCATACCCAGATGCTGGCAGTGCAGCTGCAGAGTTACTGATTTAACCTTAGATCACCTGCAGGGCGGGACTGCTTCTCTGATGGTTGTGCTGTGCTTGCTGCCCTGCTGCTGAGGTGGACAATTTCACCTGCATGGTCAAATGGTTTGTGCCGGACACACGGTGCTCTCCTGGGAATCACAATGAGGTGCCTGTAAATTATGCAGGAAAGCAGCAGTGCTGGATCTGCTGCCGACTCCTTGCTGCAGTGCATTGAGTGACACCATCCTGGGAGGGGAACCAGTCTAGAAAGCAATTAGGTGGCTCTAGGTCTCTTTACCAAAGTGGCCATCTTTTGGTTGTGTCATGGTGAGCTGGTGATGTGGCACAGGAATCCAGTTTTGCCAGGGAGAAGATCTGAGTGTGTTGTTCCTCCCATGCTTCAGGACTTGGCACTTCCCTTGCTGAAGCTCTTGCAGTTCCTCTGAGCCCATCTCTCCAGCCTGCCAAGGTCCCCCTGAGTAGCAGCACGACCCTCTGGCATTTTGGCCACTCCTGCTGGTTTTATGTCACCAGCACGACTGCTGAGGGTGTTCTCAGCCCCATCACCCCGACCATTGATGAAGGTGTTGAACAGGATTGGACTCTTGGGGTGCCTCCAGCCAGACTTTGTGATCACAGCCTCCTGAACCTGGCTATCCAGTTTCAGTTCACCTCCCTGTCTACTCAGCTTGTCTGTGTTTTATCAGATTCTCTGTCAGCATGTTCTGGGAGAAAGTGGTGACACTGTGCTGACTCTTCCTGGTGGTTTCCTTGTCCTTTGTGTGCTTGGGTGTGATTCCCAGGATTACTTTTGCAATTATCTTCACAGGGATGGAGGCTGTGATTCCTCAGGATTTCCCTACTCACCATCCCTCTCTTCCTGTCCCAGCCTAGGAACAGCCACTTCTGTGTCTTTATTTAAGTCTGTTTGTTTGGTTTGCTTGTTTCCCTTTGCTCTGTTTTTGGTGTGTTTCTGCCAGGTTGACATGCAGATGGATTTTTCCTCATATCAGCTCCCAGTATGGGCACTTTAAAGGGAAGGTAGGAGTAGGACAGAGCAGAATCAGCAGTTAAGCTCTGTAGGGCCATGACTTCCCTTACTGTGCAAGTTCAGTTTTCCATGTGGTGCTTAGAGGTCAGATGCACATTTCTGTACTCTTCACAAGAAAAAGACATCAGAGAGAGAGTATTTTAGCCAGGTATTTTCTTTGTGCTGTTTTAATTTGCCTTACCCAAACATTGATTATTTCTTAGGGGCAGTAAATTTTAATTTATGCTTTAGAACATTGTATTAGACCATCTTGAGAAATGTAAGCCTGCATCCAAAGTGCCCCATCTTGAATATTGCAAATTGTCACTCTAGTTTAAATTCTCATGCTCTGCCTGTGGAGGTATCCAGTTTGCTGTGGTCAGACTGCAGCTTGGCTCCAACAACATGATTATTTTGCCTCTATATTCTGTAGCCTTCACAGCCTTCTGATTTAATTTGGAGTTGCCTTCCTAGCTTTTGGAAAGCTGCATGGATTTGTCTCTCTGTGTCTTTCTCTCTCTGGCCTCTGTGATATCTACTTGTTGATCCAGAACTTGATCTTTCTGGTTCTTCCCCAAATTTCCAGATGTCTGGTAATAGTTGTGGTACACACCTTTATGTTTACAGTGCCTGCTTTTTCCCTTCTTTCTTTGTATCTAAGTCTCTCACTTGATTCAATTTCTTTCTTTCCTTGACTCAGTTGTCCATAATAGTTTCTGAATCATAACCACTTTTGTATTGGATTTTGGATATTTTTTTATTATTTCTTCTGATTGCAGCCGCAGTTTTCTTCAGTTCTTGCTTGTTACTCACTATCCTCTTATTGCCTGGTCTTGGAAGTCTCACACTGTTTTGTCCCCACTTTTTCTCTCCCTCCCGTGTTTCTGATACTTCAAGCTTTTTTTTCCCTGCTTTATATTTCCCTAAAAGTTGTGTTCTTGTTTTCTTTCTACTTGGAAAAATATCCTCATCTTTTGAGACAGAGCAATACAAACAATTTATCATCTTTTAAAGAGGTCAAAAATGCTTTAATTAAAGACAGAAATTACAATACAAAATAAGTATACCTGGTATATAGAGTATGGCCTTTATAATAAAAAGTTATGCCTTATTATTTAAAAAAAAGAGTTTTCATATTTTCAACTTCTTGGACTCTCTGCCCACATATTTATGTTTAGCAGAAGTTCTAAGTCTAAGCAATTTCTTCTAAAACTGTGGTATCAGTAGGCATATAAATAGTATTTTATTATTTTCTTTCCAAAATTCCTGTGTATAGCGAATGAAATGTTAAATGTGTTTAAATTATATTTAGACATGTCAAACATGATTTTTCAGGTTTTTCACTGACTTTTTGTATTCAATTTAAGTAGGTAATTGCTGTCTTATCAATAATGGCAACAAAATGATTTTTCTATTGGAAGTGTTCTTATTTATGGAGTGAAATAGGTGGAATGTACAGTAGACACACTTTCTCATTTAGAAGGAAATAATACTGCATCTAAAATTAGCAGACTGGAATATTTCAGAATGTTTAATGCATAAATTATAAAACTGCTGGGCATAAAGTGTGTATTTAACGTCACCTGCATAAAATACTCCTGTGAGTTCAAAGGTATGTTGTGGATTTTTGGTTTGGTTTTTTTGTTGTTGTTTTTTCTGACAACAATGGATAAATATGTATTTTTGGTGTGTTTGGGGCACAAATTGCTGTTTTCATGACAAAAATGTTAGTCTTTACACTTGGAATTTTGGTATATGGAATATGAGGCTTGGTGTTGTCAAAGATAATGTTTATTTAATGGTTTATTTGTTTGCCTGACTCCTTTGCTTTTGGATGCAGCACCACTGAGGTTCATCAACAATAATTTTGTTCAGTATCATTTCAAAAACAGAACTTCTATTGTTATGGTTATCATCTTCCTATGTTCTCCATCTCTTTTTCTGCTGCTGTAAGTGGCATGTGGGTTCAGTTCAAGCTGGAGTTCTCATTTCTCAAAACATTCCCAGTTGGGATGTTGGCTCTGGGACATGTGAATATGAAACAACTCTGAAATGCACTTCTGGACTTCATTGCCTATCAGTAAATCTGTGTTACAGGCTGTATTTCATGGGTTATAAATCAGCAGTGATACTCGATTTTTCCTGTTTCCTGTGGCTTGAAGCACATTCCAAGAGTTTTCATGTCCTTGGTTTCTCACTAGGTCCCATCCATCTTCTAGGGGAGAATTCTGATTCCAGCAATGGAAAGGATTCCTGACAGCTCAGGTTCTTTGTGGGCTTTGAATTTCACTCTCACAGTGTGTTCAGTTGGACCCTGGGAAGCAAGGGACTGAAGATGAAGATCTGAAAGAGTGTTGCATACACGTGGTAGCTTTTCTAACCAAGTATATTAAAATGTAATTTTTATCTCTGGTTTATGGGACTTCAAAGACTTAACTCACCCAGAAAGGCTGTGGCAGCCTTATCTCAGAGTCTTGAAATTGAATCTTTGTCAGAAACATAAATAATTTGACACAGTCCCTGACCTTGGGGCAGGAAAAGACCAGAGATAGGGGGAAGGTTGGTTTGTCTGTCCTCCTTTGGGTTGTGATTCACCCATTCCTGTGGAGGTCATTGTCAGGACATCCTGGAAGAGCATGTGGTTACTCCTGCAAGGCTACCTGGATGGCAAATACAGGGGCTCATTGTATTCTGGTCCTGTGTAAACTTTCACCTCTGGAGCCACAATCCAGCAGAATAAATAAAACACTGAAATCCTTGTCTGATTTTTTTTTCTCTCTCCAGTCCCAAATGCAGAGAACCGAGTCAAACACACATTTATTGATGCACATTCCCAGCAGGCTTCCTTTTATATTTAGTGTGCTTTGTGTTAAAAAATAACAAACCTCTCTCCTGTGCAGTTGTTTTCATTTTGAGCTTTTCACGTGCATGTAATCGGTGTCTTACTGAGAGCAGTGCAAGCTTAACTTTCTTTTCTAACCACAGGACCTAGATAGAAGTGAGGCAATTTTGAGTGTTTGAATATAAAACTTGCAGTGCAGTACTATTGAGTGTGTCTATATCCAACATTATGACAAAGAAATGATGCTTGAGTAAATAAAAGTAATATATGGAAGTATTTTTGGCATTACAGCTTATAGACTCTTTAGGGTAATTCTCTGACCCATGTTTAATCTCTGCAGTAAGGTATTAGTACCACTGATAATAATTAGTGTAGTGGATTTCTGGAAGCACTTTGTGCTCCACTGTACCATAGTAAGCTAGAAAATGAAATTTAAGCCTCATATTTACATGCAAGGCCTAATGGAGGAATTTGGTGAGTAGGATTATAGGTCAGGAGTTTCTGTTCCTGTTGATGTCTGTCAACCTCCCACAGAGCAAGTACACAAAGATACCTATTTAATGAGATTTGAATTTGAGGTTCTTTGTGAGCCTTCTCTAAAATATGACAATACCTTTTGGTACTTGGTATATATATATATTTGGTAATATATATATATATTTGGTATTGGATGTATCCTATTCCAAGAGACATTTGGCTCTTCCTTGGGCTTTCAATGACCTGTGACCAGATTTTTTTTTTCAAGTGATTGTTTGTGTGTTTTTCAGCTGTTTTATCTAATGATCTTCTGTTTACCCAAGACTGGAATTGAATGAACCTGAAAGCTGTAAAAGTATGATTAACTCTTTGGGGTTTTTTATGGTTGATTTTGGGTGGTTGATTTTGATTTTTTTGTTTTGTTTTGTTGTTTGTTTGTTTGTTTGCTTCTAGAGGTAAAACGACATATTTTTGTGGCATACTTTTTTGCAGTCCCCAGTGTGTACAATTTATCAAATAACTAACAGAATTTTTAGAAAAAGATATATCTCCAATTTACTGCTACACTATAGAACTGTGAAAATCAGCTAATGCCATTGCTCCTCAAGGATCTTGGGTTAAAATCCTGGTTGAGTTACTTCTGTTTATTTATCTCATATTAAATTAGGCATGAGTTCTTCTTTCATCCGTAGCCTGACGCAGGAAAAGTAATTGTTTAATAATGTTTTAGAGCCTTGAGAAATCAAGAGTGTCTCAGCCAGAGGTTGAGAAGATATCTGGACTATCTCCAGAATTCCCAGTCTAATTACTTTCTTCTTGTTCAACTGAAACAAATTTATCTTTAGAAAATATGAAATGTCAATGAAATATGAGTTCCTGTATTAAACACATTTTTCAATTAGAATAACTGGAAATATGTGCACAGAACTAACTTTTCGTAATTGTATGGTGAGGAAATTAATTTCCATAGAGTTACAGTAAAAATATAATAACTACCATTTCTCTTTTGACTCAGCAGTTGACAAAAGAATAATTACCTTTCTGGAGGTATTTTTAACTCACTTAGCCTTTTAAGCATAATGACTCTTGTCTGATTTTAGCATGTGTTTAATTTTCAAGACCCTATATGATAGCTATATTTAAAAAGTAGTACATGTGCTATTTTTACTTACTGCCTTTTTTTGGAGTACTTCCCAAGCAAGGGATTGGAGGAAAAAATATGAATATTATGCTTTTCAGGTATATTCATAACTATTTTTGACTTGTCCTCATTAAAGGGGGAGGTATGATGGCTGAGACAGGATTTCAGATACTGTTTTCTTTAAGGTGTGTTGCCTTCTACAGGAGTAAAGAGGCAACATCAGGTGGAATAATTTATTTTATTGACAGCTTAGAAGAATACTGTAGTATAATTTAAATACCTCTGCTGAAGAATGCCCTTTTCAATGAAAGCATGAACTCATGAATGAAAAGGAAGCCTCTTCAAATTGTTATTAAGAAATTATTCTAAAGATGGAAACATGGGGATAGGTCCAGCTAAAAAGATACAAATAGAGATAAAGAGAACATATATGAAGGACAAGGATCATATAATATATCCTTTACAAAGGATATAAAAAGAGAACATTGCCATATGAACAAAGTTAAAACCNGCTAAGAAATGATTCTAAAGATGGAAACATGGAGATATGTGAGTGTTTAACTGCCCAGCTAAAAAGATATAAATAAAGAGAACATATATAGAGGATCAGGATAATATAATATATCCTTTACAAAGGATATAAAAAGAGAACATTGCCATAAGAACAAAGTTAAAACCAAAACAACCCAAATACCTTTAAATTATGGTAATTACTCTGAGCAGCCTTTTATGGGATTAATTGTGGGCTCCGGCTGCCGTGGAAGTTGTTTGAGTTTTCAGATTAAATTGTTGCCTCACATGAAGGTGTGAAGCATTAGCTATGTGTCACTCACCCAAATTAAAGGTTTGCATTTCTAGATTAGCTCCCCATCTGGGTTGTGCCAGGGAGTTGAAGATTTCAAATCTGCTGCAAAGCTGGAAACAGGGACACAAACTTTTCAGCATGTCCAAAGGGCAACTCTTACATTTCCATTCTCAGCTTCATTGTGCTCACCTCCTGCTCAGTACAGGGTTAATCTGCTCCTGCAGGAGGGGTAAAATTGTCCTGCACAGAATTGGGAATAAGTGTCACCTCTGCACTGGCTGGTGTGGTGTGACTGCTTTCTGGGTCCAACATTGCTGTTTCTTGTCTTTCTACCTTGCCAATTTATCTTCATTCGTGGCCTGTGCAAGGCACTGGTTGAAGGACACATTGCTCCTGGAGCAGCTGGAGTAAGGATGCCTGGTTTGCTTTTTTTTTTTTCTGTTCAGTTTTGCACTTAGAAAACAAGCAAATATTGTTTGGATTAAAGAAAAAAAAAGAAGTCTGCTATGTAAAATTTGCTTGGAACTCTGTATCCCTCTTTGGTTTAATCATCTAAGAACAAATGAGATTTTCTGTTGGGAAGTAGTTTTATATGTATTTGTGTTCCTTGCCCTTGTGCAGTAGTACTGCCAATTATATTTATTAGCCCTAAATATTAAACAGCTGGAAGGATTCCATTGTATATAAATAAGACATTTGAGACCTGGAAGGATGCCATTTCTAATACAGCCAGCTGGTGCTTTTTACAGTTACATTCAGCACAACACTACTGAATTTCACTTACATTGAGTGTTGTGTTAATGACAATAGGAGAGCGTGGGGTGGTTTGGGATTTCTCTAGGAAATGCCATTGTATAAAAATACATTGTTCTGAAAGACTGGCTAGCAGGGAAATGTTATATTATGCACCTGTTTTGTGCATTTTGATGTAAATATTTTTTTTGTTTATGTGTTTTGCTGGCAAATACAAAACAACAAACTGCAGGGGCTCTTCAAATGTGAATTTTTAAGTGTTCTTGTGCCACAGATGTTTCTTACTTTCTCTGTTGTGGTGCTGTTTTCCCATTTAAGTGATGGTTTCATTTTTAAAAAGTCCTGCTTGCTGATGCTTCTGAAAGCATTTGCTCATTCTTTGATTCTTTTTTAATGAAGGCATCATTGTTAAGGTACAAGAAATAACTAAAATAGTAACAAAAATATTGCCACACTATTAATTTGTTACTAATCTATTTGTTAGAAAACTGAGGCATGAATGTGGGTGGGGATATCTTCCTGTTTAGGTAGCCAGCAAACAGTTTGGAGAAGTGGATTCTTCCCACTTTTGATTGACTGTGTGATTATTTCTTTGTAAAGGTTTGCCATCACTGCCTGTGAGGCTACATCCAGTTTTAGGTGCTAGGTATTGCTTTAGGTGAGGCAGAGGATGGTGCTGGGCAACCTGATACTTTTTATTTTTGTAATTATTAAATATTTACAGGAGCTGATTGTTATGAGCTAAATGTCACGTCTAACATTGTGTGAAATGTTATTTGAGGACACTTTTTTTTTTCACCAGATTGCCACATCCACAGCTTTGTGTGAGATCCATCTTGGGTAAATTTCCATCTCTGAAACAGCTACAGTTAGAGGCTGAATCTTATATTCAATGCTTATTCAATGCTTGTGGAGAAAGGTGCTTTTATAAAACTTGTTGTTCAGTACAGATTTCAGCCATGGGGGCTGTTTTGTTGAGAACTTCCCAGAAAATCTGCTTAACCTGTGAGATAAATAAGATTGAAACCTGCTTCTCCAGGAGATATATAGCCTAGGAGAAGAAAAAAAAAAAATGAAGCTGTAGATGCTTTGCTTGTCCAAGCTCTGAAGGGGTGTTTGAATGCTGGATTCAGATGTCTGTTAGGAAGTCAGATGTTTTCCTCCTTGTGGTGACCTTTTTACCTCACTGTGATTTAGAGGCTTTTGCTTGCTGAAGGGTGAGAATCAGCTGTCCTTACAAATTTGATGATGAAGTACTCATCTGTCTGCCAATTAGAGATGGGGGAAAAAAGATGGCTATCCTCATTTTTCTGCAATTTGGTTTAATTATTAGTTTAGTATTCCCAGGATAAGGTATGCGCTCTTGGTTTCTCAATATTGTTTATGTGTGCTTAGCTTCTGTAAGACAGTTATTTATTATAATATTTATTTTATTTTACTTCACAGTTCTTTCAAAACTCAGAAGCATGACTGCATGGAACACAGATCTGACTGGTTTGGATAATTTGGGATATATTTGGGGCTAGTTGTATGGTAAAATGCTAGACCTCAGTTTTTCTTGGGCAAGTTTAGAATCTGGATACTCTTAATGAGTTTCTCATCTCACCTGAGCACTCAACAGACAAGAAATTAATATTTTGTCTTGGTTGCAATTCTGAGACTGTTTTGCTTAGCTATGAAGAAACCCAAGTTGTAGGTTGAAGCTATGAGTGTAACAAAGTCTGTGTCTTACGAAAGTTTATGTGATGGAAATGATAATTTCATTGTGTATACAACTTAATCAGAAAACTCTTGCAATGCAACTTATTCTTTCATTGACAACTTAGAAAAAACTAAAAAACTCTGGCTAGAGCCAGTGGCCTGAGGTAATTTTGTTGATTTTTGAATGTCAAATGTAGAAAAAAAAATTCCATGGTACTTTTAAAGTTTCTTAAAATCCCAAATCAGATCATTTTCTGTCCTCTGATCTCAGCAGGTTGGTATTTATGGGCCTTGAATCAGCATCTTTGGTGATGTTATGAGGAAAGTTTTCATACTGATGACCTGCCCTGGAATGCATTCTCCTATAATATGGTCATTACAGGGTTTTTGTTAATAGCAGCCTTTCAGAGCTCTTGCCTCCTTCTACTATTTTGTTAAGCTTTTAAACAGTATGTGGGGAGGTTCTTTTGAATTATTTTAGTGCTCATCTCAAGTTGGAGTTTTACACTTTGTAGTTTAAGAGTTTTATAGCAACGTGATGCTGACAGAAAAATGGGGCTTTTTTTTTGCAAACACACAGTTGCATATATGTTGTTTCGTAAATCACAAAATATCCGTCCCTTTCTTATTGTAATTCAGATTTTTTTTTTTAATTATGATGGATAAAAAGACACAAAAAGTGATGTCACAGGCAGGATGAAAGAATTGACATCACTCATGTCCTAGATTCCCACATTGAGAGGGAGCTTTTCATTGAGACTGCTCATGACATCCTGGAAATGTCCTACATTCATTCTGTACATTTCCTTTTGTAAAGAAATTGCAAGAAATAAACCAAAGCCATAAGTCCAGCACAGTGCCAGATCTTGGAGGAGAAAATCCTTTTTGGCCCAACTTTGTCACTCAGAGACATGAGTTAGACCCTCTCACTGGGGATCTGGAGATTTTTGTACACCACTGAAAGCAATCTCTTGTTTCCTGTCATTAACAGTATCCAAAGAAGATTTTTAAAAGTGAAAAGCAAACAAAAGAATATTTTCCAAAAGCCAAATTACATGCTGGGAAAGGAGTGGTGCTATGGCACTTCTGGACATGCTTCAAAAGTATTGAAAGTGCCTGAAGGCATCAGGGGAATAGGACATAAATACTGTGTAATAATATGAATTCAGAAATTGTGCCCCACATCATTCTGTCATAGAGTCCCTGACACTTTTTTATAAATATCCTCCTAAAAAATTTTGAATTTATTGTTCCTATTGGACTTGGAGGAGGAGAGTCCTGTCTTTTCATCGTTCCAGAATTTAGGACTTGCCTATTAATTTCCTCCCTAACAATAGGCAAGACTGATAAATATCCATTAGTTTTGCACAGTATTGAAAGAAAGAAATCCCAGCTGGGACACCTCTGCAGTGTAGTGCTCCATGGACCAGAGCTACTCAAGATTTAGGTTTTTTTTGTCACTACCTTGATCTCATTTAATTGATAATAAATTAGACCAGTGTCCCCAGGTTTGGGTCTGTTTTGTCCGTGGCAGTGACAGGTGAGTGATCTCTCCCTCTCCTTATCTCCACCCACAAGTCTTTTGTTGTATTTTCTCTCCCCTGTCCATCTGTTTTATTATTTCCCCTGCTTAATTCCATCTCTGGAATGTGAATTTCTCTCTATTTATTATTTTTAATTTTTTTAAAAGAAATTTTGTAGCGATTGTAACTTTGCAGAGCAAGTTGAACCACGTGAATTGCAAGTACCAAAATAAAAATGAAAACAAGTACGAATACAAGTGTTTAAGAAACCTTACTTAATGGAAAAAGCTCAATGTCTTGATTATCTGTTTCACATTACCTTACTGGGGAGAGCTGCAATGTATGAGCAATGCAAACATACTGCTTGCTTTTTACTTTGATCATCATAATTATTGAATTCCCAAATGTGCTTGAATCTGGTACATGTTGTGATTTGAATGCTCTTCCTGTAGTTTTGGTGACTTACTTCATCTTTTTCTAATGAAATAGCTGCAATCTCCAGAGTTTTATAACTGTTAAAGTATTTTGGTCAAATTAGCATCCAGTGTGAGAGTGGCATCTCCCTTCAGCAATGCTTCAGCATTAAAATTTTGTTGTTCATGTAAGTGGACTAACACAGACTTCCAGGCAATTTGATCTTCATTGAAAATTACTGAAATTATAGTTGCATGAAGTTATTAATTGAAACTTCTAGATGAAGAACATAGTAGTGATGCTGCCTTTGTTATGCAAGTCTTATATATACATTCAAAAGTCTGTGTAAGCATGTTGGATAAGAAACTTATGGCAGAAAAAAATTACCATGAAATTTGTTCAGAAAACTAACATCTTGCTGTGGAGATGTTTTAAACTCTGCCAGTTCCTGGTTTTGTCTCTATCTCCCACTGGACATTTTAAATAGAATTGATTCGAAATTATATGGAAATGATAACCACTAGATGACTTCTGAATCAGTGGGAGCTGCTTAAGACATCTGTGAAATTTGGTTTCATTATATAATCCTATCCAGTTTCATCCAGGTGTTGTTACTCAGTGTGTGTTTGTCCAGGTAAGAGCTGCAGATAAATCAGTGCATCCAGCTTCACTGGAGGCAATTATGGCTCTTTGAGGCAGGGTTAGATCGTTGGCCCAGGGCCTGTGCTTGTGCAAGGACATCTGTCAGAGGAGGGTCCTTCACTCAGTTTTGGGAAGCTGGCAGAGGCTGGGAGCCAGGGTCCAGCTGCCTCTTCTGCAGGCAGAAGCTCATCCTTGTAAGGCTGGTGCCAAGCTCTCGAGTGGCCATGAGCTCCAGCGTGGTAATTTTGACTCAAAAGACCCCTGCACTGCCGGCTCTTTTTGGAAATAGATTCTGTTATGGCATGCTGCAGCATATCAGCTGCTGTAGACACATCCAAGATTGTGTTTTAAACTCTGCTGAACTAGTCAGGAAGAGATAAAACTTGTGTATAGTCAGGTCTGTAAAGTGAACTGCAGTAAACTTAGTTTCAATTAAAGGAAAGAGTATTTACACTGCTTTTATCTGGTGGTTTAATAACATGGTTTAAAATCACATCTTCAGTGCTGTGTGGACAATTTCATTGTGCAAACCAGCTCTTAAATCAAAACTTCTTTAAATTAGTGGGTTGGGACTGAGAACTCTCAGATGCTACTCTGATATGCCCATGTTTTTTTTTCCTTTGTATATGTGTGATATACATGCATGGTAAACCCAAGAAACTGTAAGCACTTCTGGACCACGATTTTTGTCTTTATAGTGGGAATAGCTCTTTCCTCTCCTGCTGTCTGCACTGCACTACAGTCCTGTAACAAAAGGTGCTTATGTTAAACGAGTAGTTGTTAGACTGAGATCTTAAATAGGAAATTGATATGACTTGATTTTTGAGGGAAGATGTTTTTCTGGTAGAAATTCTTCTTTGTCTCTGTCCCTCCCTTCTGACAACATACTTGATTCTTCAGTTTTTATTGTGTTTTTTTAAATATTTTTTTCCTATGATTGGTAAATATTCCTCTTTGATAAGTGTGACTTTGGAAACCAGGTAGGACTCGTATGTGAGTAATTCACAAGTAGGGAGCCCCTTCATGTTTTGGGTGAAGAGAGTTTGTCAGCTGATGTCTGCTGTAAAAACAAATCATGACCCTGTGTTCTTCAAAAACCATTCCAGTGTCACAGCCTATGTAGTCCACAGAAGAACTAATCAACTAGTTCAACTAATCAAGATATGGTAAATAGGTAGTAATTCTTAGTCCAGCTCAACATAGTTTCTGGAGTTATTATTTGTCTGGGGTACATATATCCCAAGGAAAATCAATTGTCATGCTTTGAATAAATGTAAAAATGTAACATTTTATTGTGACTGTGTGGAATTTCAGTTGGAGCCATTGGCTTTTGTTTAATCTTAGAAATAAATTCTGGTTCTAAGAGTGCAAATGTGTGTTGTCCTTGAGGGTCTCTTCCATTTGCGGTGACTGTAGTTGTTGTAAAGACATGGAATTGTGGGTGAAAGGACAGCACTGCTTATTGTTTAGGAAATAACAGGTTTTAGTAGTGCAAAACAGCTGTAGCATCTCTTTCATCCGCCTTGAAGTAACTTGGTGAAAACTGACTTATTAATGGTGAATTCTGTGTTCATTTAAGATGCTTCTGTTTTTTATTAAGAAAAAAGTAAGAGGAGGTTCAACCGGACCTTATTGTTTATTTTATAGTGATGTCCAAGCAAAGGTATTTTTGCTTTTTCACAGTTTTTGGCCTAAACGTTATTTTTGTCGGTATAATAATTAACCGTACAACATTTTCTTTTCTCCTTTTTTTATTTTTTAACCCAGTGGGAAGAGATTAGTGGTGTTGACGAGCATTACACTCCGATCAGAACTTACCAAGTGTGCAATGTCATGGATCACAGCCAGAACAACTGGCTGCGGACAAACTGGATCCCGCGCAACTCGGCTCAGAAGATCTACGTGGAGCTCAAGTTCACCCTGAGGGACTGCAACAGCATCCCCCTGGTCCTGGGCACCTGCAAAGAGACCTTCAACCTCTATTACATGGAGTCTGATGACGACCACTCGGTCAAGTTCAAGGAGCACCAGTTTACAAAGATCGACACCATCGCGGCCGACGAGAGCTTCACCCAGATGGACCTGGGCGACCGAATCCTCAAGCTGAACACAGAAATCCGTGAGGTGGGGCCCATCAGCAGGAAAGGCTTTTACCTGGCTTTCCAAGACGTGGGCGCGTGCGTTGCCTTGGTGTCGGTGCGGGTGTACTTCAAGAAGTGCCCTTTCACCGTCAAGAACCTGGCCATGTTCCCCGACACGGTGCCCATGGACTCCCAGTCGCTGGTGGAGGTGCGGGGCTCCTGTGTCAACCACTCCAAGGAGGAGGAGCCCCCCAAGATGTACTGCAGCACGGAGGGGGAGTGGCTGGTGCCCATCGGGAAGTGCTTGTGCAACGCTGGCTACGAAGAGAGAGGCTTCGCGTGCCAAGGTAACGATGCCCTCCGTAGTGTCCATAGTTCTGCTCTGAGCAGGGGCTTGCCCTGCTGCCTGCATTGGGTTGTGCTCGTTGTCTCCAGGTTCTGGAGAGAAATCAGTTAGGTGGTAAAATTGCCAGGGAAACGGGGTTTGTTTAGGCTGTGTGAGTAACGTAATTTGCTAAAAATATTTGATAGGAGTCAACAGTTCATTTTTAGTAACACGCTGTGTAGCAAATCTAGCCTCTCCTACCACTCTTGGACCTTCTTCCAGTTTACAATGGTTTTCTTAAATGATTGTGTCAAAAAAGCGATTTTTTTTCAGTATCTTTTTATCTTTTAAAGTTTGTGTCTTGATATATGACTTTCGCCACTGAGCTGTGTTGATTAGTTGG
This sequence comes from Promerops cafer, assembly GCA_013398275.1. Lineage (NCBI taxonomy): Eukaryota > Metazoa > Chordata > Aves > Passeriformes > Nectariniidae > Promerops > Promerops cafer. The sequence continues at coordinate 160,744 of VZSE01008770.1, forward strand.
GATTGGTTGGTAAAAAACATGTGGAATTGCTCCTGTACTATAATTACTAAATGCATATACATTTGGAAGATTAATAGTTAAAGTTTATTCATAAATACTCACGTATATTAACTTAATTTTCTCCAAACTTCTGATTTATGCAAACTGTTGTTATGTGAATTCTCCCAAGAGCAAGAGTACACTGGGGATTTGGATTTTTTACAGAAATGGTCTTTTAAATCTTAGAGAAATGCATGTTGTATTTACTAATTTTAGTATCAACCAAGATGATAGCAGCTAACATTTTTATGCTTTTTATAAAATTACATTTTGAAGTTATGTGCTGATTCAATCTTTTCACAGCATGCCTTGAAGGGTGCTGGCTATGGCAAAGGGTCTTCCATTAAATATAGAAGTAAAAATCAAGCAGTAATGTCTGGAAATCTCATGGTTGGAAGCAGAATAGCTGAGATGTTTACTGTGGGGTGTGTGTATGTGTAGAACAGAAATTTAAAGTATTCTGAAACTGGTTGAGACAGTGCCTACTCCTTTTTAATCAGTCCTACAACAATAGTTATGTAAAACAAGTAAGTCCTGGGGAGAACTGAGAGCCCAACAAACCATAGCTATGACTTTTTCTCAGAAAATGACAGTGAAACGTGTGGGGGAATGTTCTTGCTTTGATTTTTCTTGTAAGTAGATTTTAGATAATCTTTTGCCATTGAATAAATTGAATAGCCAGATCTGATGATGCTTTTCTGGAGTTAGATGCTGTTATTTATAAAAAAAACAAAGTCAGCTCTTCTGTTAAGAGTTGAATTCAGGGGAGGATATTTTATTGTTCAGAAATGCTTCATCCAGGGCCTCCTACAGCTGCACTTGGAAATGCTAAAACATGAGTGAATCTTTTATTCACTTTGTATATTCTTGCTTGCTGCAGAGCCTGTGTTCCTGTAAATGGTTGAAAGCTGTTGGTTTAGAGTTTCACCTGAGCATAGAGAGACAAGCACTCCAGAAAGCAACAGAGTACAACTGAGCAAAAGTAAAGCTAAATAAATGAAACTAAACTTTTATTAAAAACAAGTTCTCAAATGTTTGAGGCAGGCAAGGCAGCTCCTACTGAGTTCTGCAGAGAAAAATCAGACCACAGAATCAATATATTTGGTTTGGTTTTTTTTCCTTCCCCATTCACTGTTGATCAAGGGGGATGAAGCCGTTAAGAGTAGCAACAGGTTTATTCTGATTTAACACAGAATGTTCTGCTAACTTTTATTGGCAGTCATATTGATCAGATTCTTTCAGTATGCTGTGATTGAAGCGGCTCTTTAAAAGCAGGAGCTCAAAACCTCACATTTGTTGGCACTGGTGGCGCAGCAGGAGTTGGAAAACTCAGAAAACCAGTTCAGCTTTGACCTCAGGATCAAGGCTGCTCCTGCATCTTTCCTTTTCTTTTTCTTCTCTCCTCCTCTTGCTCCATCTTTTAGGGTGTTTAAGGATTTTTCGTGTTTGTTTGGGTTTGCCTTTTTTTGTTGTTGTCATTAAAAGAGCAGTAGGATCAGGATTATGGCAATGTAGCCCCAAATGGTGTTACAAGCATGGGCTGGAATGAATGCATAACTTTGGGAAAGTAAGTTTCAGTTGAAGTCTGAAGGAGTAATTAGTAGCAGAGGTTATTGTCTTCCCAGTAGTTGAAAACATTTAAGTGCTTAGTGTCCATCACTACTTGATCCTCTGTTCAGCCTGTTTCTGATTTTGTTTGTTTCCATGATGCTATTTTCATAAACAATGTCATTTTGCATTAGCACGAGATTATCACTGAGGATTAAAACGAAGGACCTTAATGGTATAAGATCAGCCTATTTAAATTCCATTCAGAACAGCTTTTCTTTCTACTTGGAAAATTAGGCACAGTCATGGCCTCCCAAATAACACAAATTTCACCAATTTCCTTGACTGCTTTCTTTTCTCTGCATAACCAGGAAAAGTCAACATAAACTCAGACCATTTTTTGTTACTGGTGCATGTTTTTATAACACATTTGTATGTAAGCAGTGAAAAGCCAGCTCAGCTGATGGGTTCTTTCTGGGTGGAATATTGTTCTGTTCTGGATCCTGTTGACTGATTTTTACCTGTATAGCAGCAACATCCCTACCTGTCAGTCAGCAAAAGAATTTCCCTGTGACCATCCTTGCCCTCTTTATTGCGTGTCTGTGGAGCAAAGATTTCCCAAAAATGATACACTTGACTTTAACAGCTTAAGATTTAATTCCTCCACTAGCGAAGTCTTGTGCACCTGCTCAGTGTTTTGCAGGGATTAGGGTTTGTCTGAAGCAAAGTAAGGTGTGTTGGGGAGCAAGCTGGAAAAACCACCCTTTCTTACCTGTTTTCCCCCTTAATTAATACATATATTAGTTAATTAAAATATATATCATACACTGTAGGCTGTTTGTTATTACAGCTTTTTAGCATTGCAGTGATCCTGTCTATTTAATTTTATTTTAATGTTTCATGGTCGAACAGGCCTTCTTCCTCACAGCGTCTTTTATAAATAATATTGTCCTGCCACTTTGACCAAACTACATTTTTCTGGCATCTTCTCTCTTAGAATTAGTGTGTTTTAATTAGGGGGAAAAACCCTCAACTGGCTGGAACTGCACACTAAGCTTAATGCTTTCTAATAATCTCCATCCTGCTCCTCAGTCAACAAGGAAAAAATCATCTTTTCAATTTGTTCCCCATCAAACAGGCAGAGTAGATCAGGTCAGATCTGTCTTAATATTCTTTCTCTGGCAGTGACTAATGGCATCTTCCTAAGGAAACCAAGGGAAAGTATAAGAAACTATATCAAAGTGCTGCTTTCCTGGGTAAAGCTTCTGCCAATTTACTGCTGACTTTTTAAGAGATAAGACACATTTTGTAAGAAAGACTGTGTACAATAGGAGTCAGTGACCAGTCTCTTGGCAACTTGTCTATATTTTGACTCATTTATATTTTTAGTCTCTTAATTTTTGTGGCAATGAATGCCTTATCTTGCCTTGTGTGGAAAACATAACTTCTTGTTTTGTTTAACCCTTCTCTTTGGAGTCACTGGGTTAAGGTTTTCCATGTCTCTGTATAGTGAGGAAATAACTGCTCCCTTTTCAGCTTCCATATTAACAAATTTCAAGATCTCTTTCATGTCTAATATCTCATCTCTAATACCTCTTTTCTGAGCTTTTCTTCTCTACTAGTGCCCTCTTTTTTAAAGGACAGACTGATTGCTCTATACCTCATCCTTTTTGACTGCCTCTGTACATATTCAAAGTAAAAAATGTGATTTTTTAAATGAAAAAAGCAATGAGTCTTGTGTGCACTGTTTAAGTTTCAAGTGCAGGAGGAGATTAGACAGTGGCTTAGAGTTTGGAACAGCCCAGAGATTGAGTTAAAAAAAGGAGCATTCATATCACCTGCCCAGTGAGGGATCTGTACATGGAAAAGCTTGACTCAGTTTTTTTTGAATACTATAGAAGAAATAGATCTCACTATCTGAAGGTTGGTTATTTGGGATATTGATACCAAAATAAATGGGAAAATGTAGGATAAATGGCAGAAAAATATCTGTGGTTCTGTAATGATCTGGAAGGCTCCTCAGGGAAATAATGGAAGCCTCATTTCAGGAGTCGTTTTTTAAAAAACTTTCAGTAACCAGATAATAAAGGAAATACTGCACTGGCAGGTTTCCACTAATAAATCTTTTCCATCCTGAATGTGTCTATTGGTTATTTCATACATTTCAGGAAGACTGGTTGGACACGAAGAAGGTTCTTTTTCATTACAATATACTTAATTAGCAAGCGTGCAGTGGGCAATGTTTATCCATGTGGAACTCTAAGTGAGCTTGAATGCTCTTTTGAAGGCTTCCAACAGGTGACCCTCTAGACCAAAATCAAATTTTATGGCTCTGGCTGTCAAATGAAAAATTTAAATTGGAGGGCCTGCACAGAATGACCCAAAAAATAACATCTGACCCAAAAAATAACATTTAACCCAAAAGAATAACATTTTCTGCATGGTGTTGTTTCAAGGTGTAGTTCTAAATTTTAGTTGCTGGAATTGAGTAAGTCAGAACTGTAAATTTCCTATGTAGTGCTACGTAATAAAGTTGTAAGTTTTAATGATGAGTGACTGATACATTTTCTATAACAAAGCCAGAAGGAAAAAGAATGTAACCCAGTTCTTCCTTATGTGTTTAACTTTTTAGCTATTAATCAGGTGGATTGAATGGGAGAAAAGGGAGTGAGGGGTAAAGGAGGGAGAGGATAAGTTCACCCACTGTGCCTGGTTATTGCAAAAATGACTTCACAAAATTTCCCCTAACACTAAATTTTTCAGTGCTTCAAGTTGTGCAATGAGCATCTCCTAAATCATACTTCTCTCTCTGAGTTTCTGGAGATATGAAAGGAATGCCATCTGTGGCTGCTAAATCTGAACCATCACATACATTGCTTAATTCTTTGAGTGGAATGACTGCTGTACTTGAGGTAAAAATATCTAAAACATCATTAATACCAAGGAAGCAAAGCATTTCTCCAGACTTCTTTTTTTTCTCTATGCTTTAAATAACCATTTTGTCTCTGCATAAGTAAATCTAATTTTTACTTTTCTAGATCAGTAGGAAAAAATATGACATTACATGTAAAGAGAAAAAATACTGTCAGGAATTACTCAGTTTTGTGAAAGTGAAAACAGAAAGAAGACAAAAATGCTCTTTGCAACTGCAAAGTTTCCCTTGGAATTAATTGAGTGGTTTGGATGTGTTACACTGCAAAAATGTGTGGCCTTAACTCTTAGACTCTGCACAGGAGCAATTATATTTAATAAAATGTAGGCACTGATCATATGGAAATCATACAGTGTAATAATGGAGCTATCAAAAAAGTTTCCTTTTACATGAAATCTGAAAAAGCTTGGGATTCAAATTTTTTAAGCAGAGGTCTGAGGTGTGTTTTCTTATTCCTTAGGTTTGTATTGTTTTGATTTTAAAAAGTGGGAGAGATGCTTTTTAAAAAGACTCTTAATCTTTCAAGCTGGTAAACTAAAATGACAGCAGCTATAAATTATGAATCACTTTATTTGTAAAATATTCATTGTTTTTATCCACTTTATATTCCGTAAGTACATAAACAGAATACAGCAGTGAAGGATTTACCTTCCTGCTTAGAATTTATTTAACTCTTATGAAAGTCATGTGGAAGATGTCCAGATGATTTTTATGAGAGAAGAATTACGTTACATTCAATACTTCCTAAATATCCCAGCCAACTTGTAATGTAACATTTTCTGACTGCTACAAATTTGGAAAATATTCTCCAATTTGTTCATCATAAGCAGTATATATAAAAATGCAAGTTTTTAAGGCAAAATCTATTGCGCACAATGTTGTGGGTTTTTGACCACATTTGTCACACATCCTGGAGAAAAAGAAATTCTGAAATTATTGGAAAAGAGATTTTTTTTTTAATACAATACTATGCACATTTGTTCATACAAGTAAGAAAAGTGTTCTTTCAGCCCTTTTTAGTTTCTTGAAAAAGCCTTTACTAAATTTCTTGGAGATTGTGACAGAAGTATTTAAAAACATTATTATAAATATTACTATAAAGTTTTTAGCATTCAATTATTAGGATCTTGAATGTAACATTACTGTTGAGTGTTCGTAGAAAACTTAGCAATACATCTCTCCAAGTTGTGCAGTAGTACAGTGTCAACATATGGCAGGACTAGATAATGTAAAATTGAATTTTTGTATTTAAAACCAGGTGGGAAATGGAAAGGTTCACTCAGAAATAATGGAAATATTTGCAAAAGTCTTAATTACTCACAAAATGCAACTTAATATAGTTGTATGTTTGTTTAATCCAGATATGTTACCACTTACAAGCATTTGTTCTGCCACTTTGTGGGTGGGTTGACAGTTTTTTCCTTGTCTCCCTCACCTGCTTTTCAAGCAACAAGATGACCACCCCACTCCAAACCCTGACAAAAAGACCCCTCAAACACACCACACCCCAGTGCCTGGAACCCAGACTCTCTCCAGTTTTACAAGTTCATGAAACATTTACTTGCTCTTCTCCACACAGAAGTATTTACCTTAATTCTCTGACGCTCACATGTTCAAGAGCACTACCACTGAATTTGTGTGCAGAATTTTCCTGCAGGAATCTTCTGGATGTCTGTCACTGACAATCCTAAGGGACCTCGCTGGCATTTCCTTAACCTTTCACTGTAATGGGTTCCCTTCTTTGGAGGTTTTCAAAAGATTAAAGACTAAATGATGAGCATCATCCTCAGCACGTTTTGTTCGCCGCGCCTCGGGTGATTTTTCACTCTGGGAGTTGCAGGACGGTTGCATTGGCAGTGGGAATTCAGGGAACCTTTTCCATTGGCTTCTCTGCCACTGGCAGAGTTCACAGAGCCATTTGACAATCCCTTATTAGTTCCAGAGTGGGACCTAGAAAGGCTAAGAGGGGTTTGCATTACCACTGGCAGCTGGCACTAGGCTTTAAATAGAGAGCAATTGCAGCAAGAGCTGTGAGTTTTGATAACGCACAGCTCTGAAAACGCTCTCAGAGTAAGGACCATCTTGAAAGATGAGTACAAGACGAGGAGAATCTTCTCTGAATCTCCTGCTCCTCAGTGTGAAGCACAAGCTGTTGTCAAAACATGCTGTTGGCAGACCTGTAAATAACCAGCAATTGATAGCAGACTTCATTGAAACACTCAGACTGCGGGAGAAGTATCAGCATTTGCTGTTTCTTGGATGACAAACTCAATAACATTCAGTTCACTCCTAGTGTCTCATCCTCCTCGCGTTTGAAATCGCAGTGTTATTCTTTATAGCACGCCAGGAAAGTAATAACTTGGACTTCACACAGCCCTTTTAGGGAGAGAAAATACCAAGCTCACTGGCTAGAATTTGTTTATAACTTCAGCCTTACGTATCAGATACCCTGGCAATTAGTGTAGGTGTTGTTCTGAGGCAGGGATAGCCCTAAACAATGACAAATCCTTCACAGGTCAAGGAGGTGAACTGTTTCACCGTCATGGCTCTGTGGGTTCAGTGGTTGTCTACTGTAAGGTTGAAATTTGATGTGATAATTTAGAACAGCTGCTCTTTGACAGGAAGATTCACTTTCAGCAAGGGAAGAAAAAGCCATATGGTAAAAGCTGATGCTGTGCCAGGCCTGAATGGCTGCAGAAGTGATACAGGACAGTTCTCTTCAACAATATGCTTGAAGTAATGCATTTTACTTGCCATTGGTGTTTCCAGTGCTTCTTTGAATCATAACTGACGTGCAAGTACTTTTTTCCAGTTATTTTTATATAATACTTTTTATTAACAATGATGGTTCATTGACAGAAAAGGGTAGGGGGCTTTAACAATACACAGTTTATTCATAGCCATATCCAGACCACTCTTTGTACTCTAAAAACATATCAAAGTTTTATAGAATGATAGCTTCAAAATTTTCAAGTAAATTACCCTTTATTTTTAGAGGCTGTGTCCCACACTTGACTTCAGATGTTTTTAGCAGAGTAATTCACTTAAGTGACGCTGCTTTTGTTCACATACTTAAATTTTAGTAAATTGAGCATGTGAAATAGCATGAAACCTCATGAAATTAGTAATTCCCAGTGCTCATCCTAAGGAGTAGTGGTCAGTAGGAATAAGGTGGTCATTACGAGTTCAAAATCTTATGGAGAATTCATCTGTCCTCCAATTTGGAGGAGGGGAATAATTTGTCACAATAATTAGTTTATGTAAAAAACCCCACCTATTCTTTTTAATATGGCAGAGATTTTTAAGGTCAGGAGAATAACAGAATAAATTACTTAGAGTGCCCAGCTCTTATCTTTAAAAAATGCCACTAAACGAGTGACCAAAAACCTTCCACCAGCAGTGCACTCTCATCTAGAAACAGAACTTTTTTTGGGTGTGTCCCATTCCCCTGTCTCCCCCCATAATGAGGATGGGACAAAAACCTGTTGTTTAAAGAAGAAAAAAATTGTCTTTCCTTTTCCTAGAAAAAAAAAAGAAAGAAAAAATCTCTGAGGTGATTATAGTAAAGCAGTAAAATACGTTGAAGTGGTCATCTGTTACCCAGCTGAGCTAAGAAAAAACCTAAAGTGTGGCAAACATATTAAAGTCAAATATTAAACATGTTCTTTGATGTTTTGCAACCCTATGCAGAGGTCACTTATGCAGAATTTGACCTAACTTGAGCAGCCCCTTTATCTCTGTAAGAGGTAATTCTGAGATTTAGGTATGCACATATAGAATTGTTTATTTATAAATGTCTTCTGTTGCAATTTTGTAATGCCATATTAATACTAGGATGGTGTAGAATTCAGTAAGTAAAAATTTTTCCTTTGTTTTCCTAATAAATGGCATAATGTAGTCCTTATTATTATTATAAAAAGAAATACAAGAAAATTATTCAATAATATATAATCCAGTTTTATCAGGAGCATCTCCAGCTGCTGTAATGTGCCTCCTTTAGATGCCAGAACAACTTGAATTCTCTGAAGGTCTAACAGAACTTTTTTTTTTTCTGATTTTAGTAATGTGATCCTAATACTGAGATGACAGCCCTGGGCAGTTTATTTTAAGAAGCTACTCTTCAAATCTGTTCTAGGAATTTTTAGGTTTTGTTCCCAGAAGGATAAAATGGAAAACTGAAACAGGGCTGAGGGACTGTGACTTGAAGTGGAGTCAAGGTGTATTAACCACGAGCATGAGATCACTGCTGCAGCTGCACAACTGGAGTTATCCTGGGGAGGAGGAGGAGGCTGGGTGGGAACCAGGATGTTTTAGCTGGAGAAGTAGCTGGTTAGAAATCTCAGGTAACGACAGCTAATAAACCTTCATCTTCATTAATTAATAAACCATTCCTTCAGCTCCTACTTTTATGCAGTGTACAATGTCCCTGACTTTTTTAACTTTTTGAGTGTCCAGAGCCTTCACCTCGATCTCATTTGTAAATGCAGTGGATGGAATTAGGAAGACATTAAATTTTTACGTGTGTGTGGCTTTTAATAAGCAATGCCAGTCTTATTTCTCACACTGTGTGAGGGGATGAACTGGCAGTGAAATGAACAGTAAAAGGGGAATCAGCTTCTGTGTCTTTTCTCTGTCCACAGCAGATGGTAGAAGAAAGCTAAAAGCATTTTTATAAGAGCGTCAGAATAGGAAAGAGAATGAGAGGAAAGAGACTGGAGAGAAAAAATCACCATAATAAAATAGACTTATTTCAGTGAAACCTAAATGCTGAAATTAGTATTCTCAAAAAAAAAAAAAAAAAGTTACTAAGTAAGAGAGTCTCCTGAGAAAAGAAAGGATACTAATTTTAGTTCAGACAGGAGTGTGAGTCAATGGTGTCTTTAAAGGAGGATGTAAATCTCTATGCAAGTTTAGTCTGTGCCCAACTGCTAAAGATATTCATGTTTCTGGGGAAAAAATGTGGTGACTGCTTCAAGTCCATGTTTGGGTAGGTCTCTGTCACAGTCTCTGCAAATAATAATATCAGAATTATCATAATGATTTTGTTACACTGAGAGGTTTAAAGCTGATGTGAGGTACAGTAAACAGCAACACATTTCCTGTGTTTCAGGGAGCCCTGTCTAAATGAAGCTGAACTAGAAAAGTTTTGTTGTTTTCTCCAGAGCTGCCTTCTTAGAGGAAGGCATGAATTGTCTCTCTGAATTTTGTCTGGCCACCGTTTTAGTAATGTTTTTCCTCATTTTTCTTTGTGTCACTGAATTTCCAAGGGCTCTGGGTATGTACCTAGCAGTTTCTCTGAAATTATGGAAATGGCTTGGGGGGTTGGACTGGAAGATCTCCGGAGGTTCCTTCCAACCCTGACAATTCTGTGATTCTGTGAACTTGAAAGCCAAAAGACTGCACCTTGTTCTGAACTTAGTGGACTGAGGGGGTTTTTTTGAGCTTGAAAAGCCTTCTGTCTGGTGGATTTAGCCTGCTTTGCAGCATCCTTAGTAGAGGGACATGAAATAAAGCACTTGTCAGTGATGTGACATAAAAACCATGGTCACACCCTTGGTTTCCCTTTGTAGGGATGACTCAGAGGTGCAGTTTCTCATCCTCATCCTTTGGGAACAGCTGCTTCATGCCATATTCATGGGCAAGCAGCTGCTGTGGCCAGGGAGGAGGTGTGTGTGCAGCAGAACTCAGAGTCCTCCTCTCCCTGCTTTCTTCAGCCACTTACAGAAGGTGAGAGGAGGGTCTCAGGTGATGCATCCCTCAGAGGCTTGGAGGAAGAGGGTAGCAGAGCTTTTTGGGCTGGGTAAAAGTTAATCCTTGTTTGCCCTCACACTGCAGCCATGCTCCTGATCCGTTCTAATCCACAGCAAATCTGAAATGTGATAATACAGCTCGCAGGAGTTTTCACTCAATTGGATTTCGAGTTTTACCTCTGATCCACATCTGCAGTGTGATAAGAACCTAACCTTTTAATTTTTAATCTTTTCCCTGAACAAGTAGGCCCTGCTTCTCCCCAGAAGTTAAATACTAGTCTTTAATTGAAAAATACACAAAGCACTGCCAAATCCTGTGGTAAAAGCAGGTGTTCAGGCACAAGCCTGTTTAGTAAAGAGCATATTTAAACATGGATTAAAGGCTTCTTTGGAATTGAATGCATTGTTTTTTTCTGTGCAATAATTACTTTCCGGAGCCTGTGTGTTTAAAACCTAGCATGCCCTCTATCCCAAATTCTCTCATAATTAGAGATTATTTTACAGCTTGTCAGTTATCCATCTGCTGGGGAGCTTCCTTGTCTGACATCACAGGTTGCAGTCATTCAACCTACAGGTGTTTTCTTGGTTTTGTATGGTCTGGAGGAAAGAAGGCTCAGGGGAGACCTTTACTCTTCCTGAAAGGAGGTTGTGGCAAGGTGTGGAGTGGCCTCTTCTCCCGGGGAACTGCAACAGGACAAGAGGACACAGCCCCAGGCTGTGTCAGGGAAGGTTTAGGTTGGCCAGCAGGAAGAGTTTTTATCCCAAAAGGGTCAGCAGGCATTGGACTGGGCTGCCCAGGAAGGTGGTGGAGTCTCCATCCCTGGCAGTGTTCCAGACACACCTGGACATGTCAGTGCCATGGTTTGGTTGGACTGGGTGATGCTGAAGGTCTTCTCCAGCCTTAGTGATTCCGTGATTCTGTGCTCTCCCGAGTTATTTTTCTTAGGCACATTGGATTCTATGTTGTGCTCCTGCCTTCTACAATCATTTTTTTGCTGGATTGGAGGTTTGAAGGCAGGAAGTGGGATTTAGATCAGTGGGATCCTAGATCAGTTTGGTCAAGTCTATCAGATTCCCACCCCCCTGCCCAAACACATGTGAACACAAGGTTATGCATTCATAACCTTGCTGTGGGATTCAACTGATTTTGTGGGATCACGTGGGAGACACTGAAAAAAGTTGCTGGGAGTTAGGACTTAAGAAATTCTCTTGACATCTTAGAGGTGACATGTTTTGATGCAGTTAAGACTTTTGGTCTTTCCTTGCAGATTGTAAATCTGCTTTGGGGAATTTCACTTTGTTCTGTGGTGTTTGATGATGTGTTTGTTGACTTTCTATAGACTGTTTCCATTACTTGAAAATCTGTCTGTGTCCAAAGGTTGACTTAAAAACAACTGGAGGAATAAACAGTGTTATATATTCTCTCTGCACGCAATTTAGAAACACTTACTGGTTTTGGATAACAGTCACGTCCTACAGTAATTTGAGAAGGTTTCTAGCTGAGGGAAAAAAGAAAATGTATAATTTTTTCCTTCCTCCAGTAATTGTGAAGATTTTTGGAGTGAGATGTACTTGACTGTTATGTACTGGAGACTCTTGGATGTGAGCAGAATCATTCACACCAGGTCTCCCATTAGGAGTTCCCTTTATGTCAAGTTGAACACGTGAAGAGATGTGACAACTGCAGTTTTGTGTAAAGATTAGAAAAAGAAAATATTTATGAAGACAGCAATTTATAGAGGTATTAAACATTCCCATTGGAGAGTCATCAAAAGCATGCCTGCGAGGCTTTTGTAACTTCCAGTGAAATGTTTCCTAACAAATAGAGGCTTGTTCATTCTGGGCGAATTCATTGGAAGAGCAATGAGTAAAAATGCCCACTGGCTCTGGGAGTCCTTTTCCCTGAGGAGCAGGAGCACCCTCTGCACCAGCAGCCATCCATAAGGTCAGAGCATTCATTCCTCCCTTTGTGGTTGTTAGCATAACTTTCCACTTCACCTTCTCACGCTGTGATGGGCCTGAAGACCTCTGCACAGGCTGCTTTTCCTGCCTGTGTTCTCTGTTCCTGTTTTGGTAAGAGGCAGTGGGTAGGTGGGGGAAGGCAGCTTTCCCACCTCAGGGCTGGCAAGCTCTCGGGCTCAGGATTGATGCTGGTGGCTGGCTCGCAGTGGGAGCCACTGGAACCAGTGACAGAGACAGATGATGGCACACCAGAGCCTGTCAGCTGGAAATGGCAGGGGCCCGAATGAGGAGGAATGCTTTCCTCATCAGCAAACTTGATTTTTGCCTCCTGTGAGGGTGGGACATTGGGGAGTGGCTGCCTGGTGGAGGATGTATTTTCTTTTGTCTTTATGTTTTAAATGCGAAGTCTCTAACCACACGTCAGGGTTGTTGTTTGTGCTGTCACTGAAGTCAGTTGAGAAGTTCCCACTGATTTAATGGGAAGAAATCAAGAATTTCAAACAATTAGCTTTTGGATGGATGAGAACATGAGGCTTTTTGATAAAATGCTGTTCCTCTTAAACAGTGACATTGCCATACTTAAGTGAATAAATTTTTGTATGTGTGAAATACAAAATCAAATCAGATCATGGAATTTGCAAAATTATGAATTAATCGCTTAGCTAATTTACCAAGAGAAGATCTTTAGCTTTGTCAGTCACTCAAAATCACTTCTTTGTATTGAGATTTAAAGTAGAAGAGAGTTGGTGTGCTAATAATATTAATCAAGTGGCATTCTTTTAGATTCCAGCCTCTATAACTAACATCAACATGAATTTGAAATATTTCAATGCAATATATACCATTTGTGTGCTATTAATTCTAGTGAATGTTATCCAATTAGAAAACAATAGCATTTGGCTGTATGACTTTACTAATAGATGGAGTCCAACTTTCAAATGATCAATTTAATAAACAAATACATAGTTAAAGAGATTCTTTTACGCATATTTAATCTAAAAATAGTATCTCCCAAAACAATAAAAAGGCAGCAGCTGAGCTTCACCAGCACAAGTATTTGCAGTAATTTTGTGTGTTTAAAAGTAATTTTGTCCAGCTGAAATGTAGGTTAGACTGTAGAAAGCTATGTACACCCTGGTGTTTTTACAGCTCTCATTATTCAGGATACAGCCCTGCCATTGAGAAACTTAATGCAATGTTTGTACATCAAGGCTTTATTAAAAAAATAAATAAATGTTTTTTTATCAGTTACGAAAAATATCACCAGTGGCCCACACATGTTTTGTTACAGAAGAATTACGATAACCTGAAGGCTTTGTTTTTATTGCTTTTGGGTTTGTATTTTACAGAGTCCTCGTGGTCCCAGTTTCATTACAGCTAAATGCATGAAAAATGCTCCAATTAGCAATATATCGAAATGGTTTGCAAATGGTTTGCTCATTCCCTGTAATTTAGGAGTTTGCATAAATTACTGCATTCACAGGACTGAACTTCCAGCATGCCTGAGGGCTTTGGGTCTGGGCTTCTGGTTCAAATCAGTCGATGCAATACATTAAGAGAAAACCTGTCTTTTTCTGCCTTGTTTTTTGGTCTTGATCTATATTTTCTTTCTGTCATACCTATATCTCTGTACAGATATATATACACACACATATATAGAGAGAGAGAGAAGAACTGAAAGTCTGTTCGCTTTGCATGCCTTGAGAGAGCAATTTGCAAAACACAGAACAGGGAGATTTATTTGAAAACATATGGAAGCCATGGGGGTGAAGCCTGAAAAGGCCACTTGGCCCAGCATGGGATGCTCCACCTTAACCTGAACAGAAGCTGCTGGATCAGGCTGGGTGCCCCCATGCTGGGGCTGGCAGCCTGCAGGAGCTCAGCTTAGTGACCAGGGAAATCTGGCTCTCAGTCCACTGTCCATAAAGCCAAAACTTGCCAAAACACAGAAGAATTTTGCCTAATGCAAGTTATGTAATCAATAAAAAGTGAAACAAAAAGCAGTGAATAACAGTTATACATTTCATCTAAAAAACCATAGTGTTAAAGAAAAAAAAGGCACGTACGTGAATTTATTTGAATTGATGAATTGATTTGTTGGTGTAAATAATAATTGATGCTTTTACATGTAGGAGGTCTGTTTTAAAACTTCTAAAGAACAAGCTACCAAGGCATGTGCAGTGAAAAGAAAGCTTGGTGTAGAAATAAAGTATTAGAATTCTGTAAAACCCTTGGAAGCTCTTGTGTCTGTAGCCAAAAAAATGTTTATTTGCTGGGCTCAAGCTGAACTGTGACTGGAATACTTAAATTTTAGCTTTTTTAGGCTGGTTTTCCAAAGCACATAATTCATTTAGAGCTTAAAAGTAATTATTCAAATAATGCAGTAAATTATTATGATCTGAATGGGTGTTTTTTTATTACTTTATAGTTTGTGTTGCCTCAGCTTAGTTCATAAGTGTTAAGTATTTTTTATGAGAGCTGAAATGTTCTCTTTTTAAGTGGCAGCCTCTTGCTCACTCTTTTTAGTTCTGAATTATGAGTGATTTTAGTCAGATGCCAGTTTGTGGCAGATTTGTTGAGCTGAGGTGCTCAGCGTTGTCCTCTCCCCATCTCTTTCATCTTTTTTCAGTGTCCAGTGGTTGCACAGCTCACCCATACCTTTTTTCACCCTTGATACAATCTTATCACCTGGATTCAACTGAGCTCAGGACCTGTCTGGGTGTAGCTCATGCTCCTCACTCAGGACAACCACTACTTCTAGAATTTCTGATAAATACCCTCCAGGGGCTTTTCTAGGGGAAGGTGACTCTCTGAGAATAGTATTGATTATTACTTCCTGACCTTCTTCACCGTGCCCTATTCTTGCTTTAAGTGTGCTGAAAGGATCCCTGCTGCAGAACCAGCCAGTCTGCTGTGTTTCAGACCTGATAGCTGCAGACTAGAGAAGTCATTTCCCAGTTTTGGGAGCTCTTTTTCAATGTGCTACCCTCCTGCCCTGTCTGAGTTGAGCTTGCCTTAGTCCCAGGCATGCTGGAGTCTCTGCTGGGGACAGGGCTGTGGTGACAGCAGTGTGACCACAGGACAGGGCAGCAGCACTAGCACTGCACAGGTGCTGCTAAAGCAGAGCCATCTGTGAGCTCAAAGGATTTGGGGTACCTGGCTACTCAAGGGGTGGGCACAGTGTGCCCCAAAAGGGTCGTGAGAGGTTAAATTCCCTTAAGGGCTCAGGTTATTTCTGTGTCTTCTCTTTTGTTTCTCTGTTTTGTAAAATTTGCTTGCCATATAAGGTCCACAAAATCTGGTGGTTGTAGAAAATGCATTTTTAGTGAAGATGGACCAAGCCACAGCTTTGTGTTATGGAAATACTTCAGCTTTGTTAAATGAGAGATTTCCTGCTTCCCCTGCATCTCAGTGGATAGCGTCTCATTCATATTTCATCGCGCCGATGATTATGTTTGCAAAGAAGTCTCTTTGTTTAATGATCAATCAGGGAATTTAATTCATTAATCTGAAAGCACTCTGCAGCACAATAAAACATCATCTACATATTACAAATAGAGTACAAAAATAGGAAAAGACGCAGTTGCTTGGTCACATAAATCTGTCACCCAGTGAGCAGCAGAGCCCGGATTTCTTGAGTCTCATCTCTCTGCTTGCTTCATGAACCGTGGCCACCTCATCACTGTTTGGGAATGATAAATGCCTCCCATTTATAGGCACATATGCATGTTCTGGTCATGCAGTAAACAAAGGGGCCTTTCAGTATTAATGAAAGTATTCACAAGAGGCCAAGCCTGTGGTCCTCATGCAGACAAAACTCTTGTGGGCTTGTGTCAGAATTCTGCTTTGAGTGATTGCTAGACCAAGCTCATAATGTGTGTTTAAACCTTCTCAGGGGAGGAAAAGAGCTAGCACGAAACAAATCAGAAGTGAGGGTTTGGTTTGGTCTTTTCTTTTAGAATGAAAAAGAATAAATGTAGCATCACTATGGATGAGATCATATGAAAAAGCCCCTTGCAAGAGAAGTGAGGTGACTTTTGCTGTTCCTAAAATGGCTTTCCTTTAGGTCACTTAATAAGTTTTAACTTTCATAACTCATCTGCCCAGTGGCATACAGAAGAAGCATTGCTTTTATTTGCTCAAATATTGATGTAAGAATATAATGGGTGCTATTTCCTATGATTATCCTTAAGATAAAAGTTTAGTGAAGGTTCTCGCTTTCTGTGTTTCTGCAGACACATTAATTGTGCTTTGGTTTTGAAATTTCTCAACGATCTTTTCCAACCTAGATGATTCCATGCTGCTGTGATTAATTCAGGTGCTGTGTTCTCCAGGTCACTTTAAACAAATAGAGATGAAAAAAAGGACTGTGGACAGTTTTAAAAAACAACCACACAAAACTTCTACGCTTTACCAGGAAATCATTCTGGAGTTGAAGGTACCTCAGAGTGCTTTGATAAAACAGAATTTAAGAGTAATTATGTTCATCTTACCTCTTCCATCACTCAAGTGGACATTGCATTCTGAGGTGAAATAATCTCTTCCTTTCTTCCTAAAGGCAGGCTCATAGCTGCTTGAAAGAAACCATAGTGTTCACATATGTGTTTTCCTTTGCCAATATCAGGTGTCTTTCGTTTCTGTGATCTTTGTCTCTAACCATTCTGTGTATATCTTTAGACACTTTTTACAAAGTATGAGCTATTCAAGAGGAAATGGAACAAAATAAAATAAAATTGAAAATAAAAAATTAGGCCATGTATCATAAAGTACTTTCAAAGAGGATATAGGGAAAGTTTATTCCTTATCTCTAGATTTTGGGTTTAGTTTGATTTGTTGGTTGGTTGGGGTTTTTTGGTAATTTAAACACACTCCAAAAAATTAGTATTTTTGAAATACCAGGTGGTAAGCTTCTAATAACCTGATTTTTTAGGGTGACATTTTTGGATTTGTATGCTCCGGCATAGGTGGTTCATTGACTTTCTCAGTCACCCAAATATTTATGCACATGCACACATCCTGTCAGTTTTGAGGAGGGATTTCAGTCTTGATGGACCAGTATTTTTGAGCAGAAAATTTTTTGGTGCAGGGTTTTCCAATCAGCTCTAATCTTGCATGTCTGAGTAGTTTTGAAGTCATTCTGGTTTTGGAAAAGAAATACCTGTCCTGCTTATCAAATATTGAATGCTCCTGCTGAAGCCATCTCTGTCCAAAAAGGAATGGGAGCCAAATTCAACCAGGGATGACTTACTTGTTCCTAAAGGTATCATAGTTTTAAATTGGCATCACTGGTACCATTAGTAAGGTGTCAACCTTTAAATGAACAACTAGTGCCAACAAAGTTTGAGGTAAGAGTTTTAGTTCCTGGGAAAGAGAAAATCCCCACCTTTCCATTCCCATTTCTGTTTATATCCTAAAAGTACCAGGATTAAGGATACACTCCTTCAGCTTCCTACACTACCAACTAATGTGAATTATCCTCAGTATGTTAGGGTGTGAGATGATGGTTTTATCCTCACATTTCTAGAGGACATCTGTAGTTATTTCCTTACTTAAACCTGTTTAAGTATTGTCTAATTGCACTTTGAGCTGTAGCACTGGTAGCCTTGAGACACTGAGGATGCTGAAAATGCTGTCAAAGGTTATTAAATACAAAGGCACCTTCTCTGGCTCAGGAAGTCCCTTTACCACAAATACCTGGAGTGTAGGGAAATATTCTGAGGAGGCATCAAAACCCATTAGTCTTCTTGCTGTACTCTTTTCAGGCAGAGGCAGTTACAAAAATAGCCTCAAGTAACAATAGAGTCTCTGTGGATGTCTTATTATATTAAGTACTTTTTGTAGTAGTTCTTACAGTTGTAAAGGTATTGGCTATGAAATGTTATCCTTAAAGAAGAAAAATAGCTTTGCTTCAAAGTGGCATTGAGAGTAAGCAGATGTAAATGCAAAATGGGTGTTGAGTAGAGAAAGAAAAGTAGCACCAGAGGTCTCAAGTCCCAGTTTGTCTCTAAAATTAGCTGCTATTTTACGTGTTCAGTGCCATGCTTCTTACGCTCTCCACCAGTGGAGCCCAATATATGAATATTAATAGGGTAATATTGAACCAACTCAAGTTTATGATGTGATTTACTCTTCCATTCACACCAGTGGGGTCTAACCCAGGTGTGAATTCATACTTCCAACATAATAAATCTGAACTTCAAATACTGGAGACCAAGGGGTCTCCTCCTAGCCCCATCTTTTTTGATGACAGAAGGTTGTGGATCTCACATGAGACTTGATTTTGGTGGAACTGAAACCTGCTCCTGTTGCATAAATGTATTTGATAAATGACTCTCATGCTAATAAAGCACCAGGAGGCAGGAAGGAGGATATCAAGTGAGTATTTATCAAACCTGCCAATATCTAAGAGTAAGATTATTTGCTTTCCCCTGGAGCTATAGCAGAGAAGTCTGAGGACAGCGAAAGAAAAATCTGTGAGGACCCTAGATACTGCTTTCACAGATACAGATATGGTAATATTGTATATTATTTTTTGTTGGTTTTATTGTGTAAAATGAGTTTTACTCCTTCATTTGTAAACAAACAAACAACCCAAAAGGGTTAAATAAAATAAGAAATAGGTTTTCCAGATGACTAAAACATTCAACTAGCTGGAATACCAGACCCAGACTAACAGAGCTCAGTACTGGTATAACATCTTTTCCTTTTTGTGCCCTTTCTGAAACAGCATAATTAATCAAGGCACTATTTTCTAATAATTTCTGTGCAAAGTAATTTGCTTTGTTCTTGTCTCTCAAGTGACAGATTGCTGAAGTTGAACCTCTGCTCAGGCGCCTCTTCCACAGACAGTTTCATATTTCAGTGAACATTTCCCTGGCCTGGTTGACTTGATTTATAATAGCTGAGGTTAGTGGGAAATTAAAAATTAATTAATTTCAATGAATGTGTAATCAAGCAGAGTGGCCTGAGCTGTGGAGGTGCTAGTAGGTCTCTCCTGGGTGTCCCTCTCCAACCAGCTGAGCCTTTAGGGTGTGGAACATCCCAGCGTAGGCAGAGGGTCAGGGTTTTGGGGCTGGGTCTCCTCGTGGTGCTGCAGGTTAAGGAAGGAAGTTTGACAGCTTTTTAAACACATTAGTGGGACAGGGACGTCTCAGTGAGTCACTGGAGTTAATTTTTGGTACCTGATTTTGGTCTCTGGGATGCTGTGGAGTGCTCACTTCAATCCCCTGCAAGCTAAAACCTCTTTCATGGGAAAAAAAGCTAAAAGCAGCTCATTCAACAGTTCAGTGGACCCCTAAATGCTCAGGGATCTGAAGTATTTGCAGAGGAATACATCATAAATTTGAATCCATTATCTAAAAAAAATAAAAGTCCCCTTCACACCAATTTTTATATGGTAGGGAGATCGTTTTCTGTTAACTCCTCCTTTCAAATGGGAACATGGGAGAAATTAAGCACTGGTTCTTCTCTCTGTTTTTCCTGTGAGAGAAGAAGAAATTGATAGAAACAATAACCTCAGTTCATTACTGTTGATATGAGACTAATTTTAACCCTTTTCCAACCTTAGTAATGCAATGACTCAGTGATTCTAGCAGCACAGAGTTCCAGAGTGTATTTGTGATCCAAACTGAAGTGGAAAGAGTGGCCCTCACTCAGAGTGATGCTGAGCTTTCACTATTGGAGCTGTGGCTGGTGGGAATCCAGCCACAGCCCCACCTGATCAGCTTTGAAGGTCACTGAGCCTTTGAAGGCTCAGAACAAATGGATGCATTATTAAGTATCTCTCCTCTCCTCACACTACACTTGCATTTGTTTGTGTATTTAAGAATCTGGCCAGAGTGAGAAAAGCAGAGGAATAGTCTCATGTAGCATCCGTTCAGAATTCTCTTAGTTGCCAAAATATGATGTTTGTGTGCATGTGTGTGTGACTACACATATGTAAATATATATATGTATGCACACATAAAATTTCTCTAAAACAGTTGACAGATTTCCTTTTTGTTGAAGGAAAGTAGGTTAGTTGGAGCAAAGCTGTGAACAAAGATGTTTTACCTTTGCCAGAGCTGTTGCATAAAAACCACGAAGAGCATTTTTTAGAGTATCAGTGTGAAGTATTTTCCAGCGTGTTGTACCCTAAACACTGATTCAGGTATAATAAAACATGGCAAATATAAACCTGTGCATTTGAAATTTTACTGGAACTAAGTACTCAATATGTAAATTTTGCAGAGTACCTTAGAAGTGGTCCAAGAACTATAGTTTGAAAACAAAATGCAGAAAATATATAGTATTCGTTTTATTTTGGACCCTTCTTTCCAAAGGTTGATGGCTGACACTTAAATTGTGACACCCTTCGATTTGGACTGGATGTTTGTCATATATTCCTGAAAACATCAATGTATTATATTTTAAATAAAATGTGCTAAGGAATGAGAGGAATTTAAATAACTGGGATTTTTGCAATGATTTCTCTGTATATGGTCACTAGTGAAATATTCAGTCCATATTAATTACCATACCATGGTTGTTAACTGCAGGGCAGGGACAACTTTATCTCTTACTCCATTTCAAGAATGCTCTGAACATAAAATGAGTATATTTAACATGAACCTGACTGTAATGGTTTGGATAAACCACTCAGATTCATCTGGTTTGGGGAAATGTGGGAGTCTTTAGGGTGTTTTTTCATCTCCAGTGCTGTTCCCAGGTGTCATTCAGTTATTCCCAGCGATAATGAAAGATTTATGCATCGACAAGTGTGGAGGTGAAGCTGTGGTTAAAGCAGTGCTGCAAGTGATACTCCTGATCCCAGCAGGAGCTGCTGCCATGCTTGCATTTTTTGGAAGGTTTTGCAAAGTTTCCCCTCGAGAATAACCATAAATTATTGCAGTGAGGCTTTTCTTGTGGAAGCTAATGTCACCTCTTCTGGCCTGGAGATTTCTGAGCTGCATAATAGAAGTTAATCCAGTACATTTTTTGCTCAGAAGATGTGAAAGGCTTTTATTATATGGAAAAAAAGAGGATTTGCAGGCTTATGAAATAAGAACAATTACCATCAATTAATAGTTTGAGTGCTTCTTATTCCTTTCTCCCACAACTTTTTTAACAGAGAAAGGAATGAAAAAATCCTACCCAAACAAAGAAAGAGAGGCAAAAAAGCCCCCTGAACTTTTCAGGAGTCAAAGTAAGCCTTAGTTGCTGTGATTGTGCTGTAACAGCAGTTAATCTCTTGAGAGCTGTAACATGGATTGAATTCATCAAAAAGAGAATGTGTGTCAGAAATGACCCTGTGTATAATGGGCAGAGATCAGGTCCTGGTTTCATGGTGTATTAAAAACTAAAGGCCCACAGTTTCAGGTCCCACATATAAAGAAAAGAGGCGAGATTACTGAGTCAAGCAGGGATGTTATAAATAAGCACTTGCCTTGATTAGCCCAGCACAGGCTGCACTTCCAAATATTTGGGGCTTCAAAAGCCTTTGCTGATAGCAGGGAGATTGTCAGAAGAAAAAAACCCCGAAACACAAAGTGCAGCTCGTAAAAGTTTGGTCTGTCTGTGCAGGGAATGAGGATATAGTGGTGGCTTTAAGAAATAGTTGATTTTCAGCAGCACTTGAAAACCAGTGGCTATCATTTTGCACTGCATCTCAGTTGTTTCCAAGATAAGACCATCCTCAGAGTGTCTGCACGTGCTTGTATCTTTGGTTTTAACAGGTGGGGAAATTGAATTTATGGTCATCTGAACTGCATGGGGACTTTCATCCACAGATTATATTGACAAAAACAAACAAATAAACAACCCCCCCCCCAAAAAAAAAAGAAACCCCAACCTAAAACAAACAAACAACCCCCCCTCAAAAAAACAACCTAAAACAAGCAAACAAAAACCAACAGAAAAGAAAGAGGAAATTTGTTGTTTGTATGCAAGGGTGGTTAAGATGCATTCATGATTATCTCTGAGGTATCAAAGTAGTTTGTAAATGTGATTGTAAATAAGATTTTTTTTTTTTAAACCTGTCACTGGCCTGTATAAAGCTACACACACAGCACTTTTCTGCTACAAAATAGAAATAAGACCAAGAGATAGGTCAGTCAATATTTGTTCTTTTGCCAGTCTTTTTGGGGAAATTTTGGGTCCAACCCGAATTTACTGTTGGCTGTTTCTCCTTTAGAGACGTGAAGGGCACAGCAGAGGACACAGTTTGTAACAAGCAGACAAGTTAACAAATGGAGGTGGTTATTTTGGGAATCATCTTAAGAGGAATGTTGAGGAGAGGCCTTTTCCCAGCATTACAAGAGCTGGTCCCTGAACTTAGAGTCAGCCACCGTACTGTTGTCTTCCCCCTGTTGTATTATGATTTGTTTTACACCAATTTTATCTCGTGGGGATTAAAGAGTTCATAGGTGAAAGAAATTGAGCAGAGAATGAAAGATGCCTTCTCCAGAGCATTCTGGTTACCTGTTGAGTCCCTCAGGTTGCTGGACCATGAGGAGCTTCCCCAGCATCTGTTCATCCTCATTTCCTCAGAAGATGAAATGCAGGCTGAAATGGGAGAGAGGATGAGGTGGATATTAAACTTTCATATCCCTCACTTTACCTATTTGCTTTCCTGCTGCCTGAGAGTTCAGTTTGGGTTACTGGTGTGGAGGCAAAGACTGTCAAAGGAAATTGTGGAAGAGAGACAAGGAGTGGAATGATAATTGTGGGTTCCCTGTTAACTGCAGTTATTAACATCTCAAGGTCAGCACTAATGAATGTTTCCCCAAGGTTGGAATGAAAATTGCCCAAACCACTGAAAAGCTTCTCTATGGCCACAAGCAGGGCCTGGGCACATGTTGCTGGACATGGAAGAATGCAGTTTGAGTCTTCTGGGGTCACCAGATCATGCCTTCACTGAGCACAGCCTGCTGGAATCATAGGGCACAGGTAGGGGTTTGCTGATTTGCCTCATTTTGCAGTTGTTCTGTTGTACCTTTGAAAGGAAAAGTTGCCTCTTTCAAGAAAGCTGGGGGTACCTTTGGCAGACAAAAATACACGGTGGCTTTGGTATTCCTTATATATGGGGTGGGGGAGACTGTATGTGCATCAATAATCAATAAGCAACACAAACATGAGAAAACTTGTGTGCTTTTTGTGATCTGGAGTGTAAATAGCAAGTGCAGAAAAGAAGGAGGTGAAGTATGCTAATTACTGACCTTGTAATTTGTCAAACTCCCCCATCCATAACATTTTTGCACTGCTTTACTACCTTATGGATATTATATTTTGTTCAGATACTGAGATCTTCCTGCTCAACCTTTAAAGTCCTTCAAGAGTAGCTGACCTTTAAAAAAATATTTAAAACAAAATGCCAGATGAGAGTTTTGTTAAGTGAAACTCTTGCCTACATCCTTTTCCTCAGATATTATTCATTGCTTAGACATATTTTATGCTCTCTTGCTATTACAACACTGCCAGGATTGTTGGTAGAAGCTGTGGAGAAAAGGATAAAAAAAAAAATACAATCCAGACCCCAAGACTGCTCTTTTTCTGTGGTAACTAGATTGCAAATGGAACTCAGTAAAACATGTAGCAGAAAATTAGTAGAAATCAAACTGGATCAGTGGGAAAAAGTAACCTTATCCTCAGAATGCCAAATTCTGAGTTACAGAAAATGTTTCAAGGCCTCCAGAAGTAATTTAAGGAGCTGGTGAGCTGCATTATTGTTTGCTTTGTAAATGAATTCAGTTGGCTGTTTGCTGGTGTGGGAGCTGGAGTTCTGGGTAGGCAGTGTGCTGTGCATTCACTGAAAACATGTAATTAATTATCTGCGCTGATTTCATGCAGTGGATAAATCAGACATCACCAGGCCAGAAATACATTGTGGAAACAATCACATACTGGACAGATGGAGAAGGAAAGAGGCAGGGGAAGCAAAGGCGTGGATGACCTAGGTCTTTTCCATCACCAGCTTCTATGAATTAAGAAACAGGCTTACTGGGGCCTTGGGATATTCACATCAAAAAAAAAAAGAAAAGGAGGAGTCAGCAAATCCTCCATGAACAACCACACTGCAATTCCCAGTGGAAATCATGGAGGAGGAATGATAGAGGAGGAAATAAGTGTCAGGAGCTGCTGGGCTCAGGCCTTGGCGTGCCAGTCACAGGGAGGGCATCAGCAGGACAGCGCTGCTTGGCCTGTGTTGGTTAAACTCAGGACACTTTCAAAGGTTTCTGTGACAAATAATGGGAAAATACACTGCACTTGTGATGTGGTGCCACAACCTGAAGGTCTGCTTTTGGAGTGATTTCTGTATCCAGCAAGAATATCCTGGTCTGTTTGGCTCTGCCTGTTTTTATGGGCTCTGGTTCACCTTTTGGCAGCTTTGGTGAAACTTTCCTTGCTGTTACTTCAGGCCTTACGTGAGGCTTTTTTAGTACCTGTTTTAGCTTCTTAGATCTGACCTGTGACGTGGGTTTTGTACCCATTTCTGATCAGGGAATGCTCTAAAATGGAGGAAAGCAAAGCAGGTACCACGCTGCACTGGGGTGTTTGTTGTCCTTTCTGTCCCTTTTGCCTCAGCCTTGGCTGCCTTTGGTCCCCCTCCCTTTTCTGGGACACGGAGTCATCCCTAACCCTCTTTCTATCCCTCCTGGCTGCAGGGAGAAGGAGGCATCCTGCCTGTCCAGAGGCAGCCTTGGGGCTACCTGTTGGACTGTGGCGCCTATGGGTAAGGAAGGAGGGACTTAAGTGCAAAACCCAGGGGTTTTCTGGCTGCCAGCTGGTTTCTTTTTACAGATCGACTGGATTGCCCAAAGCCTCATCAGTCAGGAATGTGAAAAATCAAAGTGTTCAGGTTTCACTGCTTGTACACATTGATTCTGCACCTCTTCTTAGTATTCAGTGGTTTGCAGGAGCGTTGGTGTGAATGTAGGGCATAATTCTGGTATGAAGTCATTGATTACACCAGTTTCAAGATATTTTATAAGACCAATCCAAATCCTTGAATAAAACCAGAAATGAGGTTGGAGAAAATCTCTGATGCCTTGAGAGTTATGTGGTCTGCATTTTGACAGAAGAATTTCACCCCCCTTTATTTCTCACAGCTACTCGGGGCTGAATCCAGACCCTCCAAATATCAGCCTGTCTTTGTTAAAATAGGTGAGGAATGTTCTTCAAACAGATTTATTTATTTTACTCTGCAAAGAATTTTCTAAAGTACCATTCTCAATATTTTATTTTGGTTGTATGCATCTGTGGAGACTGTTTAAACATTTTACTGATTTCCTACATGGAATGAAGCGATGAAGTCTGTTCAAAAGCAGACCAGCATGCTTATGGCATTAAGTATTTCACTTGTAATTGCCTCACAGTCATTCTAATAATTAAAAAAAAAAAAAAAAATAAAATAAAATAAAGGAAGGAAATCCATACCAAAAATTTCTAATGACAAATTTAGAAATGTCTAAGCTAGAGATGAAGTAAGACCTATTTGTTTTGTCTTTCTCAGTGTTTATTGCTCCTACTTCCAGTGAGTTCCTTTGTAATTCATACACCTGAGGCTGGAATGGGGCAGCTTCAAGGCAGGAAGTTGTCTTCCTGCCTTTCTCTGCATCTAGAGCTTGGCAAAAATGCCAACATTTCTGCCAGCAGAATCGCTGGAAGGAAAACACTTGAATCCCTTCCCACTGCTGGTATTAACTAGGCTGAGTCAGAAAAAGCCCTGCCAAACCCTGCTCTCTTTCACTCCCAGAATGGCACGGAATTATGCATTTTTTTTGCTTGTGCTGAAATGCTAATGGCCAAGCTGCTGTTGTTTCAGAAGAAAAGTGCTTTATTGTCAAGGGTTTGAGCAACTCCACCAAATCCTCTTCCCATATTCTACAGATGGTTTTGGTGACTTTTTTTTGGCCCTCAGTATTCCATCCCCACAAAGGAGCTAATGTTCCCCATTGTGGTGAGAGCACTGCAGTTGCAATTCAGTTTCTCGTTGTGATGCCCAAAAACATGATGGGCTCACATAGGAGTAGAAAAAGGAAGCATCTCTATCAGGCCTCTCAGTGAGGATGCTGTGCCTTGCATCATAACTTTTGCTGGTCCCTTTTGCAGCTGTTTTCTCCCTGGTTCATAGAACGTGTGTCTGCTGCTCCTTTTCTCTTTCTTTTTCCTGTACAAATATTTATGTGTTAAGCATATCCGTAAGTTAATAATGACTGAGATAACAGAGGAAAGTTGTGTGATGTACCTGGGCCTTGAATTCAAGAGAGGAAACCTATTTTTAATATTTTTGCAGGTGATCCTTTCAACAAGTGAACCTTCCCCTGGAAGAAGAGTTACTTTGCTTAAATCATTTCCAAAAGGATCAACAAAGGTCATGAATAGGCTTTGGCTGTGGCTATCTGTGGGTAGTAACTTACTGATATTTTCTTTGTTCACACAGCCACATTTTCTACTCCTAAAAACACTGTAATCTGTCTTGGGAGGGTGTTTGAGCGGAGGAAAGTGTGGAATAAATAATCAGGATCCTTCTTTGGGAACATGATGTTCTGAAGTAAAAGTTGTGCAATCATTGATTCTGAACAATGAAAGCTTCGGCTCTGTCCAAGGTTTTCAGGAATGTTTTTTTTGGCGTGAGAAGAAAAAAAAAAACCATAAATGTTTAGCATAAACAAATGAATTGCATTTTCTTTGCTGGTTTTCTCCACAGTTTTGATTTAGTAATCCTTGATATTCCTAAATTAGTGCTAAGTGAAATGGGAATATGAAAATTGTGGAATATGACAATTCTTCTAGATAGCTTTAGCCTTTACACAGTGATGCTTGCATATAACTTCAAAATCTGCTGTTTGAAGTCCCAACAGGGCTTCCCAAGGGCTAATAGGATACTTTCACTCTTGTAAATGGGATATAGTCTTACACGTAGTCACATGGAAATTCCCTTGAGAACCATTGGACATGGGGAGGAAATGTCTCTTTTTCTTTCTTTTCACCCCCCTCTCTTTGTTCTGTGTATTGTTCATAATGAGTTCTAGATTACCTTTTTATTGAAGGCGCTTGAGAAGCACAGCAAGACCACAAACTCTGCTTCATGCCTAATTTAGAGAGGATTAAATGTAGCACTGGAGATGCGTTCTTGTGCATCTCTTGCAGCACTGAGCCGTGTTCAGGAGGCTGCCAGTGGCTCACGGACTCTCTCATTGTTTCGAGCAAAATCAATTTGAACCATTTGAAAGGAAAAAAGTTCTCTGACGCTCTCACACGTCTCCTCCTCTCGCACTGCTTTTGAATTGCTGAGCAGCGCTCTGAGCTGGCTGCCATAAACTTCTCTCCTAATCCGGCCTCGCTCCTGCAAATTCAAAGTCGCTCCCGCGGTCCGGCCGCTTGTCCGAATTACAGGCGAGGAGCAATGGGGTTTTGTGATAACAACATGATAAAAGACAGAAGTTTTTAAGCAGCAGGGGGTTTAGAATTGTCTTGATCCCGTCTGAATAAACCCTAAATTAGTGGGATTAACACAATTGGATCTAATGCTGACCCCACCTGCCCTGCAGCCCCGAGCCTCCTGGAGGGGCTCTTGGACGAGGTCCAGCTGTGAGCAGAGCCACGCGCCGCCCGCCCTGCCGGGACTATTGATCGATTATTGATCATCCTGCCTGCCCCAGGCTGGTGCTTACAGGGAGGGCAAAAGGGGAACGGATGGAAGAGTTTGTTTGCTTTAATGGTTGCCTGCCAGTGCTGTTGTATGTCTTTTATACCATGCGATTGAAGCCTGAATAGCAACACATGCAAAGGTAACTTGTGCTCTTCTGTTTTTGACACAGTGGTTTCACGTGTAAATTTAAAAAAAGCAAGAGCTGAAAGCGGCACTGAAGGGTAGAGACTCAGCGGAACTGCTTGGATGATGTTTTAAAAAAGCCTTATTTTATAAGTTTGATTAAGTAAGAGTGAATTTTCCTCAGCTTTCTGCGTTTGGTAGGAAGATTTATGAGACTAAGCTAAATGGTGCTCTCAGGAAGCCATAGTTCCCACAGAATTCAGGAAATCATGTATTTTTTTTCTGCAACACTAAGAAGAGCATTCTGCATTAAAAGGCGTATCTGTAAGTCACTGATGTTCTGAGGGAGCACAGCTGTGGTACTAATCCAGACCACTGTAATTTTACTCCCTGTTAGAAAAATAAAATAACCAAAGATGGTTTTACATATACCTGGCTAATACTTTGCAACAGTTTTATTTATTTTAAACTGAAGAGTCAATCAAGACAATTAATTTTAATCTGTAACCTTCAAATACTCCCCCTGTTGCTTCCCCACATATTGTTTCCCAAATAAGTGTTACAGTTCACATCCACTGTGAATATTTCAAAAGCCTTGTTGTTCTTCTCTTCTGTTATCTGACAGGTCTTTGTTTCTTTCTTCTTTTTTGTCTGAAGTAAAATATTTGGTCTGAAATTTATTTCTTTCCTCAAGCAATTACAGCTGAGTTTTTACTGGGTGCACTTGTGATGTTGCTGCAGTTAATGGCCACGTTCTGTCCCTGATGTTTAACAAAGTGCAAGCACTTAAGTGAAATGGAAACTCTGATTTAAGATATGTTATTTCAAGCATGTTTTCATAGTTAGTGTTTAATTTGCAAAATGTGAACATGGATTGTTACAGGGATTCCAGGAGATCATGTTTTGGCTAAAGCTGTAACAGCAGCCTTTTCTCCATTATGTGCTTTCTCTGCTTATATTTAGTGAGCATTGCATTGAAGGATTAAACTTGCAGCTTTTAAGGCAATAACATTTTTTAACTGATGTCCTATGAACTGACCTTTCTTCCTCTGGAATTTTATAGGCTGGAATTTGTTGTACAGCAGGATATCAGCAGACTTAGCAGCTGAGGGTCATCTCTTCCTGGGAAAAGCAGCTCCTTGTGTTAAAGGGAAGGTCCCACTGTGGATTTTCTAGCTGAGGTATTTTTGTCGTTGAATGGGAGGCTAAAAAATGAAATAATCTCTAAAGAAAGTGAATAGAAAAATATCAGGGGTGAGTTCATGAGCCACAAACCTGGGCTGTGTTTCATTCCAGACAGCTATGAAACTAATGTTTGTACACAAAAAACCCCCAAACATTTAAAAGTTTCAGGTTGCTTATTTTTGAGCAAATAAGCAACACTTATTTAATTTAGAAAGACACAGAAATTAACAGCTTTAAAATATGCAGACTCATCATTTGCAGATGAGTTTCCTTTGCTTCAGCAGGAAGGACAGGAGGAGCTGTTTAAAGTGGCACTGAACTCACATCAGAAGACCAAAGCACTTGTCTGGGGGTTTGTATTTTCCTTAGCAGTGAGGTAATGATTAGATGATGGAATAAGAATATAAGCCAACAATTTCTCAAAGCAACTGTTTGCATTAATGTGCCTGTCAGTGTTCCAAGACTGTGGTTACATCTCAGAAAGTGATGATATTGCTGGCAAATAGTTGCATTTAAAATGATCACCTTCTCCTGACTCTTTTTAAATTATGGAAGCATTTCCACATACTTTGTAGCTTTTCACACTGAGCTTTTTACTGTTTTGCAGTAATGAGCTGTCAGCTTCTTACAATTTCTTACCGCTTCACATTTCAAATATGGATCTTTATTTCTCCAGATTCTAAGGGCCTAAGATCAAAAGGGGCTTCCTTTTTAATTTTATTTCTTTAACAGCAACAGTTCAGTGCTGTTTGCCTTTTTCTTCCAACTGTGTAAGACCAGAAATTAAATACCTGTTTAGTTCATCTACATTTAATACTAATTTGCAGTAACAACATGATAAAAGACAGAAGTTTTTAAGCAGCAGGGGGTTTAGAATTGTCTTGATCCCGTCTGAATAAACCCTAAATTAGTGGGATTAACACAATTGGATCTATGTTTTACCTGGTAAAGGCCCTCCAGGGGATAAAAATGGCAGAGAGGAGGGAAAAAGGCATTAATCTAGAATACCACTTAAATATATGCCTTGCCCCTTAGGATATAGGTACGTGCTTAAATTAAAGTGTATTTTAAACACACTTCCTGAATCAGAGCTGTAGAGAGCTCCTGGAGTACATAAAATAAAGGTTGAAAAACAAGGAGACAATGAAGTCAGGCAAGAAAGAGGAGAATTTAGAATTTCTTCAAACTATGAATAGTATCTGTTATGGAAAGAACAACCAGTCATGCCAGTTCATATATTCAGAGCTTTGATCTAATTTCAGGGCATGACACTTCTGTCTGTCCTTTTCTATTGGGGAAGAAAGTGACTTGTCAGTGAAAAATGGTTTAGCATTGAAGAGAAGGTTACAAACCTGAACTTTTTGTAAATCTAAACACAAATTGGAGAAAGAAATTCACAGCATCATTAATTATTTTGCTAGCCAAATACAATTGATGTTCAAACATCAATATTCTGGAAGTTTCAGCTCAGTTCACAAAGTTTTTAATCTTTATGTGAAGAGTAGCACCACCTTACTTTTCTAGGTAGCTGTTTATGATTCACTGTACAAACAACAACAAAAATGTTCACAAAGGGTATTTGTTTTTGCTTTTAGAAGCTTCATGCTGGGTTTATACTTTTTATAGTGTGTCTTTGTAACAGCACCCTTTAATCCCCCTGAAACCTTTTAAACTGGACTTTGTCAGCTTTGCTGCTGAATGAAGATCACCCTGAAGACAGATTTGTGGTAACTTTTCTTGGCCACCTTTCCCTTTTTCAAGGTGTGTTTCTAATCCCAAGCACACTGGAGCATGATTCAAGACATATTGCCTGATTTTATTCCAGTGCTCTGCTGGTTCCCCAGCAGTATCCAGGCATGCCATATCTCTGGAATAAAGGCAGCAGTGAGCATGTGGTTGGCTCTGTAGGTGGTTTCAGGTTGAAGAAGCTGCCTTCTTTCAGGTGGGAAGTCAGCCTGTCAGGCTGAGTTATGGGAACATGATTAGTGTACCGAGTTCATTAAATGAAAACTTTTGCAGCTCTGGGTTCCCATTGCTCCCTGTGTTTGTTCCAGTGAAACAATCCAGTTTTTCATTCACTGAGTGGATTACCATGTGTAGGCCCAGCAGGAGGACATTCCAGATTCCCCATTGATTTCCTCTGCCAGAAAGTTGTTTTGTGACTCTGGTTGGTGTCACGTATAGTATCTGTATTATCTGTTGTCTTTTGCCATGGTGGATGTGAGCAAACTTGTGTTTGGATAAAATGTGGAAGAACAGCATGTAATGACATTGATATCTCATGTAATGAATGAATATCTCAACCAAACTATTACAGTTGCCCTTAAAATATTCTGCACGGTACATTTAAATATGGTATATTTGCAACCCAAAAGGTTAAGCCCCATCGAGTAATCTTTTAACACAGAATCTGGTGCAAGATTTGATAAAGAAGGGATGCCCTAACTCCAGATGTTGCTGTCATTTGCTGTTTTGAGCAGCTGAGGAGCTTCCCAGGTGAGACACAGAGGTAAATTTCACTTACTGTCAGCAAGGAACTGAAACGTGGTACCTGTTTACTTTATCATTGCTGTTTGCTGCCCTCATTCATAAACAAATCTTTCCTCAGTGATTTCAGTCACTTAGGGATAGAAAGGGCTGCAGGGTCTAGCATCAGCCTTTGTGGGGCTCTGTGATGCAGAGAACATGGTCTGAGAGGTCATTCCTCCCCAAGTGCTGCCTTGTGTAGTTTTCAGATTTCCTTTTTTTTAATAAGCAGTTTTATTAAAACGAAAACCAAACTAAGTGAAACTATTTATGCAGGCTTTCAAGGGCACTTTGAAGATGTTTATCTGGCATCAATATTCATTAGGGGTGAGTTGCCTTCAGTCCATTTTGTGCCTCTTAAAAGTCAAAGCCTAAAAGGTTTTTGACGAGGGGCAAGATGCTTTCTGTTGTTACTTATTTATATGTTTGTAACTGGGAAGAGTGACCTTCCTAATGAAATGTATCCTTTTCTTTTAAGATAAAAGTGGCCATTTCTGACTAGAAAGCAAACTGTTATCAGTCAGGTATAGATTCTTCTCCAAGCAGGGAGCAATATTCTTAAAAGGTTGTGCAGACCTGTCTGCTACAACAGCTGCACTCTGCTTGTCTTTCAGGGACAAGATGGAAAAGGTCAATGAGGTACAATTGCTGTACTATAATATTTACAGATAAAGTACCAGATATGCCTAATTTAGAAAAGAAACGTTGTGAGCGTTCCATCATTAATTCATTTTATACTCTCCTTTTAAGCAGATCTCCATAGATGATTGGTGGAGGGCTTAGAGATTAGTTTAATAAATGCCTAGGCTAAATGGAGCTGAAAATTCAGAGGAATGGCTCAATTTGCTCAGTGTTCAGTGAAATAAGCTGGTGTGTCAGCCAGTTGCACACATAGGATTTTTGCTAATTGATCACAAGTCACATCCCACTGTTTCTTAAATGAGGGCATTCATCTTCTGCAGGAGTGTCCTGAAGAAGTGCAGTTTTATGTGCAAAAGAAACCTCCTCTACAGCATACCTGAGGGTGTGTATTATGCCTCTTAGGTGCTGCTGGCTGTTCTCATTAATTTTTAGCTTGAGCTACAGTTAAAGCCTTTTAAAACCAGATAAGATGCCCACACACGAGTACTGGGTACAAACTAAGAGAAATCTAAAAGGTCCCCCTGCTCTGTAAATGCATGAAGTGGCATTAAATGCATCAATGCATAGCATTACTTACGCTATTTATTATTCAGCCTCTGAAAATGCTTTTGGAATTTTTTCAGTACAACATTATATTTCACAAAAATATGTATCTAGAAAGTTGGGACCTTTGTAGAGAGGTGAGTGTTGCACTAGACAGCACGTCTGCATCCTCACAGCAGCAGTGCAGGGAGAGCTGCTCAGATTTAATTCCAGATCGATATGGAGGCTGCCAGGGTCTGGTGAAGCAGACATTGTCATCTTGTCTCTGCTGCCTGTTGTACAGCTCACACAAATCAAAGCACTTCAGCAGAGACAAGCGATGTTTCCATCCCGATCGATCTCGGCTGAAGGAGCTGTCCTGGAGGCACTGACTGTTTTCCAGAGTGTCAGGTGTCCATGACTGGGTTTCAGATGGATTCTGAGTCCCATCAGAGCAGCTGTTAGGAGTGGCTGGAGTTCAGCTCGATACCTCCCTGCCTTGCAGGAGGGGTAGAATGCTCACGGTATGTTTTTGATCCTTTTGATCAACAATCTGAAAGAGGAACTCAGTCAAATTATGGGGGGATTATTGGAAACCACAGATGTATTTGCAGTGTTGGTGAACCTGACCCCTTGGTTCTTCTTCATGCCGTGGGCATCCAGCAGAACCAAATTTTAGAGCTTAGCCTCAAAGGCAGCACATGGAAGTTGAAGACAAAAATTAAATGTGGGAAACATGAATGAAGCTGTGTTGGTTTTGGTAATAGCGTGCTGGCTGGTCATTCCATCACACACTGCTTTTTCAGCAAAGGTTTTCTGACTTATCATGGTCTTCCACACCAGTTGAAAGACTCTTTCAGATCTTAAATAAGTGGGTACATCTCCTCCAGAACTTCTCCCAGAAGGAGGATGCACTGCAGGAGATCAGCCTCCAGGGATAAGCTGTTTCAGGAATTTAGGCATAACTTTTTTTTTTTCCCAACTATGAAATAGCAAACCTAACCAAACATCACTTCAGATGGTATTTCTCTCAATAAAAATTGAATTAAAGTAGTTTGAGTAAAGTGGAGGTTAAACAACTGAATCAAAAACTTATCGGAACAGTTACCTGTTCTCAATACTCTAAAGCAGTTGATTTTTATTGGGATTCAGATTTTAGTGTTGGAAATCTTCAGCACACAATAAAAGCAGCTAGGCCTTCACCTTGAGTTTCATCAGTGAGTTTCTAACTCACAGAATAAAAGAAGTCTATAACTGAATATTTACCTGCTGTCTTAATATTTTTTATGTACTAATTACTACCTGCTATGTTGATGTTCAGTTTCTGGTGTTTTGACTAAGAGAAGTAGTGAGTGTTGTAATGTGCTGGTAATGGAAAAGGGAAAAAAATAAATATTGTGAACCTGTAGAGATTCAGGTGGGACTGTGATATTCACATGCTATGCATTTTATGTCATTATAAACCCCAGGAAGGAGAGAGAGAAGAGTGTGATGCTGGTAATATTTTATAAGCTGCTTTGCATTCATTTTGCACTGTTTTCAATAGTTACGTGTCAAAGAGCACAAGAAATCCAGCTGAGACCCCAGAAGCATGAGGCAGGAATGATCCTGCAGCATGGAGTTTGGAAACTGATCTCTAGGAAACTGATATTCATATGCTGTGCAAGTTTTACAATAGCTGGAACGGAGGGTTTGATTGACACTATTTCTTCTTCACTCCTGATCGTTGGAATTGCATGTAGGAACTGTTGGATTTTGAAGTGTGTGAGGACATCTGTCGTGGTAAATTTATTTTTGAACAAAGCCTCTGTGCCAAAACTGTACAAAAATCTGTCAAAGTATGCTTCTGATAAGTTATGTGATCTCTACCATTAATAATGATGGGCAAATGTTGCCTTCAGGACACAGACACTAAAGCCTTCATTGTCTTTTGGTTTTTGGGTTTTTGTTTGGTTTGGTTTAGGTTTTTTGTTGTTTGTTAATTTGTTTGTTTGGGTTTTTTTTGTACTGCCTTCCAAGGTCATTATGTTACAATTCCAGCCAGAATGAAGAGACATTCCTTTTTTTATTTATTCATTTACTGATTTTCTGCAAGCACTTAAATTCTTCTGGAGTCTGGTATTAAATATTCCTTGGGTATTTCCTATTTGCAGCCAGCTGATTTTTGTGAGCTGTTCAAACATCTGAAGCTAAGCTGCTGGCAGTGGTTAGTGCAGCCAGCTTTGAATGCCTCCAGAAACCCAGTTTTAGCTCTAGCATGTAGAAGTGATAAAAAGGAGGAGGTGGTGAAAAGAGAAGTTGCAGCTGGCAAGTGGAAAGAGAGGCTTCTTGGATCCTTCTCTCCATCTTTGACTGCGTGCATAACCTTAAAAGCATTTTTCATCCGTGCAGTGTCTCAGCTACCACAGATACACAGCAAAGCAAGTGCCCTCTTGCACAAATGTCTCTCAAAGAGTGCAGAAAATCCAAAGTGGCCTCGTTGCAGGTTTTAAAGCCTCATCCCAGCCCCAGAGTTCTCAGCATCCAAGCAGTCTTGCTGCTACTTTGGTGAGCAGATTGTCTTCGGTGCTGAAGTGTTTATGAGGGGCTCGCTCTTCTCAACTCAGAAGGAACAAAAAATATCCCTTCTCCACTGATGGTCTGTAATGACAGCTCCAGTAATTCTATCTCAGCCCTCCATGTGCATTTATTTGCCTTCAGATGTCTCTGGAGGCGGTGGAACCATTGTTTTTCCAATTGCTGAAGATAAAAATGGCTCTGTTGGCACAGATTTGAGAGGGACAGGCGGTTGGTTGGCTTCTACAGCATGTCCTGCGTGGCACAAACTCAGGGTGCTCTCGAGGGAGCAGTGGGGATTCCATGGAGGTGGAGATGCCCAGGGATGCTGCTGGGAGTGTTCAAACCTTGTCTCCTGGGTGTTGCCACAGTCCCATGTGTCTGAACATCACTCTCTTGCAAGTATTCGTGACCATGTGTTACAGATGCTGGTAAGGTGATATTTGGGCATTGAAATACACTGTTTAATCTTTCTTAAATAAAGAGAAGAGCATGAAAAACTTCTTTACAGTGTAGGTGACACTGGAACAGATTACCCAGAGATTCTGTGGAGAGTCCCTCATTGGGGATATTCCAGAACCCTCTGGATGCAATCCTGTGCCATGTGCTCTGGGATGGCCCTGCCTGAGCAGGGAGGCTGGACCCAATGACCCACTGTGGTCCCCTCCAATTTGACTCATTCTGGGGTTAACTTAGTAATAAATGGAGCTCCTAAAATTATGACACTTAAAAAAAAAAAGGTTACTTTAACGGAAAATATCTACTGCAGTATTATACGTGAAATCCAGTACTCTTATAAGTTATTTATTTCAAGCTCTTTCCAAATTTATTTCTTAGTTATGCAACAAGATGCATTAGGATTTCAATATCCTAATAAATTTTTCACTAATGTCTTGTGAAGAACAAATTAGACTGACAAGTAATTGATGCTTCATTTTAAAATTAGAAGCCTAAAAAGCTTAATTTGAGGACAATTTCCATTTTTGTACCCAATATACCATTTTGAGAGAGATGTTTCTACATGGAGTGTCAGTCTGACTTTGGTATTACTTTTTTGCCTCTTATAAAGACGGGTTGCATTGGCTTGTGTTATCTTGCATCAGAGTTGTTCTGCCTTAGAGGAAATTTGATGACTGTGAAAACTCAGGAGGAAGAGATAGAGGAAACAGAATTGTTGCTTTTTATGGTTGGCTCGCAACTTGCTGTGCCGAGTTTAGTATTACTTTTGTGTTCTATTTTCCAGATTACCAATAAAAGGGACGTTTCTTGTTCCTAAATCTCCAGTTAGGCTTGATTTTACAAATTACATTCTTTAGGTTAAAGCTGTGAGCTGACTCACATGGACATGAGAAGAATTGTTATGGACACAAGATAATCCACAGTCTACTCCTCAGGAATTTCTGATTACCAAGTGTATCTCCTTTATAGATATTCCTTCCAGGACCTTCTCCAGTGATCTTCAGCAGGCTGTGATGGTTTGAAATTGAAAAATTAATTGACATAAATGCTATTAGAATGGTTTTTAAAGTTACAACTGTATTTGTAAACAAGAACATCTAAAACTAGTTGGGAAATTTTAAACTCCAGTTCTTGGGAAACTTTCTTGTTATCAGTGAGTCATAAAATACTCCAGAAGAGTGAAGAATGGTGTTTATTTTTCTGATCAAGTCCTGGTTTTAGTTTTGTAATGGCTAAACCACTGCGATTACAAATAACTTGAGTTGAACAATAGTAATTTTTAATTGCATGGAAAGCCTCAATATAGTTTATTTTCAACATGCATCCCAGAGTCTTCTCAATTTAGTTCCCAGGTTATCCTGCAGGAGAGCAAAAGAGAAGCCTTAGCAGAAAGTATTTTTTTGCTGTTGTCTAACTGTAAACTTCTTAATGCATTTCTTGATATGTGGGAAAGTTTTTTAACATCTCCCTAGGCATTTTGATGATCAATTTAAATATTTGGTTCTGGCATCTTGCTTGATGAACATCCTTTGTAATTTAATATGAGTCAGATGAGTATCTTCCACTCATCAAAGAGCAAAATTTTTTGTGGTTTGTTTCTCTGAAGTGGGGAGTTCAAGATTCTAATGTGAAGTGATGTTTTGGGGAAAAAAAAAATATTATGAATCGCTAGGTTATCTTTTTAACAATGACTTTATGGTACTTTTCTTTCTTTTATTTTTCCTTTAAAATGTGAGAAGTAGTAGTCTCATGGATAAATCCTTTGTGTGGTTGAGTTTTTGTCTCTCTGGGATCTTTTGGAGAGCTGGATCCCTCTGGCTCTTTCCCAGTTCCCTGACAGTGGCACCAAGCTCTTATGTGGATGGATAGCAATGTCTTGGACATTAATAGTAGTGTGACTGAATGCCATTTAATGTGATCTGTACTGATGAGTTGTTTCTTTTCTCTATTTCTGTTTTTTTGGGGGTTTTTTTTGGCGTGTGAGCATATTCTTAGCACAAGTAATTTGTATGAAATGCAAATGTGCCAGTTGTCCTGGCACTGCTTACCTTACATAACTCCACCAAATGGCCATAATTCAAGAGAAAGCTCTGTTTGTGCAGGTGCTAAGTGCATTTTCAGAAGCCAAAATGTGAAAGTGTTTGTTGTACTGTCGAGAAATCATTCTTTTCACTCGCAACTGAGATGAATTACAGATTTCCAAACTACGCTTGTGCTATTTGTGATGCACCATCTGTATTCTTTTCAGCAAGTTTGGCATGACCCTGGTGCTGGTTAATAGAGGTTAAAAGGCTCTACCTGTGTAGCTGGGCTTCAAACAGGGATGATTTTTGCGTGCCTTACAAGATTTCAGGATCTTGAATTGACAGCTTGCATGCTTTGGCTCTGACAGGAGTAGCTAAGCAGGTTTTTTTTCCTAGACCTGATAAATATGAGTAGGAGATGTCAGATTACAGGTGAGGGAGTGACCCCTCAGATGAAATAATTTGGTATGGACGTGGTTTTAACAAGATAGTAATTGTGTGGAGCAGGGTTTATGGCTTGCTGGGGAAGGTGTGCTGGAGAGATCCAGCTGGAGCCATGCAGAGTTCATGCCCAAACCGTAGCTCTGTGACACCAGGAGAGCACATCTTTCTCAAACCTTGATCAGAAACTAGAGTAGGGCATGCCAGGATCCTTCCCTTTGCTCCCTGAGCTTAGAAACAACAGAGAATCTCTGGGCTTCAAAAAAAACCCCCAATATTGATGTGGTTTTGTATATTCCCATCCTTACGAGGGAGATAATACTCAAGAGCTGGCCAAAGATCCCAGACTTTCCCTGTGTAAATTCACAGTGATCAAACAGCTTTCTAAGCCACCTCTAACCATAAATATGATGATAAGCACTGCAGCATGCCCATATGCTTGCATAAATGCAAAGAGGCTTACAAAAGCAGTATTTAGCAGCACACTGTGGGACATTATTTCAGACTTGTGACACTGGAGCTTTGTTACAGTCTTTGCCATTGCAACTGCACCAAGTGCAAGGTTTTGTTTGTCTCCCAGTTCCCTGCAGAATAAACATTGCTGGTGCAGGCATTCAAGAATATAATTGTGAAAAAATGGTGCTCATCATACAAAGATCACTGTGTTTGCCTGCTCTGTATATTAAATATCATATTTTCTCTACAGCTTTTTAAGGTGGCCCTTTAAGGAAAGGGCTGTAAATGCCAACAGGGCACAGCACCACAGTGCCTCATTTCTGTCACAGAAGGCATTTTATCAGTTAAATACTGAATATACCCAGAATTGTGTTTGGCATCCGTTTAGGCAGATGTTTAGAATGAAAAGCGTGTTATGAATGAGATGCCTCTCACTCCGTGACTGGCTATGAAAAATGTGTTAGTCATTAATGGAGGAAAAATGCTATTTTTTTATGAATCTGACAAAGTTAGGGTGATGTTTTGTGATTAGGGTATGTACATGTCAGTGTGTGTGTATTTGGTATAATTTTAGGACCTGTGGCAGTGCAGTTGTAATAGAGACCTGAGGGGGAAAAAAGAAAAAAAAAAAAGAAACTTTTTGGGTGGTCTCTCTTTTTTAATATATATATTTTGTCATTCCTTTCAGCATTAAAGCCTTTTTCTTTTCCCTCAGTGTCAGAGGCTGAAACCTCACTCCACTGTTTGATTTATTGAATTGACAGCCTTGTTGCTGTCACAGGTACAGGAGTAGCAGTGCAGTGCATTTTATCTGCTCACTGGACTACATCAATATAGAATGGAATGTCTTCAGGTTTTCAGTTTAGTATGATTCCCTCAGAGTCGTCTAACTGGGTGAAAACTCTGTTTTATTAGCTGAGAATTACTTGGAATATTGATGCGTTTTCCATGAGCTTGTCACCTTTTTCCAGGAAGATGATTTTTATGAAGAAAATGAATTTCCAAAAAGCAGCATGCCATGCAATAGGTGATTTTTAAAGCAATGTTTCTGCAGCTCCTTTAGGGGGAGAGAGAGTTGTTGATCTGATCTCTCTGTGGACACTCAGAGCACCCCACAACCACACACAGGAGTGGTATCACACCCCAAGACAAAACTATGAATATTTCTTCACTCAAAAATGAAACTGTGATGTTCCAGAAGCCTTTGAATGTGT
The DNA here is from genome assembly GCA_013398275.1 of Promerops cafer. NCBI lineage: Eukaryota > Metazoa > Chordata > Aves > Passeriformes > Nectariniidae > Promerops > Promerops cafer. The sequence continues at coordinate 200,754 of VZSE01008770.1, forward strand.
GTTTTACGTGGCCTTGCTCCAGCTGACCCTTCAGAGAGCCACGGGGTCTTTCTGATGTAAATACTTGGTGGAAAATTAAGACTTCAACTTGAACATCAGAAAACCTGTCATTATGTCAGATGTAAAATATGTGGTGTCAAGAGGTCTGCAGGAGTTTCTACCATTGGCTATGAACTGGGGAAAAGCTTTTAACCTTCTCTTTTATTTTAAACCATTTACAAAAATATGGTGACAGCTCACAGCTGTCATCTTAGGAAGGTCCTTAGAAAGAACTTTAAGGGTTTTGATCAGTTCTTTTTATAAAGATATAAAAAATTAACAATATTTGCCTGTGCTGAACAGTGAGTCTTGTTGAGTTTGCTGGTAAAGGTTTGTATTTTAGTACTGAAAAGTTCTGCCTTATCCCCAAGCAAAGCTGAATGCAGGAGTTGAATGAACTGGTCCTGCCATTTTTGAAGTCATTTCTTGGAGGAATGGGTGGTAGGTTTGCTTTTTTGTACTTGAGTATAATTTACAACATTTTATCTGTAATTTTTTAAAACTGCCTTTCAGCATATTTTCAGAATATGTGTATTATTGAGTGGGTTTCAATAGAATTATTTTTATAAAAGGATAAATGACTTCTCTCAAAGTTCAGCTTGTGGCCACATGAAGTTTATAATGCTTTTGGTGCAGTGAGCAAACCAACCCCTTAGGTCCTGTGTTGTGAGGAGATACTTTAGGAGTTTATCTCTAATGTTCAGTTATTGGCACTTGCCACTTCTGGGATCTCTAATCCTCACCTTTCCCCAAGGACAGAGCATTTGCAAACATCCCACTTCCACAGCAAACTGTTTCCTTCAGCATCCCTGAGGCACTCTAGGGATGCCTGGCTTGGAGAAAAATCATGATTTTCTAAACCCACTGAACTCATTATGCAGAACAGTTTGGTGCATATTCAGAGATGTTAATAAAGGCACTTTTAGCCCTGAACAAAAGCCCAGGCCTGGAGGAAAGGGGAGGAAACAATAGAATTTTTCACAGAATATTTGAATAATGAGATCAGTACAAGACTGCACGTTGAAGACACCTTTTAGGCAATTTAGGTGCTTAGGCTGAAGAGCTATTATTAAACCACTGAGGACCTAGAAGTGCAACGTTGCATGAGATTATGTGCAAGGATCATTTCCTGCACTTCATAACTCTGTCATTTACTGGCAGCAAAGAGAAAGAAACTTTGTTGTGCATGGCTAAAAGTTTGGGCTGATTTATGTGACGTGGGTGCCCAGCTGGCATGATATATGAAAACATCTCTTCTTCTGATGAACTTCTTGTTGTTTCACAAGGGCTTTGATGTATTTTGAGCAGGTTTACAGCCTGCCCTGTGACAGTTTCAGTGCCCAGTCAGTGGAGATAAATTGGAGATGGCTGGCAGTGAAATCTTAAAAAATGTGCTGATATCCCAGCTGAACCACAGACATATGATTTGATTGATTTTGTTTCGGGTGGGTTTTTTTTGGTTTGGGGTTTTTTTTGTTGGTTTTTTTTTTTTGTTCCTGAGTGGATGTAGAGAGTTGCTGTCCCTTGAGGTCCCTCTGCTCCGTTAGCCTCAGGAGATGGGGGTTTTTAATTGATGTATGCAGAAATAAATCAGAGTCCCCTTTTCACTCAGCGCTAATGCTTCTGTTACAAAGTTTGCTGGTTTTCTCTTGCTGGGCAGCTCTTTTGGTGTGGTGTGATCTCAGATGCTGGAATATGCAGTCAGCACTTTCTCATCTGTCTCTCTCTGGTGTTAATTACAAAGCATTTGCAGCCTGCACCATTGCTTCTTTTCAACTGTGTTTAGTCAGGCTTATTTCTGAAACTAAATAGAGGAGAAGGAACTGAAGAATTAATACTGGCACCTGCCAGTGCTTGAGTTAATGAGCTATATGAAGGAAAGCCTTGAGAAATTTCCCTTTTTTTTTTCTGTTTTAATTACTCTGGTTGTCCTATAGCACCAGTCAGCACTCCAAGTAGTGTTAATTTCTTTGCCACAAGAAATCCCATAAAAAGAGCTACTTCCCTGTATAGTTTTAACCCTTATATTTATCATAACCTCTGATGCAAAGAAGAAGAAAACCTAAGCATTTTAGCCTCTTAGAAATGCAGGGTTTCACCATGAGATGTTCCTTCACTGCATGCTGAGCTGGGATCCGTGAAGGCACCAACTCACCCTTCACTTTTTAACTGAATTTTGCAACTTGAAGAGTTTTTCTTTGGTTTTGGTCATTTTTTTTAATAGATACATGACTTATATTTGAAATGTAATAATGGTTAAATGACACACAGCAAGTTGAGCTGCATTCCTGTCTTGCTGATCACTCACACTGAGTTTTTGTGCAGGCTGGACAGTAATAGGCAGCAACTCATTACTGCTGCATGCAAGTGAGTGTCTCCCTTCAAAATATCTCTTGCCTGGTACATGTAAGCAGCTTTTTGAAAGCCAGAGACCAGCACTGTGTCTGGGAAGGCTTTGATCTTAGATTAAAATAATGCTCAGCGTGGGAGGGTGAAACTCAGGATGGTGGTCGGAGTCTTGGAAAGGTGACACAGGAAACAAGAAATATCAAAAGAGTATTTGGGCCAGATATTCATCAAATAGTGGCTTCATCAACCCAAAGGCCATAGAGACAGTGAAACAGCAGTCAGAAGAGGATGCTGCTTAGGAGAAAAACACCTAATTAATGGAAGATATCAGTATATCAGAGTGCCAAAATGGCTGTTTATCTGACTTGCTAGCAGGTCCCTGCTAGCTCTTCATAAATGTAAAAAAAACCCCTTCCCATTGTAGAACATTTGCCCAATATTCCCTTTATAGAGGCAGAAAGTAAAACTTCCAGACTCCCTGTTTCTAAAGGCTTAGTATACCTATGGTGTGAGTAGAGTAAGGTGTTCCTTTCCCCATGCCTGAAAAGTAAAACACCCCAAGTTTTTGGAACATTTTTTAGTGCCACAGAAAAACCCCACTGCATAATTTCATAGGAAAAGGGGGTTTTTAACACTTTATTTTAAAAATGGGAATTGCATCTTCTGCTTTCTAATAATTGGTTTTTATTTAATTACTGAAGATTGCCTTTCTCTCCTTGGGGAATAGTTGAGGTTTTATCTTCTTTTTTTGCTTTGACACTGTTTCTTCTCCTGTTTATGAGAATTAGACACAAGGTTCTTATACATTAATGGTTCAAAGGAAAACCTCATTTAGTAGTGTCATCATAGCAGCCTTTTTCTAAAGTACAGTGGCAATGTAATAAGGAATTACTGCATCAAAAGGGAAATTAATTTTCTGTGTCTTTACTGAGAGTGGTTAATTAAAAGGAAGGTATTTAACTGGTAAAGATTGGATTGTTTGTGATATAGCTCTGTCTAAATAAAGGGTTTAGGGTTGCCTGTGCTGCTAGCTTGACAGCTTTCTTTAGGATAACCAAACACACACAAAATAAATAATCAGAGGAAGGGAGAGAATTTCTCCTAAATGTCCACAGCCAGATAAAGTATTTCTGCTATAATTCACCTGACTCTATCACAGCATTTGTTTTGTTCTTGTTACTTTTTTTTTCTTTTGTTTTTCTCTAATTTAATATTGTAGTTAAGACAAGCATTTCACTGTCCTCTCTGAAAATAAGAATAGTGGATTGTAGATAAAGCATTGGTCAATCTGAAATCTACCTTTAAAATCTTTCTCTTTTTTTTCTACACATTATTTTTTTTTTTAACAAGGATCCAAAGTATCTTATTTATGACAATATTAGGATTAAAAGACATAATTAAAGGATATTAACTGTCAGTGGAGTTGCATCACTTAGGCAAAAGGAGGGCCCCCTATCTCAGTGTGGATGCATGAATAGCACCAGTTCAGCATCTGCCACGTCTATTTTAAATAATAATGAATTTAGTCCTTAGGAAAGCAGAATATTAACAACAACAGCAGCTCTTGCCAGGATTAGAGTAGGGAAGTGCTGCAACAGCATTTCTCAGCCACTCTGGCAAGACACTTGAGTTTTAGCTGGTAAGAACAAAGCTGTTTGAGCCATTTAAATCCCTCTTTGCCAGAGGAGCCTCCCAGGTCCCAGAACAGGTGTGCTCAGGTCCTCACCATGGCTCAGTGCTTGGTGCTCACACCCATGGCTGACAGGGAGCAAAGTCTTTATGAGACTTTCTTTGTAATAAATTCATGTCGTGGCAAGGCTTTAAAGTAAGATTCCGAGATTTCAAAGGCTTAAAAAGAGCTTCTGGAGTAATTTTGCACTTAGGTTTGTGTTATTGCATGATAGTACTGCTGGTTTGCCACAGTGGTTCTTTGTCACATCCAACCCTGAGCCCTCTGCTTGAAATGATCTCAGAAATCCCCTTTGCCAAATCATTACACTATTTGTTTTTAGTAGTTTCCTTTTCATCTTTTAAGATGTTAGCTTTAACTTCTTGACTACAGGCATTTTTCTCTTGCACTTGCCTCACTTTTTTATGAACACTTCTTAGGGTCTTACAAAAAATGCTGAATTTCAGCAGTGTTTTTCCTCTGTGTAGCTGTTGAGACCACTTTTAAAAATTGAGACTTTCTACAAAGGTACAGCATTTTGTTTGGTGGCATTTTCTGGAGGCTGTTCTGGACAGAGTTGGTGGCATTTTTAATATAAACACTGTGCACATGCACTTCACCACCAGGTGCTGGGTAGGTGGACCAAATTCTCCCACTGGATGAAAGATTGGACATGTGTGACAACAATAGCCTTCAGCTCAAAACTAGAAATGTCACCATCCTCTCCTTAAGACTACGGTATTTTTTAACGTTTGGAATGGAGGATGTTCTGGTTGTAGCTTCACTTTTTCTGTTTCATGAAGCAATTTATAATTTCATTACAACTGATCATCTCTCTCTCTTGTTCCCTGTCCATTTTAATTTTTCTTTTTTTTTCAATTCTCTCATCCATTATGAATCCCAAGTTCAACAGCAAAATAAACCAGAGAATGTTGTTACTGTCTTCTGTTCTGGGTTTTTATTATTGGAGGCAGAAAATTAGTGGTGGAGATAATGAAGGTATTTCATTGCTTCTTTAGCTTAATTAAACAGCAGATAGCTAAAGGAAATCAACAGACTAATGCTGAAAAAGATTGTGTAAACTTTCTCATAGTTTTATTATTATAAAACAGTAAATAATGGGATATGTGCATTTTTCTCCTGAATAAATTCCCACAACTAATGTTAGTGCATCAATTTATTGGTTTTTATACATTTCTCCATATATATATACACACACACACATATATGTGTGTGTGTGTGTGTATATATGGTTTATAAGTCTTTAGGAAATCACATAAATTTGTTCAGATATATAATTGCACAGGTAAAGGGAAAAGAGGAGCATAATGAGAACACAAATGTGATTTTTTGGTGTGGTTTGTTCTGCTCTCTAAGGTGCCTAGCGAGGAGAGACCAAACTTGGGAAAACTGTCATAGGGGAAGAGCACTCAATGCTCAGCTAAGCAAGCAAAGTGAAAAGATAGAGAAGTCCTGGGACTCTGCTGTGGAAAGACAATAAGAATGGAAAAATAGGACAAGATGGGACTCAACAGTGCTGTCCTAAAATTTAGAAGCTAAATAACCAAACTGCTTCTGTAGAGTTTGTTTTGGCCTCTTTCCAGGGTGTGTTGGGATTTCCCCCCAGAAATGTTAGAAATGCCAGAATCAGTCATTTTGCAATACATGTTTCAGCACAGATTTTTATCTGTGTTTGTCAGGAAATCCTGTTGGCTCATGTCAGTTTTTCTCTTCGATATGCTGCTGTCCCTATTAGTGAGAACAGCTTTATTAGATAATTGCAAACACATATGGGGACATTATTCTGATTAAAGACACTCTTGCTTGGATTCAGTGCTTATATTCTTGTTCAGCACATCAGCAAGCTGTCTAGCTTCAGATGAGATTGTTGTTTGATATTGATTTATTTAAGTTTCTGCTACTCTTGTATAGATCCTGGCTTAATTTCAGGCTAATTTGGTTTTAACTGGAACTGATGAAGAAGCTATTTAATATAAGCTGATAGAAATGACTGCTAAGCTAGAGATGTGCCAACCTCCAAAAAACAAAGAAAAATCCCAAAAAGCTTCTTATTATGTGTGCATTTGAAGTAATCTTTTGAGGTGCTGCAAAGGGGGGTGATTTTTTCTTATTGCCAACTATAAAAATACAGAGCTTCAGATTAAATTGTGAAGGTATAGCTAAGAAAACATCAATACACAGAGATTTTTTGCTGAAAGATAAACGTAGACCTTATCTAGTCGTATTGGTGTAATCCTGTGAAATGTAGGGACTCCTACAGATGGGGGATCCTGCCAGGGGTAGGATGGGGACAAGTGGTTTTCTAGTCCTGTGTTCTCTTCCTGACAGTGAAGAATCCCAGGTGCTTGTCTGTAGTCTGCTTTTCTATTTGTGAATATTTAATAATTCAGAAGAATTTTTTATGGGTTTTAAAGGCCCATCCAAGAAGCTTCTGGCCCCTGAGGTGGCCCTTAAGGAAGGACCTTACTGCAGATCTACTGGAGTGGGCAGGGAAGGATCTAGAGGAGACTCCCACTCTCTCCCCAGAGGCAAGATCAATTTTAACTACTTTCCTTATGCTGCCTGGTTATTTTTTTTCTCATTTATAATCTGATCATGCTCCCTTTCACTGGTGTCACCCCTGGAAACAACCCTTTAAATGTTCTGGAGGAGATTGTTTCTTTTTCCCCCACTTCTTTTATATTACCTATTCTCTTTACCCCTGAACTTAGTTACTGCTTCAGTAGCTGAGGATCTCTTGGAGTCAGAGTTGAATCCTGTTTTCCATATGTGGGAAAAAAAATGGCCTGCACAGCAACTTTTTAATAACTTTTCCATTATTCTGTATACTAATTTTACCAGTCTCAAATATATAATTAGAGAGATAAAGTCTACAGATAAAGCCAAGCCCGTACTAATCTCTATTCACCACTCAAAATTCCAGCAGTAAAAAGCAGACTATGTAGAAGCTAATGTAATTCCAATTTATTTTAATGGGAATTCAGGATTTTCAGATTGTGGCTGATTGAAACTGCTCCTGATACCAATTCATTGTAAATTATTCTTGTTTTGCATAACCCCCAAACATATTAATTTGCTACTTAAAACTGCTGCTGCCTGCTGCTAACAATTAGATAACCAGGCTGTCACTCCAAGTTTTTCCCCACTGAACTTGGCAGGGTTTAAGTGGCCTTTTTCTGCCTCACCTCTGGGAGTCCATCCCCAAAGAGCCAATATTAAATTTAGCAAAAATGAGGACTGAATAATCACATGGATTCTGAACTGCTCATCGAGGCCAACTCTTCTCCTGCCTAAGTTGGAACTGTTTCAGGAGCACTTACGAAACTGAGTTATTTTAGTAAGCTGGAGTTCATGGCTGTGAAAATAACATCGTAATTTTTTCCTGTATGTTGGGAGGGATATTACTTAGGTATTGTACACAGCTTCTATTTTTTACTTGGACTGTGGTATCTTAGTGCAAATGATTGTTGAGGTAGTAGACTTACTTGAAAAATAGAAGAAATTAGATGACAAAATGCTAATTAAAAATTTTTAGACTCTCCTCCTATTGTTCTTTCATGATTATTTTCTACTGTTTTCTTTATATCCTTAAATATTTCCTTCCCTCTGTTGATGGTCCTGTACTTAATTCAACTTGGTATTTGTTTACAGGCTTAATTTTCAAATTGTTTTGGTTGTACAAAGCTTTTCTGGGGCAGAAATTACCTAATGAAAAGTAGTTTTTGGAAGGGCCATGAGTTTCTTTTTTAGACCTTTTTTTCAGAGAAAGTTCTCTGTAAAAAAACCTGAAGAAGTCAAAGGGTAGAAAAAAATGGAGAGGGAGCTCCACTTCATCCTTTCCCACATTTCAGATGCACGGGTTTATTTGGATTTATTTGGTGATTGCTGCCATTACAGCTTCCTTAAAATGGTTGATTATTAACTATACACAAGGAATTCTCCATGGATAAGGATTCCTAATTTCTGAGAAATTTATTTTCCTTAGTCTGCTGCTTTGGAGGTTTTGTGATGCAGTTGGAGAGGCTTGGGATCATGTTGCCTTAACCTTGTGAGGTGATCCCTTTGTAAACTAGGAATTTTAGAAGAAAGGAGTTTTTTTTTTACTAGAAAGAAGTTTGGGGTTTTTAATAGAACACTGTCCTTTATTACTAGATGAGCTCTAACTCCTATTCTGATTTTGTTGTGCCATAGATGTACAAGATGCAGAAATTACTGTAATAAGAATGGATAAGATATGGATATTATTTATCCATATCTTACTGGAGACTTTGGAGAGTTCGTGGAGCAGGGGGGCAGGAAGAGATTTTCAGTATTAAATGCCAATCTAGAATTTTATAATGTGATATAAAAACCTGATATTTTCAAGAGGGTCGAAAGAAATGCTGACAGCAGTTTCAGTTCTTCAAGAAGTCATTTCTGTAAAACCAACTTTCTTTTGAGGGCTGGCAGTACTGCAGGTATACGAAGACTGATAGGTATAAATCATCCTAAAAGCCCCAAGTCTGGAATTTCTGCCCCTGGCTGCTAAGCAGCTTAATGTGAAAGGTGAATTTGTATAAATATCTTTCCCCCTGCAGATTCAGAGATTCAGAGTGAGAGAATTGTAGGGTGCACAGAAGTGCTCCACGTGTCCCTCTGTACCTCTGGGAATTACTCTTCCTTCATGCCCATAATCATCCACTGAGTTCAGAATTTACTTCTGAACTTTGGAAGTGGACACCTGTGAAATTGGGTGTGAGTCTCACAGGAGTATCACTTTTTGATTAACTTCTGAGGGAGTTACCATGGCCACAGATGAAGCCCAAGGAGGGTGCCACCAAGCAGGCAGGGCAGTAATATTTCCCACTTGCAGGGTAACAGCAAAGACTAATCTGATTCAAGCCAAATTTACAAGCATTGCCTCACTCTTTTCTAAACTGGGCCTGTTGGCAGCTGCTAAATCAATTGTAAGCATTGCAGCTCTTAAGTTACATTATTCATCAAGAATAACAAGCCTGCTTGCTGCTTGCCTCTTTCAAATGCTTGCTGCACACACATTTAACCCAGTCTTCACTGCAGCCAAGGGAAGAAGTGGGAAAAGACCAACATGTTCTTTAAGAGTGAATCTTAATGCAGAAGGAAAGTTTTCCTGGTTAGGGAACAGTTAGAAAGTGCAAATAAGTGTCCCAGTTCACAGCTGGACCTGAACACAGCAGCTCAGTGCCACTGTCCCAAGTGGCACAGAGCAGCAGAGAAAATGGTGAGGGTACTGGAGGAAGCTCCCTGTCCCCACAGCTGCCCTTGCACTGCTGGCCATGCCTTGCCCAGACAGGGGTATTTAGTATTTATTTAGCAGTGCTCAAGGAGGTTCACTGCACAGTTAATTTATAAGGAGGGAGCAAGATAAAGTGAAGGGCTGCGTGTGCCATTTCCTGGGGGTGTGAGGGCTTGATCAGCTGTTGTGGCGTGGTGCTGGGTCTGCAGTGCCAGGTTGGGAACTCTGGGAAGCTGTCACAGCTTCGTGGTGTCAGGGCAGCAGGGCACAGCACTGATGGCATTCGTGTCAGTGGGAGATCATTTCAGATTACTTGGGCTGTAATAGGACATTTTGCTAATGCATTTTGACAGGACCTTCAAAATACAGTTATACTTGCCTATCGTAATCATTTGTTGTGTGTTTCTAATCTGACACACAGGACAGGCAGCGAGGGGAGGAGGAAGGAAAAAAAGCATAAAAGCTTTAGTGACTTAACATGGACATTATTACTATTACACTTTAACTGGATTCCTGTCTGAAGCACAGAGCCTTTTATAGAAGAAAAACTCTACATGGGATGCTCACAGCTGACAGACACCCTTATTCTGGGTTTGGTGGGGAAATGAGGGCTCATGAGCTGCAGAACCATGGCTTTGCAGAAAGACACAGTTTAAGGAACTTCTTCTAGGGTTATCTTCTAGCCAGGGTTATCCCAAGCTGAATCCTTGTCCACCTGTGGTATCATTTCATCCCAGCACAAGGCTGGGAGCTCCAGCTGCGGCTGGAAAGCCTACATGGGATCTCACCAATCTGCAAAGCTTTTGTGTCAGGTGTAGAGATTGATCCATCAGCCCTGGGCTCTCAGAAATGCACCTGCTTAGTAGTGAATGTGAGATGTGTAACCACGTAGTCAAGGACAAACCTTTTTTTTCCTGTTCTCCTCTCTGTACTGGCTTTTAAAATGTAGTATTTAGTGAAGAAAAAAGTCTCGATGATGTGTGTGCTGGAAACCAGTTCTCCCAGTCAAAGTTATATCAATAAGCAGGAAATTATTTCTATTACAACTTTAGTTTACAAGAAGAAATTTTCTTGACTTGATTGCTTAAAATTGTTTGGGTTTATGTGCTGCTTTGTACCATTTGTACTAGTTTAATGTGTACAGCATTCTTTTTTCTGGATTCTTACCTGTTCTTGAAACTTAGCCTACAAAGAAGACAGCCTTTTTTATTGTCTTGAGATTTGTTCAGAAAAAGGAAACTAGATCTTTTGGGAACAGACCTGTGATCAGAGTTTTGCTAAGCAAAGGAACCAGTTTGAATTTAATTTCCCCATTTTCAGGATAAAGCACAAAAGTTAGTTCAGCTCACCTGCAGAGTGCACAGCTCAAACCTCTTAGTAAACTCCAAAGAATTCTAGTGGGAGTAGTTGGAATATTCCTAGTAGGGAAAAAAAACCACCCTATTCTGCATCAGCTGATCCTGATAGATACAGAATGTCAAATCTGGTGGATTCCCTAAGTGCTTCCATCTTTTGAGGGTTTCCGATGTCCTTTCAGCCTCCTTGGTTTCTGCTCTTGACTGTTAAAATAAGAAGAGGGAAAAAACGAATATAAAACCAGTGTTGTGGTTAAATCCGTGGTGTTTGCAATATTGTTCTTTCACTCAGAAAGGGGCATGATGTCTATATAGTAAAACCTTTCTTATAATACAATGCAGTCATGAAAGGCATTGTAATGCTGGTTTTTGATTCTTTTCCCCATAAAGTCCAGTGGAACTGCAAACTGTTAATTGAACATGTGGCATTTGATATCAGCACACAGTGTTATTTGTTAGAAAAAGCACAGAGCAGAACAATGCAAACTTAGTTTCCTGTCCCTTCTGATGAATTTTCTGCATTGAGAAGTGAATGCTGTTGGAGAATATTGAGTTCTTGTTTCTGATTGTAAGGAAGGATTTCATTCTGCAGCAAATGCCCTGTAAAATGCAATACATCAGAGTCTTTGTTTTCTGAACAGCTGAGATTCTGCCCCCCTTGGATTCGCACAGGTAGCAGGCAAGTGAATAAAAATGCTGAACTGTGGGATTAAAAAAAAAATTAGATTTAATTGGGTTTTTGTTCAGCAGATAATTGCTTACCCTGCAAACCCCAATGTTTTTAACACATGCATACAAAATGCATGTTAGGTAATTAAGAAATTTCTTTTAGAAAGGAAAAATACCAAGGAAGAAGAGGCAAAAGCTAAAGCACACGATGTAGAAATGCACTTGAGTGTTCAGATAGTTTTGCAAAAGCCTTTCTTTTCAGCTGTGAGGAGACTGTCAGCTCACAGATGTCCCCAGGGGCTGGAACTGTTTAATTTTCAGGCTTTCTGCTGGAAGGATGAAAATAAAGTCGGTGAAAAAGGCACATGAAGAGAAGAGGATGTTCTGACAATGATGAAGCCTTAATGTTTTGGGTCTTCTGTTTAAAGCTTTTCTTTGGCAATCACTGAAACCTCTCTGCAGATGACAATATCTGTTTATATGTTTAATGGCTTTAGATAAAATCATCCTCCTTTTGCCAGATCCTGACAGCACAGAGATATTTGAAGGCTGGTGTTCCTGGCTTAAGTCTACATTAGCAAGGAGTGTGGCCAAATAGGAGCAGATCAGTGGCATTCAGCAGTTGGAATTAAGGACTCTGGGCCTATACCATGACAATTTAAGCATTTAACTTTTACCTCAGAAAATCTCTGTCAGGCCCTGTAGACTTCCTGTAGCAGTGAGAACATCTTCCAGCATACCTGGAATATATATATTTGTGTGGTCTGGGCATATTTTATGTTGTGAATCATATGAGAAGAGGGGGAGAAATGGGATTTTTCTTTAAAAGCGTGGCTAAAATACTTACATAGATGCAGCCATTAAGTGGCATTAACAGCATCACGAGCAAAGGAATGGCTGTTTCCTGTACCCTGCTACAAATTACAGCCATTTTTGATACCCTAAATTATATCCCAGATTTAATGACAGTGGCTCAAACCTTAGGGATGTTTTCCTACAGAGGTTTAAGTGCCTGCCATTGCAGCACCATTTCTGTTCTTAAGAGCTTCCCTTTTCCAGCACCATCTCTCAGTGAATTCAAGAAGTAATAAGTCAGTGGCTGGCAGTGAAAGTAGCACTTAATAAGGCATAGGCACACAATTTCAGCTTCAATTTTAGGTTTTCAGCTCCTGTTCACATCAGTGCTTAAAAATGTGAAGTTTGGGGTATTTTTGGTTGTTGGAAGGGAGCACAGTAAAGTATCTCTAGTGTTTGCTTCCTAAACTTTATGTGCCTCTGGCCATGTCTTGCCTCCAATGGTTGAATTCAAAAATATGGAAAAATTGGGAAAAAGAACTAACTTTGAGGTATGAGAAAGTGAAAATTTGTGGGAAGTGAATGTATAGACATTCTAGTCACCGGCCATTAACTGAGCCATTTTATTTTTATTTTATCAGCATGTGGTATATTTAGTGTTGTGAAATTGTCATATTTAAGCCCAGCTGACAACTAAGCCACTCACTCCCTCTCCTCTCATGGGATGTGGGAGGGAATCAAAGGAACAAAGTGAGAAAACTTGTGAGTTGAGAGAAAGACCATTTAGAAGGGAAAACAAAGCCATGCACAAGGAAAACAAAGCAAGGAATTGATTCCTCACTCTGTATCAGCAGGCAGGTGTTCAGCCATCCCCAGGAAAGGTGGGATGGAATATCCCTTTGGCCAGACTGGGCCAGCTGTCCCAGATGTGTCCCCTCCCAAATCCTTGTGCACCCTTAGCCTNAAGCCCAGCTGACAACTAAGCCACTCACTCCCTCTCCCCTCATGGGATGTGGGAGGGAATCAAAGGAGCAAAGTGAGAAAACTTGTGAGTTGAGAGAAAGACCATTTAGTAGGGAAAACAAAAGCCATGCACAAGGAAAACAAAGCAAGGAATTGATTCCTCACTCTGTATCAGCAGGCAGGTGTTCAACCATCCCCAGGAAAGGTGGGATGGAATATCCCTTTGGCCAGACTGGGCCAGCTGTCCCAGATGTGTCCCCTCCCAAATCCTTGTGCACCCTTAGCCTGCTCAGAAAAGACCTTGACACTGTGCAAGTGCTGCCTAGCAGAAAAAATATAAAAACTTTGTTGAATTATCACCACTGTTTTCAGCACAAATCCAAAACACAGCCCCGTAGCAGCTACTATGGAAAAAATTAATCCTACCCCAGCCAAAAGCAGCATTAGAAACAGATTGTCTTTTTTATGTCAGTGGGCTGCTTGTGACAGGTACCAAAGTAACAGTGCAAGAAACCAAAGTCCTCTCTTTTTTACCCTCAAAATAAGTTCAGCCAGGGTGTAAGGAACACAAGCTTCCCCCACACTGCTCGAGCAATGTGCCTCAACCCCGACCTGAGATAAAACCTCTGAGGGAAAAGGCATTTGTTAAATTTCTTTTCCAATTAATTTGACAGCTCTGCTGAGACTCCTAACAAAAGTACTAATTCATGCAAATTGCAGTAGTGGACCTGTGTCATTGGGGAACTGGGCTGGGCTCTCTGAAACATCACACAAGGCACCAGGCAGCATTTTGATTAGAAGGTGACACTGGGTTTGGAGCCTGTTCTGCATTAATTTTCTCACGGGGACAGCAAGAGACTCCTGTATGTGCTAACAGAGGTGGAAAGTTGCAAAAGAATATTCAGCCTCAGTAAATGCATCATTGTCTTCCCTCCATCCCTGGGAGAAAAGTTATACCTTTTATATGTCTGAATTAACTGTCTTGACTTGGGTTATGTGCACTGACACACTGGGCAATATGTTCCGTGGATTGCTCAAAATAAACAACAAAACCCAAAACAAAACAAAGGCCCAAATGTGTTAGAGGGCAAGATATAATCTGTAGTCCAATATAAAAATCAATTGGTTTCATCAGACATGTTATGGAAAAAAATAAGAACGTTTTCCACTGTATAAAAGAGATGGGTATGATCAAAGAATCAGAAGATATTCCTGTAAAAGGTGATTGAAAATTTTGTGTTTGTTCATCACAGAGAAGATAAGCTCATGATAGATCTTTGTAAGATGAGGAATGACTTCGAGAGGACACATCAGGAGCAGCTGGTCTTCCTGTCATGTAATAAAAACCAAGGGTACATTGATTTGGTGAAAAAAGTAACAAATTTGAAGGTAAATTGAAGGAAAGATGAATTTTTGCACTTCCCATCAACCACCTAGACTGTAGCAGAAAGCATTGAGACCAATAATTTGCAAAAACCCCCAAATATTGGATAGTCTACATGAAGAACAGTACAGTGATGATTAACATAATTATCCTTGTTAAAAATAAATTAACAGATATCTCTATCCCTATATTTCCAGGTTTTTGAAGTAGTATTTGGGTTGTAGGTGTGAGGCTGAAATAATTAGGGATGGCAAATGGTGATTCCCTCTTGGCACTCCTCTTGCACTTCCATGTGGTGTTAACATTAGATGTGAGATGGGTGCTGGGTAAGGATCTGCATAGAAATAAATTTCTTCTTTATTTATAGTACCTTTCCTGTTCTGAAGCTGTTCATCTGGTCTGCTTTGGGCACGGGGAAATTATATAAACATCCCCAGGCTAGGACAGTTGTTTTTTTACTCATAGCTAAATCTAGCCTGCAAGGATTACCAGGCACTATCTTGATTTTTCCTCTGGGCTGGAGGGGAAACACCTTATCATAAGCTGGTGTCCTGTGGGACAGGGGCTGCCAGGTCTGTTTGTTTTACTCTAGGGGGGGTTGGTTGTTCTTATTTTGATTTTTTTTAGAGTTCTGACATAGAGGGAGGAGGTTGAGCAAAGACTAAACATGAGCATTGCCACAGTTATCCCTTTGTGGCACTCTCAGCCTGAATTAATTTTTATTTAAAATTTACTGTTTGAAGCCATCACAATACTATGTCTGGTTTGCCTTTGAGGAGTTTGTATTGTGAGTTCAGCTCAGGGAAAAAGCATTTCTTTGCTTTTTATCCTTGCCAACTGATCATTTAACATTCTTTATGTGTGTACGTGTACAACCTTTTGTTTTTTACTGTTCGAGTTGGTTCTGGTGGGTTTTTCTCTGGTATTTCTTTACTTTAGATTTGAAACTACCGTGCCTCTTGAATTAGCAAGTTATTTTTCATCTCTCTATAGATTAAGGGTTTTTTTTAGAGAACAAAACATGACATTGCTTTGTTTGATGAAATGATAACAATATATCTCAGGCTTTGAGTTAGGAAAACCTCTTATTTAGGGAAAGCAAAAGCTAGTCCTTATAAGCATGGGTTTAGTAAATTCCTGATTTAAATACCTGTTTAAGTGACCCACTAAGATTTCCTTCCCCCAAAACTGACTGCAGAGAAGCCTCAATGCCTCACACATTTTGAAACCAGCTGCTTGCGTGCCCACAAGTGAGAATGTCTTTGCTGTAAAGCTGTTTTAGGTCTGCCACCTTTGACATTGCACTTTAAACAGCATTGCTGGCAGCAATCCTGGCCGAGATGCACGGCACAAAAAGAGATACAGAAGCCCTGCAAGGCACAACGTGCAGCTATTACAGACTGTGGCTGAAAGGTGCAGTGTTGTTCCCTCAGGACAGCGCTATCTCTTCTGTACATATAATTAATATGTCTGCCAGTAACAGTTATTAAACAAAGAACAGGAATTGTTTCTGCTGAATGGCTTGACCTGGGAGTAAAGCCAATTTAAGAAGCATCTGATTAAAATATGTTAAGGTCACAGATCACTATAAAATATGAAGCAGGGAGGAAAAAAGCAGAAATTTACTCATGAGGAAGATTAAGTACTACTGATTTTTTTTTTTTTTTGTGCTAGCAGCAGCTTTCAGGTGTAAAAAATGAAAAGTGCTCATTCTGAAGAGTGTTTTTCTAGAGACATTTCAGTGTCACATTGCACTGAATCCTTGCCCCATGCTTTTCTCACAGATGATGTAAGAATACAAATACTAAGAACATTTCTAAGTTTTTATTTCTTCAACAGACTGAATGGAATCCTACAGGCAAGGAGAGAAAGTCAATATCCTTACCTCTTTCTGGGGATATTCTTGCAGTAGTGGTAATGGGATCTAATCACAACATGAGCTTTTATCCCTCATTAGAGCCTTTCTCAATCTTATTTCCCTCTTCCCCCAGGTGCCAGCACCACAGCCCATTGCAGAGAAAGCCTGCTCTGCATGTACAGCAATAGCCTTTAGTTTTGAGAGCTGCTCACTTAAGTGGTGTCTTTTTATTCAGGTCTGATGACAAAAAGTGTCCCTGAAGTTCACTGTAAATATGAATCAAAAATACAGTCTAATTTTTAGAAGCCTTTTTGGGCTGAGTTGGTATTCAAGAAGTTACATAGAGACTCAGGAGAGAGAGATGGGATTGTATAGACATATAGAATGCTATGGAATTTATGGCTTTTCAAATACTAATAAACAATGAGAGCTGCTGAAGGTGATTTCATTGCTCTGAGGGATTTTGAAGGAAACCTACATTACAAGGTTTTCTGGTGAATGGGGTGCCATAGTGAAAAAAAGGGGGGGAAAAGCTGTGTAAACACTTTCAGAAAGAACTGGAGAACAGTTCAAAGATGCAAGGCTGTGTGTGGGCATTGAGGTGAGCCAGTCTGTAGCATTTTAAGGAAAGACTGGACATAGCACAGTGTCTCATTGACGTGGTGGTGGTAGGTGGTAAGTTGGACTTGATGGTTCTTTTCCAACCTAATTGATTCTGTGATTCCCTTCCCAACACACCTGCCCAGCCAAAGGTCATCCTGTGGCCCCAGGTGCAGCTTCAGGACCTCTGCTGCTGCTCAGGTGACAGTGGGAATAGTTTGCAAAGCCCCTCTAAGAGTGGTCACTTCCATGGGGAATGCTTCCCTGTCCTGGGCACAAGGAGGTTTGTCCCGAGTTGCTCTCATCTGTCTCGTTAATGCACACTCTTGAGGATGTGTTATGTGTGAGGTTTGGGATAGAATTCCCTTCTTTGCAACTGCTGTGCCTCAGTGACATTTCACCCCTGGGCTGTTCTAATGAGGAGCAGAGGAAGAAGAGGAAGCAATCAATTGGTGTGCTGGTCAGCCAACACCATGGATCCACTTCCAGAGTGTCGTGATGCTCCAGCCCTGGCTAAAAAGCACAAAAAGCAGAGCTCCTGCAGGGCTGGGGAGTGCCAGGCAGTTTGCAAATGAAGTTTCCCTGACCTTGTGCAGGGGATGGGCCCTGCCAAGCCTGGAGTGCTGGGGCTGGGACGTCACCAGCGCAGGCTCTGCTTGTTCCTTGGTATTTACAGCTGGGAATTGGTGAGATTGCTCTGTGTGCAGGGGGCTGCAGGACCTGAATGCTAAAATGATCCTATTTGCTAACAGATTTATGTTTTAATTTAAAATTAATTCCAATTTAAATTAATAATTTAACCCTTAATTAGGAGCATGTTTGCATCCCAAGCAGATTAGTCAAGCTGAGGCAGAATTCACTTTGCTTGACAATCACATTTCTTTAATCAGTAGCTACCACAGACTGTTACATGCATTTGTTTTCCTCTCACTGAATTAACTTTCCCTGCTCTCTGTCTCTGAGACAGACTCATCAGTTAGAGCTTAAGGAAGTTCATTTTCATACAGTAACAAGGACAACCAGAGTCCTGGAATTCTTACGAACAGGTGACTCAATAAAGTCATCCTGGCATCACACTCAAATAAAAGAGACTGAAATCAGAATAAATACAGTTTTAAAATGCTGCAATTGGGAGTTACCACAGGAGTCACCAGAGCCAACAGGCTGGAGGAGATCTTCCTAAAAAAGCAAAAACAGCCAGCCTTGCTGTACAGTTTATATAACATATGTAGAAACTCCCAAAGGTTCCTTTACTCACTTTTAGTGTGCTAACAGTTTTTTCCTCCTGCATTGTTCCCCATTGTGAGGGAAAGAAAAAATTCTTCGTTTTTGCAAGAAATTGTTGAGAAAAAGCAACTGCTGTTCACAGCTGGTTTCCATGCTAAAATCAGAGATTCTGTGAAGACTTCCTGTGCTAATTCCTATGATTTTTTTCAGCCTAACTGAAACCAAAGCCATGGTACTTGCCTGAAAAAGCCAAACCTCCTTCTATCAGTACATGTAATCCAATTTGTCTGACAGAGAAATTAATGCATTTTGAAGTAACAACTTTCTTTTTACTCTCTTACATATCAGAATTTTTAAAAATTATTTGGAAAGAAATAATTATAGTAAGTACATTGACAATATTTTTCATTGGCACCTCCAGTTTTGAGCTTCAGCTTCAAGTGTAAATGCATTTTTTTTTTTTCCTTTGGGCTGCAGTTGTGAGTAATCTTAAATTGGTCTGACAGACAAAGACAGAAAGTGCAAGACAGCCTGAGGGGAAGACATGAGATTGGGATGCCCTTGCTAGGGCATATTGGCACAGCAGGAATCTGACTGGCTCACCCCCTCACTCTGACCATCACCACCTTTTCTGAAATGAGGTCCATGAGTTTTCCCCTGAGGGATGAAAGAGACATCATTGATTAATGGAGCAGTTTCTCTTCTTCACCCCTCTGAATCTGTCTACTTCTAATGCAAACTTGCTTACTTAGGCTTTTATTAAAATACTGGTGGTAGGGTCTTTCTTTTTGGTCATTACATCAAACTAACATATATATTTATTAAAAAATTCTTCTGTATAGAATCATAAGTACATCATTGTCTCGTGTGTGACTGCCCATAAATGTAAAAGTGTCCCTTCAGGCTGGTTAAGCTAAACCATTGGAGTTGAATGTCTGGTAGCAAGTTTGCATGAGGAGTTTTGATGGAAGTTCTCTGTATTAATTAGGCAGATGAAGTGTGATATTTATTCCTTATTGTGTTGCTTAGTTATTACTGCTGGTAAGAACGGGATTGGCATCCTTTCTTTTCTTCCTGGCTTGCTGTCTCAGGTCTGGGAACAGAGACAGTAAAACCACTGGAGGTTCCTCTGTCAGCCAGAGGGACACCAAGGGGCTTGCTCGAGGTACCTCGTGGGGCAGCACATGGGAGGGAATGGCATTGGAGTCATAAAGGGCTGCAAAAATAACTGCTAAACAAAAAAACCCCCACTTGTTTCCTGCTGCATTTCTTCCTAGTGGAAGGATGTAAGAAGGATTTAGGTTTCCTTTATTTCCTCAAGTCAAATGGGAATCCCCAAACCCCCTGGGCAGCCTTTGAGGAGAGGGCAGCACCAGAAATGCCAGCTGGACAGGCTGTGCCAGGTCTGGCAGGTCCGTGCTGGTCACACAAGGTCACTTCTAGCAATTCTGCTGTAACAGATTGTCTGCCCTCCCGTGACTCAGAGGCTCAGAGTCTGGACTGTTTCCTCAGGGCTTGCAGGAGAGAACTTGGAGCAGGAGCTGTCTTTCCCAGCTGCTTTGCTGTAGCCTGGAAGTCGGAGGGAGCAGCTGCAGCCGAGCACTGCCATTTGCCAGGGCTGGGAAGTGCTGAAGGGTGGCTGAGATTGGCACTTCCCTTGAAACCCTTCCTGCTCCTCCTGCTGTGTGCAGTGCAGTGGGAGGAGGCTGTCCCTTATTAAGATGTTTCAGAGAAGAGCAGAGTAGCTGTTCTCTCACTATTTGCCAGAGCATTTTACTCAGGCGTTTGGCACTGGGAGCTAAACAACAAATCTGCCTTGCCCAGATGTTTATTTAGGTTTTGGGGGTAGACAGTAACAATCCCTCCCTCCTCCATCACTTAGAAAGATGCTGGGGTATCTGTTCAGACCTTTTTCCCACCTCAGGCTGCCTATCTAAAGACTTTGCTAACCCAAAAAAAATCTTTCTTATACAGGTCATGCAAGTTCCTGATAGTATCAGAAGAAGCTCATTGACATGATCATTCAAAAATGGAAGAGATCTTTCTCTTCAGGTTATTTTCTTGGTTTTGGCTTGCTTGCTCCTGACCTGATGAACTGAAGAGACAAAGTTTACAATCAGTGTGCCCTTGTAAGAAAATGTTAGCAGCACAGAGAGGATAAAGTTAGTTTCTTATGCAGGGTAGGGCCAATGTTCTGGTAAATTAAGCAGAAGAAAAGAAGAAGGAGTGAAGTTCTCAAAATGAAGCATAGAAAATGTTTCTTCTTAGTGGTGCAATACACTGTTTTGTTTTCCAGGCAAAATTAAATGCAAATCCAAGCTGATGCATGAACTCCATTCTACCGAGACGTTTTATTTCTGTCAGCTCTGATTATGAGAAAAATCTGTAATTTTAGACCGTAAATGTCTGCAAACTGTGATCCACATATGGGTAGGTTCCAGGGCAGTAGTCACATGTTAGAATCAAGATGTCCATGGAATTCAAAACTCTATCCCTGTTACTTTGCAGCCTGTCGAGCTGGGTTCTACAAAGCCTCTGCTGGCAATGTGAAGTGTGCCAAATGCCCCCCTCACAGCTCCACCTACGAAGATGCATCTCTGAACTGCAGGTGTGAAAAGAATTACTTTCGCTCTGAGAAAGACCCTCCATCCATGGCTTGCACCAGTGAGTAGCGTCATTCTGCTCGGGGCTGTCATTCTTGCTGCTCCATCTGTACCTCCACAACAGCTCGCTTGCTTGCTTCCTCTCATGTCCCACTGCAGCCAGCCATCCACTCCCTCTCGTGTCTTCCTGAGTGTTGGACAGGCTGCCGAAAATTGGTGGGCTGGGTTTGTGTCTTTTCTGCTTTCGTTTTCTCCTTCTTGTACCCTGTCAGACTCGAGAAGGAGAAATCGGATTTTTATATTGCTGCCAGTACTCTCAGCCCTCCATCCTGAACTGCACCTCGAGGGGACTCTCAATTTATAGGAAAACACTGTTCTTGTTAGCCTAGGTCTGTAATCTGGTGAAATATTTCAGGAGTCTCCACAGAAGAGTTCGGTTATTAGTGTTTTTTACTTTTATATTCCTGCGCCCTTGTTACTCCCCTTTTGGAGCACCCTTAGGGAGAAAGTCTCATTCCCTGACTTCCCGTTCCCTTTCTCAGGACCACCATCCGCCCCAAGAAACGTGATCTCTAACATCAACGAGACCTCCGTTATCCTGGACTGGAGCTGGCCCCTGGACACTGGGGGCAGGAAGGACGTCACCTTCAACATCATCTGCAAGAAATGCGGAGGGAGCGCCAAGGTGTGCGAGCCCTGCAGCGACAGCGTGCGGTTCCTGCCCCGCCAGAGCGGGCTCACCAACACCACGGTGACCGTGGTGGACCTGCTGGCACACACCAACTACACCTTCGAGATCGATGCAGTCAACGGGGTCTCTGACCTGAGCACCCTCTCCAGACAGTTTGCTGCTGTCAGCATCACAACTAATCAGGCTGGTGAGTCTCTTTCTGCTCGCCTCTCCTTTGTTCACAGCTGCTGGGTTTTGTGTACCTTCGTTTCCTCTCCCTGGTTTACAGAATTTACTCTGGGCTTGGGCAACTAATTGACTCCTGTAAAAGTAAAAGCAGAAACAAACCCAGTGTGTGTTTCTGTCAAAGAACCTGGCAGCATGACTGTTATGATTAACTCCCAGTTCCCAGTTAATAGTCTCTAATAGCAGGCTCACATGATTCCTTAGCCAGAATGCGTTTTATTAATAAAACCAGATTTTAATAAAACACTCATTTCAATAATCTCCAACGTAAATTACTGTAGTAATCTCAGTGATTAATTTTGATTAAATAGAAGTGAAAAAAGGCTTTGATGTTAGATGCATAAAAAGCTAACATTAAATAAGAGAGGTTTAAAACAGAGCTTTTTTTTTTTTCCTCCTTTATAAGTTGTCTCACCAACTCTGAATTATTGCCAACGTGATGGGGGTGTGGAGCTGAATACTGAATTAGATCGTGGTGTCACAGTTGATGGGGTACAAAAGGGCTGCTCTCCTTCTGTGGAGACTTAGTAAAGCCTTTGAGGCCCTGCATGAGCACGGCAGTGTGCCCTGACTGTTGGATCTGAGCCTCTGCCATCACTGCACTGTTCTGCCATTGGCTTCCCATTTGACATGGCTCCATTTATCTGAAAGCTGTGAAGAATCTAGACTCCTCCATGGCATTTGGTTAGGTGTAAAATTTTTAGGAGCAGTGTTTGCCAGTGAAGAGAGAGACTAGATGCTGAAATTTCTGTAGTTGTGCTCCATGCAGCTTCCATCAGGAGGCCTTGTACAGAAAATATGCATGTGTTCAGTAAGCCTCCTCCCACGTCCTCCCATCCCACACCATGTCCCCAAAATACTTCCAGTTCTGTCTTCCTGAAACCACAGACAAGTTAACATTGTTCTAAATAGGCATCCTCCTGGTGGGCTGTGTTACTGCAATGTTTTTCACTATAGAGGGTGTATGTTTTCTCCTTAAATCACAGATCAGCTGTAGTGGGAGGCATAAAAATGTGAGAACAGGCTATTTCCTGACCCCAGTCACTACATTTCCCAGTGCTCTGGGGGGCTGTCTAACTGTGCAGCAGACAGAGGTGAATTTTCCCAATTCAGCTCTGGAACCTGCATTTTATGTCCATTCAATTTGTTACTGTTATAGTTCATTGTTTTGGATTTTCGGATCAGTGACTTGGAGCATCCTCGTTGAGTTGCCCTCTTTTCTTCTGTTTCTTTCCTCAAAGGTGTTGCCTTTCAGCCTGTTCATCACCACAGAAGTTAGAAATCACCTGAGGACAGTCCAAAATAATAAACTGTCCAGGATCAGGGAAGTTCTTTCTCTGCAGAGGCCTCCTGCTTTGCAGCGTGCTTCCCTAGGGCCCAGAGCTGCTGCCTTTGCACTACAAGGTGGATTTTGATTTTGTTGTGGAACACACAGTACCTGGCAAAGTCAGAAGCATTTCTGGCAATAGCAGCTCTGTTCACTGTAATCCACAGGCTGCTTAAGCAGTTTATTTTCTACTTTTATGCATAGCCCATTTTTTCTTTAAGTACATTTAGGTGATGTGGGTTAGTACAGGCTTAATTGTACTATCTCTTGATCATGCCAATTGGTTTACTGTATTAGAATTCCCTTAGAAACTCTGCAAGTTGTTAAAATTAGACCTTAAGTATGTATAAAAGCAGTCTCTTAATGTATAATTACAGAAATACAATTTGCCTGGCATTCCCTCATTGGTCAGATCACAAAATGGATATATCAGAAGCACATTTTTAGCTCTGTAAGGTCTAGAATGCTCTCCCAGGAGAGCTTTTCTACAGCTTTATCCTTAATTTCCATGTACCATATCCAAATGGGTCTGGTTTGCTGTGAGGGGTCACAAATCCAGGTTGGGGCAGAGCAAGCAGAAGGAGCAAAATGAAAACCCTGTGGAGGGTAGATGGGAACACGAGGGTCAACTCTATGACCCTCTTTGGCAACAACATTTTCCTGGCAGCTGCTCCACATCAATCTGAATATTCTGTCTCAAAACACCAACTTTGCATGTGCATCTTCCTGAAATCTTACCCCTTCCATTATTTAGTGATGATTCAGTGTTCATGCTTCCAGCATAATTATTGTTAACATCAAAGTTTAGCGAAAGTAATTAAATTTTCTGTATTTTACCAATCTACTCATGCTGATCCCCAAATATTTTCCTTTTTTTTCCCTCTAATACCTTAGTTCTTTATTGCATTGATAATAAAATGGATTGTTTTCTTTTGATCACCAAAAGCACACTGTAACAGCTTTAAATGGAGCTTAGTTCTTAAGGACTTAAGGCCTTAACAGTGCAGCTGCAAAAGGTGGTAGCAACTAAATTCAGCTACAATAAGGCAATGTCAGCACTAAACCAATTCCACTGAATTTTGTGCTGTCACATATCCTGGCATCAGCAGAGGAACAAAGGGGATGTGTTGTAACAAGAGACTTCTTCAAATTCTGTCCTCAGCTCACCACAGCTCTTCCACACAATTCAGGTAGGATGCAGATATGTGCCAAAAGTAAATAAATTGGAGAAGAAAGTGTAATCCCTGCAGAGGAAACATAGAAGGCTTTTTGTGGGCTAAATTTCGGCTAGAAATGTCAGTGTTTTCTGAATAACTATAGAAAGTGGTTATGCTTCTCAATTAAGAGCCTGAAAGTGCCTAACCCTGAGTTTTGGCCTCTCCACAGGTCAGTTGTGCATCTGTAAAATTTTAATTCCTTTCTTTGTCAGGGACTTCTCCTAGAGGAAGCTTTGAGAGTAACCACCCCTGCATCCTAACTGAGGCATCTTATGCAAAGCTACATTATAAATAATAACAAAACCCCAGATCTACATTTATCACCTCAAGCTTCCCTAGACAAGCAGTAGTTTGATTATCTGGAGACTCCTCCTTTTATCTTTTATACTTGTAAAAGCCAAGAAGCAGAACAAGCCATGTAACTTGTTTAATCATATTGCTTAATCATTGAAACCAGGCAGGAAAAGCCAAAGGAAATCAGTTTGTTTAAGAAGGTAACCAGTAAGGCACTACAGAGTTTTTACAAGAGGCCAGGATGAAAATTGTTTTTAAAAATAACCTTGAGAACAAAAGTAACCTCTAGATAGAGAAATTAGGATCATTAGAAGTGTTGAAGGGCAGACATGGCAGGTTTGCAGTATCTTGATCTCCCTGTGCCATTGAAAATTCCAAGCCACATATGTTAATTTCAGCTTGGAGAGATAAACATTTACAATGGAGAAAGAACCAGTCAATTTTTCAGTCCTGTTTTAAGTAGAGACTTCTGTGGCTCCTTGGAAGGCTTGTTAAAGCCTCCTCAGAACCAGAATTTTATTTGCCTGAAATCTCTGGCTTCAAGGGAATAAGTTCAGCCCCACCCCGAGCTTTGTTTCAGTGTATGTATTTGATTATTTGCAGGTACTTTGATGCTATTTATGTGCTCAGCCTGCACTGCACTGTCTTCAGCAGCTCACAAATGATGTGTGATGCTCCCTGTTTAAATAAAATCCATATTTAGAGAGGGTTGTGTGCACTTTACAACCTATATCCCAAGGCAAGTCCCTTAAGTAGATCTGTCTTCTAAGAGAGACAATTTGAGAGAGGCACAGATGTTTGGGGGATGATATATTTCTTTCTTTCCCTATGGCCCTTATAAAAAGGACAAGAAGATAGACTTATTAAAAGTGAGCTAATGACATGATGTAGGGAGTCTCTGGTTCACTGACTGTTATTACAGCTGTGCCCCATTACGTACTGAATACCTAGGACATGCTTGTTTTCCTGAATGACATTTATCTTTTGAGTTTCAAACATTCCTGGCATAAATAAAGATTTTACGCTCTTCAAATGTGTTTTACAGTTCAGCCCAGAGGCTATTCAAGGATCATTTTAACTCAGTAAAACTCCTTTAGGGATATAAAAGGGAAGTGTTTTAACAATGTCACTCCATGCATAGCCTGTTATTAGCTAGAGATGTTCTGCCTGCAAAGTCTTTGATGCCTTTTCCCCCGAATGTCAAGGAAGCTCTGCCAAGGCTGCAGAGTCTGTGACACACGTTGGGCTCTTCAGTGCGTGCTCAGTCCTCGTGTGCACGCTCCTGACCTGACAGAGAGTTCACAGGTGAAGTCTGTGGCTCACAGAGTTTTTCACTTTCAGAGCTTTCAGTTGGTTTTTCCACAGATCACCGTGACACTTTATGCAGCAGTCGGTGGATAATGGTTTGCTTGCTTCTGTTAGTCTTTCTCACTTAATATCTGAGTTTGGTACAAGAGTGAAAATGAAGAAATGCAGGTAAGCAGGATGCCTAGTCCTCTGTTAAATAATAAACCTTAGACTTCTGTCTCTCTCTGTTGTCTGAGCTGGCATTCTCAGTGATCACTGAGGGAAATTGTGTTCCTCTGGACTGTAAACACAGCTATCAATTTGCTTTTTGAAGCAATTCCCTCTAGGCAATTTGCAAGCTGGGGACAGATGGGAAAATTGTTTCTTTGGGTTTGGGGACTATCCCTGCAATGGAAATTATGAACGTAATAAGTGTCAGCTTCTACAGCAAAAAGAGTCTTCTTTTTAGCATTCCTTTTAGTAACCTATATCTCTATGTATATTTCAAACATGTTTTAAATCAAACAAAGGTATTAAATCATCTCCAAATCCAAAAGCACGTGAAAGATTTCAGTACCTTTCACGTCTTTTCTGTTAGAGATTCTTCTTTCCTGATGAACCTCCACAAAAGCAATTGCTCCAAATGACAGGGCAAGAAGTTTGAGAAATGTTGTTTCTTTTCATACTGTGTTCTGACCAGGTGGAAAAGACTGACTGACAGACCAGTTCAGGAGCTCTTGGTGATTACCTAACAGGAGAGAAAATATTTTGTATCATAAATTACTTATTTGAGGGCAGTTGTCTTCTCCAGTTTTGGATAATGGCTTTTTCAGAGATAGTTCTTAAGTATATTCTTACATTGCGCATGGGAATTCTCTGGTTGAGGAAATAATCAAATTATCACAGAAAGGGAAACCTGCTCAACACCTGAATGTTGATGTTGTGAGCATGGTGAATAAATTCTTCTTTCTGAACACTTCACACCAGGAAAGTGAGGCTCTAAAATCCTTTAAGGTAATGTAACAAAGGGGTAGGAAAGGCAAAGAAAAACAGTTTATTTAAACTGATAGGGTCTTAACACATTCAGTGAAAAATATGAACTACTGCAAAGCTCCCACCATCACCACCTCAACAGAGAGCAGAAAGAATAACATTTGTGTTGTGAGTACCTTTGGGATGAATCCTTATGAAAGCACATCCAGCATTTGTCTCCTCTCTGAAATAACAGCTGGGAATGCCACAGCACCATAATTTTCAGTTTCTGAAGTGAGAGCCTTGTGCAGCCTGATCCTCCCCAAATGGACATGGCATTTCCATGACTTATTATACATGTGTTAAACACATGAGGAAATCAAACGTTTTGTTTGCTCTGGGGAAGGCATTTGCTATCTCTTTTAATAAAAAGAGAGAGAAGCAAGAACATGATTGCACTACACTTAATGACATTTTCTTTTAATTTAGAATTTATTTGTAAAAGTGAGAAATGATCTCTGATAGTCACTTGTCCAGTGACAGCTGCTGCCCAGAAGGTTGCCTTCCTCTGCACTTGAGAGGGAAATCAAGCAGCTGCCTTTTGGTGTGATTCCTGCTGAAGCTGCTTGTTTCCCCCTTTCCAGTTCCCTGCAGTCTTTCTTCCACAGCACCTGTGAAATGCCTGCAGCCACTCTGGAGTCTGTAACCACAGGCTGGAGCCTTTCACAGATGCATTTGGGCACTTCTGCCATAATGCAGGCAGTCATCCATTAGAACAGCCACGAACAAACCAGTTCTTAATTTTTTTTTTTCTGTATCTGGGAGAAACGTGCCCAGCTTTGTTTCATCCAATGGCAGCCTGCTTGAGTTTGCCTTTGAAGTTTTGTCCTGTTTCTTTCCTTGCACATTTTGACGTGTGTAAATGTAATCTTGATAGCCCTTCTCCCAGAAACTGTGAGCCTTTTCACCCCCTTCCTTACGGTGTGAGGCTGGTGTGAGGGGCTTTTTGCTGATATGGGATGAGTGAATTCCCTGATGCCTCGTGGAAGGCAAGTCACCTTCAGGCTGATGGTCACCCAGTGATGTTGCAGAATCAGGTGACATTTTACAGCCCAGGTCATAAAAGTAGATTGAGCCTGCTCCAGCCCAAGGAAAAGGTGCAGGAGGACAAACACAGGCACTGTGCTGGTTTAACTACATGTCCTGGAGATTAAAGGGCAAAGGGCTGTGCCTGCACGTGCCTTCAAGTGGTGGGGAATTGTATCTGGAGGAGCAGCGTGTAGGGTTTAGCAGGTTTCCAAAGAGTTGTTAAAGTGGGACTGTTTCCTTCTCCTCCTGCCTCCTGGGAGGCACCTGGGGACCTTCTTGGAATGTGCCCGTGGGATGGGGCTTGCTTGCTTCAGCACAATCCTGTATCAATGCTTAACAGAGAAACTGAATAGGAGTGCAGCCAGAGAAGGTTGGAAACAGGGCAGGTCCTGCTTTCTGTGAGCAGGCTTCTGTCATAAGCCCCTTCTACACTGATCCACAGAGTAGGTGCTGGAGATGTTAAAGATTCCAAGTAAAAGCACAGCTGTTCACAGACTTCTTGTTAATGTGGTCATGTCATGGAGGTGTGACCTCATTACACTGATTTGCAAGTTGGTACTTGGGACTGTTAGCAATTGAATAGTGGAATTGATGGATAAACCCAAAGATAAAAGGTTGGTTCTCAAAAACCCAGATGTTGGGTGGTTTTGCATTAATCAGAATGTGTGTGTGGAGCATTTTAAGCAGTGCCAGACACAGCACCATGGTGAGTTCTCCCCTGTCCTGACTGTGGATGTGGCTCCAGTGTTCCAGAGAAACTGCCTCCAAGTGAGAGATCAGTTTGTTCATTCAAACACTGGTATTTCTACTTTGGATTGTATGATAGTTTTGTGGTTTGGATGCTGGTCCTCTAAGACAGGCAGATTTAGGTTTGAGTCCCAGTGGATCCTACTTTGGATCAGAGAATGCAGATTTAATTTTCAGGTTATGATCTTTATTTACCGCTCTTCTTCCACATTACCTCCTGGGGGCATCATAGACATTAAAGAAAATTCATAGGTTATATCAGATTACAGTATTATGATTAGTTAATAAAAGCATCAGTTTTCTAAAGAAAGAAAAAGGAACAAGCCTTCCATTTGTTCAGCAGGGCAGAAGTTGAAAATTGAGTAATACAGTCAATTCTGCTTGGTCACCATCTTTCAACATAGTTTGGAATATCCTAGGCAAAGCATATTTTACTCTCGTTTGCAAGCAAAAGCTGGGAGTGAGCTGTGAGTCATTTTAGAATTAAATCCTTTCCTAAAATTTAATTTGTGACCTAGAAACCTAAGCCAGAAACAATAGGACTTTAAATGTTTCAGCAGTTGTACACATGTGCCTTCCCAGAGTTAATACTGGGTTCCCCCTGTCACAGGACAGGGAATTTTCTTTCAGTGCATTTATACATCTGTAAGCCAGTCACATATGAAAACAATAACCAAGGAATAAGGAAAAAGTCAATAAGGAAATTTATATATAGCTGCTATTAAGCTGAAGGAAAACAAATCATCTGTTGGGGTCAGTTTCAGTGGGAAATCAATTTGAGCAGAGTTTTATTGTCGTCTCTGCAGATCCTTCATGTTATTTGCTTGCACCTTTAATAGTCATGACTGAGGAGGTTTTTACACTTGAGCCTAAGCTCCCTGAATCATTGTGTTTGTTACCTTTTCAACATCCACATTCCCAGTTGTCACAAATGCTACCTAACGACACCGAGCGCTCAAAGTACATTTCCCCTCTTAACTCCAGGGAGTTTTCAAGGTTCCTGTTAAGTGCTCAAAGCAGTTAGGCTGCATTGCCAGACAAATTCTAACTATGTGAAGTGTAAAAATGCCTCTCTGTGCATTGCCTGGGACTGCTGAGACTACAACTCTTCATATATGTCCATACAAGCCAAAAGTTAGTCATGAAAACCCAGCTCTTTTTCAAGTGGAGAAGTTGACTGCTAATACATTAATCAAAATATCAATAAAAATGTAAATACCTAGCAGTATACGAGACATGGGATTAATTAAAAAATCACTGAAACATCTTCTTAGTCTAAAAAAGTACTTTCTTTAAGTTTTACCTTTAGGTACAAGTTTTCTAAATGGTGAAATAATTTAACCTTTGCATTCCTGTTGATACTTTCATATAGTTTTTATATTTTCAATTAATCCTAAAAAGCTTCATAATGTCTCATTATTTGCTAACCCAGAGCACAAACTTGGTTTTGTCAGTGGGAGCTGCAGATTTAAGATAGAAATCTCATTTTTAGTTTTGAATTTAAGATAGAAAAATAACGGAAATTCGATGAAAAAATGGCTGTTCTAAATATCATGTATTTCTCTTCCTTTTTGTAGCCTGATTTTGAATTTGATCTCGTCCTATTGTGGTTATTTAATTCTCTTCAGGAAACTCTTGATTCTCCATTCCTAATATGGAAAACTAAAGTCTAAGCATTGTTGCACATGGTGATGCCTTCACTGGCTAATAGTTTATAATGTTAACTGCCTTTACTTTGATTTTTCTCTTTGCTGGATTTTCAGACACTTCCAATTAAATAGTAAAATACAGTAACTGAGCTGCTCCGATGTTACAAAATGGAAATTAAGGCTGACTTCTGTTTAGACAGTATTTAGAACAGAGCTTATTAACTTTTACATTGTATTCTGGGGATGTGTACAAAAAGAAATTAATTAAATGGTCCAAATGTCAAGTTATTTCTCTGAACTACACCCCAGCCCTGGGTTGGGGCCATATTCAGGTTACCTTAACTCTTAGTGTATCTTAAATTCATTGTCTGCAGTAGCTTTAAGCATAAACTTGGAAGTTATCTGAACAAGGTATTTTCTTTAATTGGGTTCAAGACTTCTAACACTTTTCAAACCCACCTATCTAACAGGCGTAGCAAAAAAATCCAAAAAGAATGAATTAAAATTTAAAACTGTGACAGTCCATCTTGTCACTGACCAGCAAAGAAAGGTTTTGTGCTGTGAATTTTTTTCCATTTAATCTCACCTTGGTGTGGGATTAAAGGTGGCTGAAACATGATGTTCCCCTGATTATTTATCTCCCCTCCCCGAGCCCATGCCGTGGGATGCTGGCTCTTCCAGACACTCTGGATGTCTCATTTCTGAGCAGCTTTGGGAACCCTAGGGATTAGGGAAGGTATATGAATGTTTTATAATGTTATTGATAACTGCAGAGCAGATGTTTTCCTAATAAACTGCTGTGAGATAAGTTACTGGTAGCATCTGCAGAGATGTGTGCAAATGAGCTCAAAATAATTAATATTGTGTTAGAAGAAAGCTTTTTTTTTTTTAAGTTTATCTGTATTGGAGCATGCAAGATTGTTTCAGCCTGCCCTGAGAATCTTTTAGAGCAAAATTACCATAATTTATAAGAGGAAAAGCCATTTCTGTTAATCATATATTAATTATTCATAAAATCAGTATTAATTTTACCTTAATGGGAAGTGTTACCAGCTGGGTACTGGGCTTGACAATCTATTCACATACGAAAAAAGAAAAAAAGAAAAAAGAGAGATAAATAGCTTGACTTAAAAAGAAGACATAAAAATGACTTAGGAGAGCATAAAAGCAGCAAGTATGGATATATGAGTTCCCATGGAGCTGGCTACAGCAGGGAGGTTCAGCCTGCTAAGCACTTTGTGTTTTGGCTCTGGCACTGGTTTGTGGGATTCAAGTGGAATTGCTGAAGGATGTTTGTTGCACACAAATCCTGTCTACTTCTCCCAAACTGATTTTAGGAATTTAAATTCAGGATAAATTCCTCCTGCTGGAAGGAAAAAAAAAAAAAATTGCCACTTCTTAATCTTTTGTGAACCGAGTGAAATGTGAAAATGCTGTTCAGAGGATGTGTTCTGGAATGAACATGAAAAAGTGAATCCTCCACTCTGTTAAAGGAGGATTTCAATACTTAGATTATGACTCGGGACTACAAAGTGTATTTTGCTGGAAGTTCAGCAAAATCAAATGCAGAATGAATTTTCAGAAATTTATTTTTATTAAAACCTTTATTTTTCTTTCATTTTCTTTTTCGTTCATTTTCTTTTTTTTTTTCTTTTTTCTTTTTTTCCTGACTGTATAAAGTTCTTTTGCAAAAATGAAAACCCAAACAGAAAGGGCATTGGCTGAAGCATGCAAATATGCAGTGCCTGTAAAGTGCAGCTAATTTTATATGAACAATAAAAGCTTCAGAAGATTCAGCTGATACTAAATTGTTGAGATCAGCTCTAGAGCCTTTTTGTTAGGATAGCAAATGTTGAACTTATAAACAGATTTTATTTACATGTTAAGATAAAAGGCTGTTTATTAGTAAAAGATTTTTTTTTAAATGACAGTTACAACCTTCAGTGTGTGATCTGTAAGATATAATCTGATGAATTTTGGCCAAAGCCATGGAAGAGAAGCATTTGGAGTGGGAAGCCAACCCAAAAGAAACAAAACAAAATAATTTTTAAAAATTGCATGGTTTTCAGTGAGTCCAGGAAACCCAGAACTGGTCTTGGAACAACTCATGGATCTGGGTGGTCTAAAACTGAACCAATGTTCAAGAATCTTAAGTAATTATGATTTTTTTATGTGTGTGTTTAACATTGATATTATTTCCAAGTTGTGGGTGGTGGCTGAACCTGTGGTATGCAACCAGTTGTCATGCCTAACCCTGATCAATGCACATAAAAAAAATTACGTTATTTTGCAGTTTGGATTTTTCTTTCTTATTCATTTTCATTTTCAAAGAAATGTGGTGGAAGAGAAGTTTGTGTGGGAGCGATTTTCATCTGGACAACTTACCCAATAATGATGCCAAAGAGGCTGAATTGTGCTGATGGTTATTCCCAGCCTTGAGTAGCAGGAGCTCCTTGTACTTAATGCATCCCAGCACCCTTTTAGACTTTCCTATCAAAATGTTATCAGAGTTCTGCAGAGTCTGGTAACGACAGCGCCTCGGCACTGTAACAAACAGGTAGCGCTGCTGTTTTGCTCTCTATTTTCATCCACTGAACATATTTCACTGCTTCCACTGTAGTAGCAGATCAAAACCATCTGCTGCCTCTTCACCGGCGCTCCAGTGGAGGAGAAAATCTCGGCTCATTTTCCATGAGGCCAGGGTGCTCCAAGGCAGGAGTAGCCCCCAGCTGCTCGCTGTCGCTGCGGGGCCGGAGCTTTGCTCGGGAGCCGGTTGAATGGGAACCGCGCTCTTTGCCAAGAGCTGGGACGGAGATAAACTCGCTCTGCTTCTCTCCCTGCCCTGCTCCCCCCACCCCTCTGCAGCTCCGTCCCCCATCACTGTCATAAGGAAGGACAGGACGTCCAGGAACAGCGTGTCCCTCTCTTGGCAGGAGCCTGAGCATCCCAACGGGATCATCTTGGACTACGAGGTCAAGTACTACGAAAAGGTGGGAAGATCAAAGGGGAGGGGTTTTTTCTCAGCACTGCTGTGATGAAATCGTTGCATCTTGCCTGTGGTAAGGGTGCAGAAACACTCTGGTTCATTCAGTGCCTCAGAGGCACTAAGTGTTGGAACTGCTCGATTTTTGGTAATGAGAACATCAGGAAATACAAAGTGAAATCATTGTGTCGTCTACCAAGTTCCTCCCCAAGCACATCAGAACAAACACAAAGTAATGCAGTCAATATGTAATTCTTCTATTATTTTCTCGACTCAAATTTTCTTATTATGCTGTTCTGTCATGCTCTCAGTGTCCATANTTATTATTTTCTCAACTCAAATTTTCTGAGTATTTTCTTATTATGCTGTTCTGTCATGCTCTCAGTGTCCATACATTTCCCCACGTGTTGGTGGCACTTCCCTGTGGCACAAGCATCTTTTACATGAAAATCATTTGGAAAATGTTGGCTGGCCTATTGGGCTGGTTTGCACTCTGAAAGTTCTTTCTATTAATGACTGAATTCTTCATAAATTATAAGCAAATGACTGCAAATGAAAGAAAATCTACCTTCTGCTTTTATTGACAGTTTCTTTTATTTACAACTCTTTATTTAGACATCTAATAAAGGTCTATATTTAGGAAAAAAAAGCCTTTGTAATAGAATGTTTTTAGAAGGTCTTACTGGTAGAATTGAAAAGACCATAAATTGCTGTGGAGATTGAGAAGTGTGGTATTAGCCATTTTTTGACAGATTTACTTATAGTTCTATTTGATGTATTGCTCTTGGAGTTAACAAACTTTGAAAAAAATGCCAGAATTCTGGTTTAATTGAGCATTTGCTAACAGTCTTCCTATCATATTATCAGGCTTATATTTCATACATACCAGAGAAGATGTAGTGATATCCTCTAAGAAATGCTGTTAAAAATAACTCCATGAGTATTCAGTTGATCTTTAGGAATTTTTTTTTCATGGAGTTTTGGAGTGGGACAATGTGGTGTTGGTAGTTCATGCCTGATCTTCAGATGAAGAAAGAGGATCAGAAGGCTGGAGGCTGAAAAGATTTCTTCCAAATTGATGTAATCTGATTTTAGGAAGACTTTTTCTGGTGAGCACTTGAACCTTCAAAGACCTTGGTAAAAATCTAAATATACCTCGTGCTAGTGATAATGGGAGAAAAAGAAATGATCCAAAACATTTCAACTCAATCTCACTTAATAGAGCAGCATCTGTGGACATCCACATTGGGTTTTTTTTGTGTTTTTTTTTTTTTAATTTCAAGTGTGACAGGAGCAATTTCAGTCATCACCAGGAAAGCAGGGCTCCATCACATGTAACAGGAATTTGGGAAGACAGCCCTCTTCCTTCTTCTATCCCAGCCTTATATGCTGACCATGGTGCCATGTGGGATGGGGTATCCCTGTGCTCAGCTGCAATCAGCTATCCTGGCTGTGTCACCTTCCAAATCCTTGTTCCCCCCCAGCCTCCTCTTTGGAAAGGTCCGAGAGGCCTTGACACTGTAACCACTGCTCAGCAATAACAAAAATATCTCTATATTAACAAACCTGTCTGTTTTCAGTGCAATTCCCAAAGCCACAGCTAGATACTGTGAAGAAAATTAATTCTACCCCAGCCAAAACCAGCACAGGTGATCTCTTGGGTTTTACTTGCCCCAAAGGGAGAGATTTTTCCCCTGCTGTGCGCATTCAGTTAATTTTAATTAGATCACCAATACATTTTATTTGTGTTGGTTTGGGATGTTTTGATCATCTTTCTACACCGAAATTGGGGTTTTCTGTTCAAGAAAATTGCCGTCCAGTGCTGTTTTGTGCACAGACAGAGCATGCAGCTCCTATTCCCACCGGGTGTATCCACTCTCAGGGAGCACTTGGTTGTCACGAGACAGCTTTATAAGACAACCCAGCAGTCTTAGGAGGCTGATCTTGCACATGTGTTTCTCCCCTTTGAAGTCTGTGATCAAGAGTTCATATGCACCAGACAGTTTTCTTAAACCAGGGAGCCAAGTGCTTGACAATGGGAGCCAGACCATTTAGAGCAAAAGGCTTTTAAAAAGCCAACCTTCTGGCACCAGCATTTTTAATGTGTGTTCTGCAGGCCCTTGGGGAGTCAGAAGCCTATTCCTCAGGGTTTATGAGGGGAAAAAAGTTTTTAAAAGCAGATCTGTTGTCAGGAGACTAGAATCTATGTATTTTTAAGCTTTGCAAATTATAGTAGGTTCAAAACTAATTCTTCGATAAGCTTACCTGGGGCCAGAGCAGCCCATGTGGAATTGTCACTCTTCATTCCTCCACCAAACACCTTTGGAAGATGCTGCTTTTCAGTCTGGGATCTCAAAGCATGCTTCCTTCCCTCCTCTTTCAAAAGGAGAGGTTTCTTTTCAAACTGGTCCAGTCCATTTGATTTTCTGCTTCAGAAATCATCTTGGTTGTGCTCATCAGAAAATCCACTGCTACTAAGTGGAAATAAACCCTTCAGAGTTAGCAAATCTGGGTGTTTCTCCTGACCAGTCATACCTGATTGCTGGTAGATGATTTATGTTGAGCCATCCTTTCTCATCCTGCTTGTTTTCAGTTGATATGTCTTTTGTCATGTCTTAGAAATTTAAAAATAGAGCATTAATAGAGCAATGCAGGTCAGCCCCATTCTGCCATACATCTTGTTCGTTACATTATTTTTCTAATCTGGTCTTAAGGTATTTAGGATATTACGAGAGATTCAGAATAAAAAAATACAATGTCATGTATCCAAATTAGAATGTATTGTAGTATTTTCTCATGGATTATTGTCATAAAATATGTGAAATATGTTCAGTTTCTCAAGGGCAGTTAATTACCCTGCTCATTTGGGTTTTTTTCACCAGTTATTGCCTTTGTGTGGCCGAAAGAACAGAGCTTTATATGTGTCTAAAGAAATCAGTAGCTACAGCTTTAGGAAACTATTTCAACTCTTTGGAATTAATCAGAATGGCCTGGGTTGGAAGGGAACTTTAAGATCATCCAGTTACAACCCCCTGCTATAGGCAGGGATAATTTCCACTATCCTAGGTTGTCCAAAGCCCCATCCAGCCAGGCTTTGAACACTTCATAGCATGATGAACTGAGTGGCACTTTTTCAGAGGTAGTGTTTGGAATAGAATCGTATTTTTTGCAAAAAAATACAAAGAGCTTTATTATGAAGCCTCAGCCAACATTTATTCAAAACATTTAAAAGAAACAAAATCTTCTTTCAGAGGAAGACCATATGGAATTTTTAGGCATTTATTTTATGGTAAGGCATAACATTTTATGTAAAGTTAATAGTACTAAATGACACCTGAGTTTAGTTCATCCATATAATGCTTTGCTGAATTTAAATGTCTTAGCCTTCAAAGTGCATAAACCACAAAGCCATGTTTTTTTTCTTGCACAAGCCCTGTTCTTAGTTCCTCCTTGTCCTTGTTCACATAATTGTGTTCTCTTGAAGGAGTACCTTGTCATGTGAAGGTACAGAAAAAAGCCATCTCTGAAATACCACTCATAAACTATTAATTGTTTCAGCTAAGTATGTGGCTTACAATTAAATCACGTACACTTTATTGAGATGGAGTCTTGTGCAAACAATGAGTGAAATTCAGCTGCAGGCTCACATTGCTAAAATACATTTACTTTTGCCATCATGGGAATTGTGTGATCAGTGGTTACAGCCAAGACAGAACTCTGCACTTTGAGGCTGAAAAAGTCTGTTATATTCAAATACACTTTGTTGATTTTAAACTCTTATGATTCTGGATTTCAGTGCAGGTAGGCCACAAATACTCCACAAGACTTGTAGGAAATGTCATATCCATGAAGAGGTCACTTCTGGCAATAAGGGAAGCATTACAGGACTGTGGCTTCCTCCCAGAAATGTGTAGTCAGGTTTTGGCCTCTCAAGTGCACATGAAGCTGATGGAAAAAATATTTTTCCTTCTATAATATAAGCATTTTCTGTGCTTATCTGGAAAAGGGCAAACCATTCACCCTTCCTGCTACCGCCACTATCAATTTAAAATGTCCCCAAAATACGGTTTTTGTAAAACAAATTATAAAATTACAAAATGTCACTTGCAAATGAGACACTAACAGTAGAAGAATTTGCTTCCCAGCAAAGGTTGTGTCTGGTAAACTATGCAGAAATATTCAGGAAGAAATTGCTTTGTGCATCCAAGTTCAGATTTATCCTCAGAGTGTTTGGTTGAAGTTCTGCTTGGCAAAGACTGACTCTCCTTTTTGTGTATTCCTTCTGCTTATGGCAGCTGTAGTGCTGTATCTCTGAAGTTTTGCTTTATCTCCAAGAAAGATAAACTTGGGCTTTTATGTGGTGTTGCACTGATTTGATTACTACTAGCATAAAAAATTACTTACAAAATATGTGTGTAAAAAGCTTCCCATAAACTGAGATACCATGACATCCTCCATACCATTGTTTTAAAGGTTTATTTTCCAAGTTCCAATGTGGATTATTAACAGACAGGGCCATGACTGTATTCTCCCTTGCACGTATGTATCTGCACCAGAAGGAAATGTTTGCATTTCATAAAAGCAGCCTGAAGCAAGATCAAAATGAATGTCCAGTCATAGCATACACAAAAGATGTTGTGTTTTAAAGACAAGATTATTATGTCTTTGAAATTAAAATAGTTGCCTACATCCAACTGAATGACAAGATAAGGAAAGCCTGCGAATTATAATACTAGGCCTTTGTTAGGTCAAAAATAAATACTTTTACACAAGCTTGTTAGCTCTTTAGAGTGTCTTCCTGTAAATTTGCTCCCCTGAATTTAGAACAGAGAACTTTTTAGAGAAGGGAAACTCTGAGGAGGTCTAATGATGATTTCCTTTTTATTTTTACTGTGCAAAGAAAATGAGCCATGGTCAACATTTTTATGGTCAACATTTTTATAGTCATTCTTTGAAGACTGGGTCCAGCTCACCCTATCTGAGGTTTGGATTCTGGATGCTAACTTTTAGGCACAGGTTTAGCTGCTTTTTCTGGTATCTTAATTTATTTCTTTTTCTTTTTTCCTTTCACTGTGATTTCTCATGAACATAATGTTGAATATTACATGGAGATTCTGGCAGTTCCCCTAATTATGGTGTAAATGTTTCTGTTTCTCTGTATCAAAGACTGCCAAGATCAGGGCACTTAGGCTCCTTTAGCACCAAAGTGAACAGTTTCTGATGTTCACCTACTAACCCAGAATATCCTGACTATTCCTGCAGACAGCGCAGCAGAGTAAACACACTAAAACAACTCCAGTCACTTGAACTTCACACCTGGAGGTGAAATGGCCTTGGCAATGAGTGTGTTGGGTATTTTCCAACCCCTGTGCTCGTGCATTGGCACTGCAGTGTGTCAGAGTTGAAATGTCAGCCCCTCACCAGCTAATGCAATGCCATAAAACATGATGAGAATTAGGTGAGATTCTCCGCGTCCGACGTGCGTTCGCTCGGTTTCTGCTCGCAGCCCGGCAGAATTCAATGGCTGCAGTGTTTTGCACAGTGCTCAAAGTAAAAGGACATCACATGAAATCCCCACCACCTCCAGAATAAAAAAAAGTTCATGGTGGGGAACCTAAACAATTGAGATTCTCACAGTTTCCCACATGTGTGGCTGCTGGCCAAGAGTTTTTTGTTTTTCCTGAGACAGTTCCAGCTGCCATATTTAGGAAGCCAAAAATGCTCTTTTGGTACAAGATGGCTTTACTAAAATAAGCAGTACCTCAGGCCCCAAATGCATGCTTGGATGTTAAGATTATGTGCTTACAGTGTGACTGAGGCATACTTTTATCAGGATTAGCTTTTTGCACAGTGTGAT
This sequence comes from Promerops cafer, assembly GCA_013398275.1. NCBI lineage: Eukaryota > Metazoa > Chordata > Aves > Passeriformes > Nectariniidae > Promerops > Promerops cafer. The sequence goes on from VZSE01008770.1 coordinate 239,878, forward strand.
GTGTATCCAAACTTACCAAATTACAAACCAGTCCTCCTCTTATTTTATATAAAATGCATTATGTCAGACATAGGTGACTCTTAAGCAGAGAGGGGTTATGAACATAGTCCAGGGTTGAGTTCACTGTGGTTTTGTCCAAATGAGGATGGCCACAACTATCTCATAGTTTTTATAGCATAACAGAAAACCAGCTAAATCTGCCTTTTCGCTGAGCTGAGGAGCCCAAGTGGGGTTTCCCTTCTGACTGTTCTGAAGGTAACCACTGTCTTGTAAAATGTGAGGCAGTAAAAACTGCATCCTGCAACAGCTCTGCAGGGCCCTAAAATGTCTAAGTTGGTCTGTTACAACTTCCAGTTCAGTGCAGTAGGCAAATCTGATTTATGTTTTTTTAAATAATCTTTTAATAATTTTCTTGTTGTATTACAGACCACGGACAAAATGATGCAAAACCATTTAATAAAATGTCATAAACTCAGCATGTCTGGTATTCGATTTACAGCACAATACCATAGCAAATCTGATCATTTAAGATATCTTGTTAAAAGATGATTGAAAATGAATGTTTGTACAAGAATTTGTTAGACTATAAATATTCAAAAATATGCCGGTCCTCTCCAGGACGTTTGTCGTAATTTGGTACCAACAACCTCTTTTTTTTTTTTAGGGTGTGGTTTTAATCTGATAATGTCTTTTTTCAAAAGCAGGAACAAGAGACAAGCTATACTATTCTGAGAGCCAGAGGCACCAATGTGACCATCAGTGGCCTCAAGCCTGACACCACCTATGTCTTCCAAATCCGAGCCCGAACTGCAGCTGGATATGGGACAAGCAGCCGCAAGTTTGAGTTTGAGACCAGCCCAGACTGTATGTATTTCTTCAAATGGTTTTTGCTGACATCCTGCCCAGTTCCTGACTGATCTCAGTGGCTGCTTTCACTCCTTTTCTAGCTGAGGAAATGTGTCTCATAACTATTTATGATGTGTCTTTCTTGGTAGCATTGCTGTATAACTTTATGTTTTGTCATTAAACTTGAAAAAGGCTATAAAGAGTATCCCAGAACTATCACAGGTGGTGTTTTCTTCCATTCCCTACCCTACTTCTACCTCAGACTTGATGCCTTGCTAGACCATGGCTCTTGCTGAGAGAGCAAGTGTGGTAGAAAAACAAAGAGTAGTGTCAAGCCAAATCTTTCACCCTGATTCTGTGTGTATTTGAGATATGTTATGTGTTTCATCGCCACTTCTTCCTTCTCCACCTTAGCTCTTATTCTGAAAGGCAAACAAGCTTCATGTTTAGAAAAAAGAGTTATAAATTGCTGTTATGGTGACTTGCAGCTTTGGCATTCCAGTTGAAACCTGAACTCAAGACAGGACAATTACAGCAAGGAGGAAAAATCAATTCCAGAGATAAAAAAATTAACAGTTTAGAGGTTGATGAGTTTTCTCTGCAAAGTAATGTTACCAAAAGAAGGAGAAAATGAAAAAGTAGAAATGTGGAAGGAGACAGTGGTGCACATCTCAATAATAAGTGTCCAAATTACACAGATGACCAACAAATGACATCAGTTTGTTCCTGTGTTACCAAGTTATCACAACTGGGTGCAGCTGTGGGCGTGTCATAGGCAGAGATGGGAATGCTGTGACCCTAAACAGAGGCTCCCTAACCTGTGTGGGCCAGGAGTGGTAGCTCTCAGCTCAGTTCGGGCAGCTGGCTCGAAGCACGGTGCTGAGGAGTTGAATTCTGCTGTGCTCAGGGGGTTTCTGCTGGACACTGGTCCTCACACCAGAGGTCTAAAGTCATCCTGTCATTTTGTAACAGTCTAAAGTTCCATGCTTAGGGACCACAGGGAGATACCCAAAATAAAGCATATACCCAAAATAATTTTCCCTGTAGACATCTGTGCCTGCGTGCCCTGGCTTTCCACAACCTTCATGTGGCTCTTGTCAGGCTTAACTGGGAAACTTAGCTCCTAAAAGCACTTTCCATCATAAAGAAGGGGAAGTGGAAGTGATGATTATGAGATTTCTTGCCAAGGAAATGTTCCTTACTGAGCATGACATAAAGTATGTATGGCATACATGACATATATGTTTGTATTTATGTATATGTTCATATATGAGCATCAGTTTGCCAGCAGTTGCTACAATTAGCAAGAGTAAAAATTGAGAGTAGCAGAAACAACTTTGGTAAATTGGCAAAGATGGCTGGAGTCTTATGTTTTCTTCCCTTGTATTTATTTGTTTGATGAAAAATTACGTCCTGGATTAAATATCTGCCAGGAGACCAAATGCTATATAATGATGTCTGTCGCCTATATGCATGTAAATTCTGATGTCATCAATGAGGTGTGTGTGTGTGTGAGAGAGAGAGAGAGGTTATTTACATGTTTTTGTGTTGACTTTGCAGCGTTCTCCATCTCCAGTGAGAACAGCCAGGTGGTTTTGATTGCCATCTCAGCAGCAGTGGCCATCATTCTCCTCACAGTGGTGGTGTACGTCTTGATTGGGAGGTGAGGCTGGTGTCTGATTTGCACATTTCCTCCTCTTGCCACGTCCCAGAGGGGCCCTGATGACCGTGGCACGTCGGGTGTCATGGTGTGGCTGGTTTTTAATCCTTTGTCTGCTGCCCAGGAGCTCCAAACACTGCCTCACAGTCAGTAATGAGCCCACTAACATTTGCAGCCCAAATCATGCAGCAGTTGTTAAAAAATGCTATAAACACATTCTCAGGCAATTGTAAAATTAAACTGTAGGGGTCAAAAACCAACAAATCCTCTCATTAGCCAATTTCCTCAAATTCCCTGAGAACATCACATGCCTCTATAGGGCACAGAGAATATAAATATCATTAAACTTTCAAACAGGCATTTAATTGTGCAGGGAAAACATTCTATTCTGTTTCCACCTGCAGTTAACACATAAAATTCTCTGTATTAATTTTTTTTTCTCTGTTGCTTGTAGATTCTGTGGATACAAGAAGTCTAAACATGGCACTGATGAGAAAAGGCTGCATTTTGGGAATGGCCACTGTAAGTTACTGAAGCCTTTTAATGCTTCCAGATCATTTGAATTCATCCCCTAGGTAACTGATATTTTTCAATTAAAAAAAAAAAAAAGAGCCATACCTCACTTAAACCAAGGTGAAATTAGGAAGAGAATTATCCCTTCTCTTGTGGGTAAGGAGATTTTCCCCAAACAATTATTCTTTGTTTCAACTTCTTTCATCTGTGTTCAGGTTAGTAATGAGCAAAACATCCCTGTCTGTGTTCAAACAATGCATGTGATTGGAATTGTGATATTGATTATGCTGTGCAGCACTGAAATCCAGAGTACAACTGCAACTTCCTCTTTATATAAAGTCTAAGAAAAATATTTTCCTTTCCCAAAGCAAAATATAAATCAATTAAACCCGTGTTGATGAACACTAAAGCTATTGTGAAAATTGTTTGCTTGACAAAGTTCACCTACAAGTAATAGTAATAATCTGGTCCTGGATCCTCTTTGCAATGTGCATAACTTTGTTACACTTTTCCACAGCAGGGCTGTGGGTCCTGAAGGTTGGCTCACAGGCAAAGCTCCATCCCTACACCCTTTAAAACAGGAAAAAAAAATCGTGTTGGAGCAGGAGAAGCTGAGGGGAAAAGAAGTTGATAGCCTAATTCCTGATCAAGAATGGGAGGATTACTTGGTTGTTTTTTGGTTTTTTTTTAAATCCCTGTACTTAGGATTTTTATATCCTTACAGGCAAAGATACTGCCCCTTACAGACAGCAAGACCAGAAAATCCTTTTTTTTTAATCCACATAATTCTTGCTGTCTATGAGGCTTTGTTTAATAAGAAGTAGTAGTTCATCTTTGAAACTGTTTCAGCTCCACATGAGTGTCCTTCTACACTATGTAAACCATGGTTGAACCATATATTTCTGTTATTTAGCATGTTTTAACATTAATATCTGTGGAGATTTTTGCACACAACTTTGGCACTCTACTATTTGCAAGAAAAGAGCTGCTGGTACCATAATCAGGTGGCCCCTCCCCAAATATAAGTGAATTAACATTTTAATGAGGGATTTACCTGCAGTAGCTGAAAATTAGAGCTGCTTCCCAATCCTCGTGACAATGGAATAACTGTTCTCTGACTGTTCAAATTATTATCCTTTAAAGTTTCCTGCCCCTCCTTATCTCCAGAGAGCCAAGAGCATGAATATCCACGATTTCTGTCTCCCTTCCCAGCACTGTCAGGGGATACACAAGCTGCAGCCCAACAACTGCTAACCAACTATTCTCAAAAAAATCTCTAAGGTTACATGTGGCCCATAGAATTAATGCTTCATCATCCAAATTTAATGAGGTTATAAAATAAAAGCAGCCAGTAAAATAAGTGTCACAGACAAATAACAGGTCAGAATTTGCTCTGCTTACTCCCACACAATGGAAAGTTGCAATCACTATTCTTAAACATGTCAGTGCTGTTAAATTCCTGTGGATTAAATTGCTTTTAATTTGGCTTTAGATATTTATGTACTGTTTTCTGAGTAGTGCCATGCTGATTCACTATGCAGTAAGACCAGAGGCAATCATGAGCCTGGTATGTCTGTTAGAAGTTCTTGAAAATTATTTGTTATAGATTTTGCAGATATTTATCTGTTAGAATTTGTAAGTATGTACATGTGTGGCTGTTGAAACTTTCAGTCTACCAAATTAGAGTCTTTCCCAAAGAATAAGAAAATTGCTCCTATGAACTAAAAAAGGACAAAGTAACTTCTATGGCTGTCGTAAACTTCAGCATCTTAAATACAGCAGCTGGTTTATTTCAGTCAGTTTACTCTGAATTACTTTTAAAAAGGCTCCAGCCATGAACTATTCCCTGCAGCCTTATTACAAATCCTATAATATTACTTCAAAGGAACAAAAATGTTTCACCTCCTCAGATCCTCTCCCTTTGCCTTCTCTGGCTGGGCCTTTTTATTTTTTTGCTACCTTTAGGGCAATTTGTGCAGTTAAAATGAAAATGTAAATTATTATGTTTGCACAGAATGAGCTGTAAAGTAGTGCAGCTTAACACATGTGCACGTGTTTATTATCTGTATTTCATGACAGAACCCAGTTACTACACAGGCTGCCCTTAATTATTGGTGTGAAGGGATTATTCTCCTTGCAGCCACCATCACCTGATCTTGGGAACCTCTGGGGTCAGCATTAAAAATCCCAAGCCAGAAACCCCACAGTGCTGAAGCTTTTAATTGTTATTTTTATTGGGGATGTGAGGGGGCCTGTAATGTACATGCAGCATGGACGGGAAGGAGCATTTACAAGATTTTTAACCAACAGCAATATACAGCCAATTACTTTTTGTTTTACTTGCAGGTAATTCTGTAATCATCAGGCTCTTGAAGGAAACACAGTCAGCTTTTAATGCCGTGCACACGCAGCCCTTGTGTTGAGAGCGTGGCTCTTACTTTGAATTGTTTTCAAGGCAATTAGCTTGGGAATTTATCATTTTTTTGTCAATTCTGAGGCCAATAAGTCCCCATAAAATTGGATTTTTTTTCTTTTTTTACATATGCTTTGCACTGTTTGATAAAACAATTTTGTGTTCTCATTGTCCAAAGGTTTTTTCCCCCATCTTTGCAACCCCAGCAAAAAAAGGTTTAACTATTTTAGCAGTGAAAAAAATTGCTGCAGTATAATAATGCTAAGCTGGAAAGGATATTCCTGAGTGGGTTAAAGCAGTGTTTGTTGAAGGAGTTAATATCTTTTACAAGACCAACAGGTACAGTTAGGGAAAGCTGGAATACATGTCTGGGAATGTAGGATTTGTGTCAGAAGCAGAAAACTTCAAGCTGGGTATTTCACTTTTTGTTAATAAAATATAGTCCTGTTGTAAAATGAGTACAACAGAGGCAGGCACAGAAGGTACTGGGTGCAAAGACAAGCAAGGCTTTGAGCTGGGGAGTGGGAAGAGGCTGTGCTTTGCTTTCAGCATTTTTGCTGGAGGCAGAGGTTGGGAATGATCTCTTCCAGCAATCCCTAGCCAGGAAACTCTAGAGGGGCCAAAATAATAACATGGATGTATGGGGAACAAAGCTCTAGAACCAGCCTTTATTGTTCTTTATTCAGAACAATTATCTGCCATCCTGGAATGTTCTGGAAGAGGGATTGAGGCAGAGCTTCATTTTTTCATGTGTAAATTTCTTATTATGCATCTTGTTGATGGATTTAGGGAAAAAAAAAAAAAGCTGGAGTTAATCTGATTTCTTAATATATTCCTAAGAACTTTTCAGGTTCACTGTAGCAACACATTTTGTTCCTTGCCCCTTTGCTGTTACTTTGGAAGGGTCAGTATAAGGCAGCATCTAAATGTCTCAGCCTGGGAGGGGTGAGTGGTATTTTAATATTGGAAAAGCAGTTAAATACTACCCATGCAGACATTTGAAATGGGTTGTCACACTTCTCTGCAGCACATTAGTGTCTGGTTTCACGCTGCACAAAGATTCTGAAGACCCACAAAAACCAGTTTGATTTGAAGAATTTCCTTCTTCAAAGGAAATCCTTTCCTTCCTTTTCCTTCTATTGATTTGGTTTCTGTTGTCTCATGAGCTTTCTTTAGAAGGATTACTCAAGTCTAAGTAACATTTTCTCTCTGAATTTGTTTCTACACAGTAAAGCTCCCAGGTCTGAGAACTTATGTAGATCCACACACATATGAGGATCCCAACCAAGCTGTGCATGAATTTGCCAAGGAACTGGATGCTTCCAATATATCCATTGATAAAGTAGTTGGAGCAGGTAATGGCCACCAGATATACTGAACTAAATACAATATTTATTGAACTAAAGATAGCTTTTTGATGTGTATATACTGTTTTATATCTTTAATTGCATAGTTGTGACTGGAAAGAAAATGTTCTAGAAAGCCTTCAAATTAGTAGGTCACATTTACAGCTGATTTCAGTGCAAAGTTAAGAGCACACAATTTTCTATTTCTTTTTTTTCTCAAAGAAAGGAGACAGGAAGACAGCTTTTCAAAGGACACCAAGGCCATACTTGAGTGCACCACTGTTGGAAGGGAAAAGATCGTTCGGCCTCACTTCTGTGTTTCTCTTTAAAATCTGTCAGCACAGCACAGAAAATGTTATCAACTGTGAAGATGTTTTCTTTTTTTTTTTTTTCCTCTTTCCCCATAAAAGGACTCTTGACTATTATGCCCTGAGTGAAACCACAAACTCATTTCATACCAGTCACCACGCATCCATCAGGCTGCAGTGACCTTTGGTCGTTGGATTGATTTTGGTCACTGCTTTGGATTTGAATTATTGATTTAGGAGGAAAGGGTTGTCTGTCCAATAACTGGTTGCCTGAGCCATAAAGAGGCCACAGATTTTTGGATTTACAGGAAACAGGCTGGTGAAATGACCAGATTTTGTAACAGAGGAGCCAGATTACAGAAATTCTCATTTCACTGAGTGTTGCAGTGGAGCATGTAGCTCCTGATGGAATGTGTGCTTCCTCCTTGAAGTGAAGTGGCAGATTGTCTCATTGAACCAGAAGATCATGGAGTGTTACCTTTCCTCCTATATTAAAGCATTTATGAGGAGTACTATTGATTTTTAATCCATTGAGAAATACTTGTTCCTTTATTACTGATTTTTATGGCTTCTCTCCAAGTACACGGTTTGAATTAAAACCGTGAGATGTGAGAGGCAGACTCCGAGTGCACAGCAAAAGATTTTCAGCTGGAAAAAGTGTAGAACCCAAGGTACTGTACTCAGTGCATCTCCTGAATCACCCAGCAAAAGCAAAGGAACAGTTTTCATCCTCTCCTACTGAAGCCACTCAACTGTTCTTAGTTTGAAGTTATTTTATGGAAAGGTGGAATCCATGTTCCTTGCTGGTTTTAATTTTGCCGCACAAGAGTGCGCTGTTCTCCATCATCTTCAGTCAAGGCAGCAAAGCTCTGCTTACTGCACATAGCAGGGAATTTGTGTGGGGATGGAGAAGGAGGAATACTCTAGATTTAAGTCCAGGAGCAGTGTGTTTCCTTGTAAGACTTTCAGGAGCCTCACAAATGCAAGATTTCCACATTTGGGCTGTATGCAGTATATGAATCTAGAAAAGGATCCTAAAGATCCTAAGGATCTAGAAAAGGTTCCTAAGGATCATGCTAGGTTTTACAGCTTGGTTGTTCTGACCTATTTTTAGACACAGTAGAATAAGAAGTTAAACCAAAATTTGTCAAATACAGCCTCTGAAAACAGAGGAAAAATTTTTGAGAGGCTCCAAAAAAGGACTATGTCCTAAAGGAGTCAGATGTTTTAAAGGTCTCTCTGCTCCACTGCAGTGAGAATCACAGGTTATTCTGGGTTGGAAGGGACCCCAAGGATTGTGGAGTCCAACTCTTATGTGAATGGCCCCCACAGGGATTGAACCTGGACCTTGGCATTATCAGCACGCTGCTCAAACCAACTGAGCTAAGTGGCAGAGGGTTCCTGCAAGCTTTTTACATTAAAACTTGCACTCAAGCTGTAATAACACCTTTTTTTGGGCACTATAACTGAATTCACATAGTCTGGAGTACGTAAGGCATTATAGTTAACATTTCCTCTTAGCAGTTGCTTGAGGTGCCAACAGGAAGAGCCAGGAAGGGAAGAACAGATGAAAATCAGGCCAAAGAGTGCTGGGAGCTTCCAAAATGAGTTTGTGGCACCACTTTACACTGCTGTCACCCTCAGCACGTGGTAGCTTTTACATCCAGAGTGCCTCTGAGGCAACTTCTTCAGGAACACTTCTCCCCAAAACCAGAAAGGCATTTCCTGCCTCTTACTGAGTCAATGACTTGTTTGAGTGAATGACTTGGTCTCTTCCTGCCCTCGTCCTTTGCAAGGCAAGTGTGAATGAAATTATAAAAAAAAGACAGGGATTTGAGAAGAAGGGATTCATTTAACTGCCCTGAAGTGTGACGTAAGTAATGAGACCTTCAAGTCAGGCAAGCAGTCTCGACATTCTGAAGTGCTCCAAGCAGTTTTTCACAGCTTTAGCCAGAAGTCTCTGAGAAGAGAGGGCTTTCAGAGCTTACATAGCTTTGAAAAAAATACACAAATGCAATAAGGAAATATTCTTATCCAAAAGAACCTCAAGAAAAACACAAGGGATTTTAGTGGGAGGCTAAGCATAAGAAAATTGAGGTCAGAAGCCACTTTTTCAGATTTTTCTTTACAGTTATTTTTTCTTTTAAAATAACTCACTTATTTTTATGGATTCAGTTCAACAAACCACTTCAGAAGTTTAAATCCAACTGGGCAGTAGGAGAAGACTACAGAAAGTGCTTTCTTGATTTAGGGTGGATTTAACGATGTGCTTTGCTGAACAAGAAAGCAAGCATTTACTTTTCTTCCAAAGTTGAAATATACTTGTAGCCCAACAGCTTGTTGATCAAATTATTCACAGAATTCAAGGGCTACCTGTCTATAACTTATTGTGAAGGTTTGCAGTGTCCCAGTGAAGGCTAGAACATTGCTTCCCAAGGTTTATGAAACATTGAGCTTTGGTGCCCCTCCAAATCTGAGGGAGTTCTCTGCACAGGTTAAAAATGCAGCAAAGTGAAGGGAGTAGCTAATTTCACAGAATCTTAGTTTACTGTTCCCCTGAGTCTAAATGCACAGCGAACGCCATCCCCTGATGTACTAAATAGCCTCTTTAAAAAGAAATTAGGGTATCCTGAAGAGAGATCTTTGTTCCATGAACAGCCCTCCTAAATAATCCCTATCAGCTTTCCACATGTAAATAGACACCTGCAGGGCAGGTTATGCAATCTTTATGTGAGTGGTGTAATTAAAAATAAACACCTCAGGAAGGCTTTGTATGAAAAGCCATCATCCTCATATCTTACAGTCAGTGCCTGGTTTTCCACTCAAACACAAGGCCTTGTTCCTCCCAAACAGTGTCTGGTGAGACCCATTCCATTTCTTACTGGGATCATGTAGTGATAATTCATAGGAAAAATTGTAGTTTAACTGTGTGGGTCACTATGGGTGTTGACCAGATAGATGTATTTAGCATCCATGCTGCCCTGGATATTAAAAATCACAGGTTAATGTAGTTGGGCTGCCTGGGGAGCTCTTTCCAATGAAATAATTTTCCAAGAAAGCAAACCTGCTTTATATCCATAGACAACAGCAAACTTCATTGCTAGAAAGAGCCCATCTTATATTCTCTTGCAGCATCTGCTGGCCTTGAGGTACTTGTGGAATCTGATTAATCACTCAAGCTCTGGATCGTTCAGCCATGGCTAAATGGGGCTGTGTTGATGGACATTACCCGTAACCTTTTCCTTCCCAGGAGTTAAACAAATATCAGATACACGATTCCAGCTTTAAAATGAAGGATTGATTGCTGGGCTGCTGGCTGAAATCATAGCTAAAGTCTCCATTGACAGTAACTGTAAAATAGTTCTAAGAGCTTGGCTTGTTATAGCTTTTTGGACCATTAAAACATCAAGAAAATGGAGTTGGAAGCTGGGCGCTACAAGATTTATTTCAAGCATCTTCTTCCCCCTTCCCTCTGTTTTCAAGATGTGCTTTGTTCTTCCTATTTTGTGGTGCTCTGACAGTATTGAGCTGGGCTGGTGTTTGAACTCTTGGTGAAGTATAATGGTCATTTGGGCTTGCAGAAGGTGAATGCTTTTAATTAGGTCTGAAAAGAACTCAACTCCCATTAGTTACTAGTAACAGCTTTTAAAATTTGTTTTCTGAGCTGCTGCCTGTCTTGGCAGCCTGAAATACAAACAGTGTTAGAATCAAAGGATGTCATGTCAGTGCTTTTTAGCAATATGTACATAAAGATATATCTTCCTTTTAGTGGTTATTACCATGATAGTACAGTTCTATGCCTAGAGGATGAAGCAGCTGGTGGTAGGATATGGTGATATTCATTTCTTGTTGATGACTCAAATCTAGCCTGGGTTAGCAACAGAGAAAGGTCATTGCCCTACCACACATTTATTCAGGCCTTTTTTGATTAACTTGGCTGTCTAAAAAAAAAAAAAAAATCAAGAAAAAAGCTGAAAAGAGGCATTGAAATCAGTTGCTGCCCAAATAATAATATATTGAAACTTCCTTATGTGATTTGTGTAAAAATTAGTTAACTGAAAAGAATTTTCAAGTGAAGTGTCTTCTTCCAACAGTTTTCTGTATATTTAATACTTACTCTTTTGAATGCTAAGATGATTTTCCTTGTGCTCTGCTCTTGCATATTGCAAAAGGATAAACCAGTATACACCACATCCCGGGGGCTTTTTTGAGTGCTGATTCTTCTTTCTTGAATCCCTACAAAATAACCACATTTCAGCCTTTGTCACTCTCTATTTTAGGAGAATTTGGAGAAGTGTGCAGCGGACGCCTGAAGCTGCCTTCTAAAAAGGAAATTTCAGTGGCCATCAAAACCCTGAAAGTTGGCTACACAGAAAAGCAGAGGAGGGACTTCCTGGGAGAAGCCAGCATCATGGGCCAGTTTGACCACCCCAACATCATCCGGCTGGAGGGAGTTGTCACTAAAAGTAAGAAATGACAGGGACATCTGTGCATGGAAGCTGTCACAGAGGTGCCTTCCAGCTTAAATAATTCTCTGATTTGCTGATCAATCAAAGGAGAGCAAAAGTGAATTACAAGTGAAGTCATCCAGGTTTATGCTCTGCAAAAAGCTCAATAATAAATTGGCAGGTTTAATAAACTCCAGGGTTACAAATTGCTGCAAAAGGGCCAAGAGGCACTGGGTGATGATCTGGTAAGGAGTCGTGGAGTCTGATGTGCTGAGGCTTCATAATTGCACTGTGTTCTCCTTTCAGCTAAATCATTAGATTTGTCATTAGCACTAATTAATGAACAGCCTACCTGGTACAACAACCGGTTCTAGTGAATTATTAAATAAGGCCAAACTTTTTTCCTAGATGGTTTTCATGCAGGGGAAATAATCCATGGGATATTCAATATGTACCAGCACAAGGCATGTTAAAGGTCCAGAATTTCAGAATTCAAACATCTTGGTAAAAATCTCACAGAAGAAGTCTTGAGGATTTAATCTGTCAGTAGTAAAATTAATTTTATCTCTGTCCTTATATATATATATATTTACTTAAATACCTTTTCTAAGTCTGCCTTTGGGTGCTTTGGTTATAGGTTTGGTTGGGGTTTTTTTGGTTGTTGGGGTTTTTTGTTTGTTTGTTTGTTTTTGTTAAAGCATATTCTTGGTCTTTGTTTATGATAACAAATCACCTTCTCTTTTTGAGACCAAAAAATTGAACTGAAACCTCCATGTCCATGTGGTACCTTCCTGGAAAAGTAACATATTTCAACAACCCTCTTCAGCCACACTTTCTATATTTCCACTGCAGAATGAAGTGATACATTTAGTGATCAAATTTATCTACCTACATTAGTTATTAAGTGGGAGATCAAGAAGATTTTATATGAGGCAATCTTAAAAAAAAAGGAATGCTTGAATATTTTTCAGGAGAGCAGAAAAAATTGGTAGGATATTTCCTTGTTCATCCTAGAGGACCCTGCTGGCAAAGCAGCTCTTTGCCATTTCAGTGATCAGCTTGGAATTTGCTGAGGATGTTTCTAGTTTAACTGGATAGAAACATACCAAACACTTTGGGTTTAATTAGATGATTTTATTAATTTTAAGAAAATTTTGTTTTTTAATTGTGTGATTCAAAGTTTCATAAGGATAGGTATGAAAAAATTTCATAGCATACTGCTGAAAAGTGTAAGAAATTAAAACCCCACCAGAATATGTCTAAAAGTCACTAGTGAAAGGTATGTAAAACACTATATGTTATGAAGAGCCATAATTATAATAATAATAATGCCTTCTCTATGTGTGATTCATGAAAGTCTGTTTTGCTGATTTCAATAACAAAGAATTTACTGTTTATCTTAGGTCTCACAGTCCTATTAGGAAAGGTCTGCCTGCATAAATTGAGGTTTATCTCCTGCTTTGTAGTGACACACATTTTGTACAGTCAGAGTAAGATTTGCAGTCACAAAATCACTTGAAACGCCAGCATCAGTATGCACACAGCTGAGCTAAAATCTATTTTGTTACATTTTGTATTCCTGGAGCACTTGAGACAATAATTTAATTGCTGTACATGCAGGAATTTGTGTGTTGCTCTTGAATGTGCATTACTAATTCTCTGTGTATTCTGTGTAAGTGACTTTTAGTGACTTTGCTGCTCAGGTGTATTCACAGCTTTGGGGGGCTGGAGGAGGCCAGGAGTGCCAGCTGCCCATCACATTGATGTGTGAGAGAGCAAACTCTGAATATTCCCACCTGAAGCCAATAAAACCTCAGGGGTGCAACACCGTCTCCAGATAGCTCCAGAACAGGAGTTGAGAAATCTGCTCTGGAGCTATTTGTCTCCATTTTACTGGGCAAAAGGATATGGCACAAAATAAACATAATAATAAATATAATTATTTGTTTTATTCAACATTCTGCAGGGTGATAGAAGGACAAGAAGTTTGGGTGTTTGGAGGGTTGTTTGTTTTTTAAACGAATCAGTCACCACATCAGGCTTCCAGCCTTGCCTCCAGTGCAGAATTGTTCCTCTGCTCCTTTTGGATTTCTGTCCTGCATTTCCCAGCTGCTGCCCTGCACTCCTGGGCACACTGTAGGCAGCAGTCTTAATAACCAGCACACATGTTCTGCTTAGTTTACTGATAATTTACAGCAATTTGTAGCCTGCTATTATAATAAACCTGGGCAACTCTGTTGACACAACTTGTTATCATTTATAAACGGCCGTGCTTTGATAAATGGATGCAGAGGGTTCTTCTAAACCTTCAGGGCATGTGCTTCTTATTATGGGCACATTTCCAACTGAATGAGAGTGAAACCCTGCACTTAAGGCTTTTGGAGTGTGGGTGAGCAAGGCAGGAAGATGCTCCTGTAATAATTTGAAAGACATATTTCTTACTCTAATTTAAGTTCTTCTGATAAATTCTCGTAAAATTGCCTGAGTTTGTACAGAAACCAGGCACCTGTCTCCTGGCTTCAAAGTGCAGGGTAAAGTAAATTGATTTATCATAGAAAGTTTCGGATAGCCCTGAACTTGAAAGGTCCAGCAGCATATTCTGTGTGTTACCAGAAATCCCTTTGAATTCATGTTACACACAGAGTGCAAGTTAAGTACTTTTTCTTTAACTACGGGTTTCTGGCTAGCAAGACTAAGTATAAATAGAAATTTTGTTTGAGCTTTTACATTGTTAGATCTCATATCTGTATCATTCAATATTAATATTTTGCATGCAGTATTTCCTACTGGTGAATGGATGACAGTCAATTAATTAGTCATTAGTGTGACTCCTGCAGTATAACACATCATTTGTACCACAGAAAGAAGATACTTGAACCCATTAATTCGTAACGTTCTTCTCGTATTAAACTCATTCTTTGAAATTACTGTTTCAATTCTAAGATTTCTATTTGGTAGAAGCTGTATTTTTTGGAAAGCAAACAGAAAAAAGTTGTTGTTACCGTTCAGTTGGCTTTTTTAATGGCTTTCTTGTTCTTAATTAAGCTGGGCGCCTTTTTCAAGCCTCATGCTGTTCAATTTTAAAAGCTAAAATTTCACCATGCCCACTATACAATATGCAGGCCTTAGTCCTACTTTTATGGTCAGATGCCTTCCTGTATTTTATGTGCAATAATAATTCATCTCCTTAAATAACTTCATGCTCTTACCCACCTTTCTCTCTACCACAAAGAGAAAATAAGCAAAGCATTAGTAAATATTATGAAATAATAAAATCCATATGATGGTAAAATATTAGCAGGGCAATGACCTTGGTCTGAAAACTTCCCCGTCATCACATGAATTTTTGCATTAGTTTCTTTCCAGCATGTCAGAGCTGCATAGAAAATCTTGGTTGTGTCACAAAATGCCCTAGGGTGGAAGGAATGGTTTCAAAAACTGGTCTGAATATGTCTGGATGAGTTTTGGGAAATATTAAAGGTTTTTCAAGGGCTGTTTCCTGTGAGTCTGCTGTTGCCCCATGGGTACAGCATGTTCAGGTCCCAGCTGAGTCCAAGTTTGTGCTGCCAGGGATGCCACCACAGAGGGAAGGAGTGCCTGGAAGGAGGGAATGCCCATCTTACAGCTCTGCTTGTCTTTCCAGTGCCCTGTCTTTTACTGTGCACTTTCCTTTCCATCTTTATCTGCACCCAGCCTCAGTTTGCCCACGCATCTTTTGCTTCCTTTCTAAATGTAAAAATTATCCTTGGGGTTAGGAAGATTTGGACACATTCCTGAAATGCTGGCGTTTGCTGATTGTATTCCAATGTGTTCCCTTTGAAAAGCCTGACCCCTGTGCTCTATTTTCAGGTAAACCAGTTATGATTGTTACTGAATATATGGAAAATGGTTCCTTGGACAGCTTCCTACGAGTAAGTGCAACAGGCAACTAAATGGGGCAGAAGTGGCCCTTGTTCTGGACTTGTTATGGGTTTACTGCCACTCTGCACTGATTCATCATCAGCTCTTGTTGCTTGATACTTCTTTATTTTCATTTGGGTTTGTGAGTATCATGATGTGCTCAGAAAGCCACATCTACTGGTCCATTTGCAGTAAGCATCATTCCAAAATTAAGACAATTTTGGTTGCATTGGTATGTCACATCTATTAAAAATGAACAGAACAACATTCTGGCACACAGAAAAGAGAACTGTTTTTCTGGAGGTTGAATTATGACTGTAATGCAGTTATGCTTATTGGTTGGCAGCCTCTATGTCTAAGCAAGAGATTTTCAAAATGAATGGATTCGTGGAAATTTTATTGGTAATGAGAAGTTGAGAGAATAGCCCCATACCTGAGGATGTTAAAAATGTTTACCTAGCAAAGTTTACTGGCCTGATTTCTTTTTCCAACCTTAGCCATACTAATGCTGTGGCTGATTTATCTTTGTTTTCTGTCAAAGTTGGTAGTGAGCCTAAAAAAATTCGAACGCTCCCTGTGTCACCAAGATTTACTTGTGGCAAAACAAGGAGTGTAGGAGAAATGAAATCCCATCTGAGGGGAAACACTGGTTTAATTTTAATTTGTTAGGGCAAACTCAGCTTTGGCTGGGAGACTGCTTTGGTTCTGCCACGGTTGAATGACATTATCCCCCAAATTCATAACATTGAACTAGACATTTAACCCCAAAAGGGGATAGATTGTCAACCTTAGATTCACTATGTACTATATATGTTATGGTGTCCACTGGAGCATGTAAAATACATATAAATAATGTGTCAGTATAGCTGAATGAAATATCTCTGTACTGAACTATATATATTTTGTTTAGACTTGAAATCCTTGAAGAGAGCCCTGAGGAAGGGAGAATAATTTGTGACTGCACAGAACGGTTGTTCAGCTTGTTCTTTCATTTTAGTTTGATTTTTTTTTTTTACTACTGTTATGTGAAAACATAGATAAGAACCTTGTGACTCATTAATATCACAGGCAACTCAGGCCCTATAACCTTCTTATAAATGCCTTTTGAAACTACTTAGTTTGCTTTCCCCATTGCCATTGAAAGGCTCTCTGAGCATCTGATTCTGTTCATGGTTAGAAACCTTCTGGTTTTTAGCTAAATCTTTTCCAGAGTCCATAAAAAATTCCCTTGTATTGGCTCTGATAAAAAAGGGACAGACAACTGTTAAGAATCTTTTAAAATAATTAATTTCTTTATGAAGGGGAATTCTGAGAGACTCTTTAAGCATCCACTGTGTCATATATTTGTCTAATGTTTCCAGTGCTAATATCACCCCAAGAACGCTATCAAAAATGAAAAATGGATGCAATCAGTCTGGCAGACTGATTGATGTCAGATCACCTCACGTGACAGAGCCAGCTCCCCTGTATTCAATAAAATTCCAGAAGCAGCAGCACGAGGAGTTGGAGAGCTGCCCATGAGGATACATTTACAGCACTGGGGAATTCATCTGAGAGCTGCACTACAACAAATGCTGTCCTATTGTCTACGTATCCATACATCAATATCAAAAGTAGATGTTAACAAACAGGATTAGTAAGAGTTGGGAGATTTAAATTATGCCCAGAAGTAGGTGATTAGAAATATATCCAACTAATGGTTTCTAGGCGAAGTCGTAATGTGTTTCGGTAATTTTTGTGTTCCTGAAGTTGAGGAAAATTTTAAGGAATGAATTTAAAGCTAACGGAATTTGAAAGCCGCTGACTCAGATCAGCATTTGCTTTTGTTAAATGAATTACTTGTGTAATAGAAAACTTTCATTAGGCCATTGGGGAAGGCTTGGATTTTCACTAGAAAATCCTGTGGCCTTTCAGGGAAGTTGCACATCTGTTCCTCTAATGTTCTGACACTCCAGTCTCAGGAGCACACACAACTTAGATTTATGTGCTGCTTTCACACGTGTCCCATCTAGGAAATTAAAACTCTGATGACAGCAAGAAGGGGGAAAATGAATTTTTATCTGAATTGCAAATCTGTCCCCTTCCCTCAGCTGATTGGGAGATCAACATGGTTCCACATGTGGCCTTTAAATCACAACGCCTGACTCACAAGCTCTTCATTCGAGGAGCTTCCAGGCTATTTATGAAAAAATCTGTGCAAGAAGGAGCATGAGCCATCCCTGAGATGATATTTGCAATGTTTTCCAGAAGCACGATGCCCAGTTCACAGTCATCCAGCTGGTGGGCATGCTTCGAGGGATCGCGTCTGGCATGAAATACCTGTCGGATATGGGTTACGTCCACCGGGATCTAGCTGCCCGTAACATCCTCATCAATAGTAACCTGGTGTGCAAAGTCTCAGATTTTGGTCTCTCCCGCGTCCTGGAGGATGACCCAGAAGCTGCTTACACCACAAGGGTGAGTTCCTGTGCTCCTTTACCTTTTTATAATTCTTGCTGGTTGTGACAAAGACTGAAATCTGATGGAAACCTGAAATCTGAGGGCAGTCAGTCTTGTATGCCCAGAGATGTTCAATAAACCAGAAGCTCATCACAGCTATTTTTTTAATTCATGCCTCAGAGGAAATAGAAGGCAAAAAGTGTGGTTTGTGTTGGTAGATTACTTTCCTTAGACTATGCAAAACTTTTGGCTTCATTTCTTTCTTCTGGATGTGTAAAGGAGCGAATATTACAATTAAAGCCTGAGTTCTTTTGGCACACAATAATTTAAGCCTTCATGTGTGGTTTGAGCAGTGTTAGTTGCACTGCTGATTTAGCTCCCACACAGTAAAAAAAAAAAAAAAAATCCTACCCATCAAATTTTTGTGTGTTTTCTAGCACGATAGGACATATATCTGAATGGAGCATACTGCTATCACTGTTCTTCAAGGGTGTATCATTCATACCTGTTCTTGTACTTCTAACTGAGTGAAAACTTGAGTAAAACAAAAAAAATGCACATCTGATTATCACCCTGAATAACACTTCCATTTTTTTGTGGAAGTCTTTAGCTTTATGTATATATGTGTATTACACTTGGATATCTGGTTGCTCATTTTAATGCTATTTAAAGTGGATTTTGTTAACTTTACAAAAATTGACATTAACATCCAGTATCTTATTCAAGTGTAATTTGCATTGTTCACAGTAATCACCTCATCTTCACTGTACAAACCAGATTACAATGTATCAGCATAACCATAATGTGGGTTTTCTAAGGTTTCCTTCATTCCTGAACACTGACAGGAGCAATCAATAATTTTAGTAGTTTACATGCTGCCTTCTTCATGATTGAAATAAAATAACATGTGAGAAATAATTAAAGAAATGACAGTTTTCTTACACATTATATACACATACATTAATGGATACATTTATCATACCTTCATAACTTACCAGTCATAAAGACTGTATTCTTTACTTGACCTCTCAGTGTTTTCTTTGCCCTCTGATAAACTTAGACATATGCAATATATACCACTTTAGAAAACTGTCTGCAGAGATCTGTCATGGTTAATATAAAGAGACATTAGTAGGAGAAAGCAGTGTTCATTCTCAGTAGTGTTACAGCATTAATAAATAAATATTAAATAATAATAAATAAATATTCCTTGAATGCCAGAGTTCCTCAATAGAAAATGGTCTGTGGTCCAGCCAGAGGTGTATTGCTGTGTCAGGTACTTGTTTGCTCTCTTAAAATCCAGCTGAAAATGAAGCCCTGGGTGAAGCTGTCACATCAGTGACGTGTCTGTGGGTGGCTTGGACGAATCAGGGTGCACAGGGTGTCATTGTTTTCAGCCAGTGTTCCGTGTGAATTCCCTCTTCCTCTCCTCCTGCCACCTATTTTCTGAGTCTACCTGCCTATTTGCAATTAGATGGTGAAATCAGATGGAAAGAAACTCTTTTGTAAAGTGTAATCATCTGTGTTCAGTAAACTCCATCTGGCGTTTATGGTGTGTGTGCAAACTGCTGCAGGAAGATGCTCAGATAATTAAAACCTTCCAATACAACTTAGGACAAATCTAATGTTTTTTCAAGAGTTGTTGCTGTGAATATACCTGTGCCACATGTTGGCTCTGAGAGAAGAACAAGGCTATTTGATATTCATCTTTTTTGCTCACATTTCCTTTGAAGTGAGTCTTATGTAGATGTCACGGGAGTGTTTTCAGGTGGGATGTTTGATCCCCAGCTGAAAAAAATGGGGACCACAGATGTGAAAGAGAGCTTCACTCCACTGGCAGAGATGAACAGTTTGTGTTCCTGCTGCTTGGATACTTCACAAAACCCAGGACCATTTCCTAGGCTTAGCACATTTTGCAACTACTAATTATAGGACAAAGCCAAGACAAATATAGTGCCACTTTTTAAAAATAATGGCATCATCTCAAACTATTTAATGCCTAATAATAACATTGTACCAAACTATTTCATGTCTTTAAAACTAAAGGATGACAGCAAGATATTTAAAAGAACAACAAAAAAATCTAAATTATAACTCAAATTTCAAACATGACAGAGTGCGTATTATATTGATGTCATCCTGCCCTCCATCTCTTCCTACTCCCAGTTGTCCATTTATTATCAGTGGTACTATGTAGAGTTAGCTGCAAAAGATGGATGCTTTATCTATTTAGGCTCCTTATCTACCCCTGTTTTCCACCTGTAAATGTCAAAGCCTGAGAATGATTCCACTGCTTTAATTCATAATTGGAAGTCAGGATTGATCTACACCCAAGAAGCCCAGCCAGGCTTTCAGTACTCACTACTGCCTGGGTGAAATTTTATGTTGTGCTGTTCTCAGAAGCCATGTCTGAAGCTTTGCATAAAGGCTATGAACATGTATCCCTTTATACATCAATAATTTATGTATTCCTTTATATATCAATGCATAATCTGTGATATTCATGCTATTGTACCAGCAGCCTGAAGGACAATGCAAAGATCACAAGTGCACATGTGAAATACAGGGAATCAGGAGTTGTAAGGAACTTTCCTACCTGACTGGGTCATTTTTTTACCTCCTGAATTATTGTCACTGCCTTGATACCACAAAAGGCCTTTGGCAACCTGGGGTCTGCCTGCTTACAGAAGCAGAAGCCAGCATGTGAATCAGGCTGACTGACTGTTTGGATTTTTTTATTTTTTCACAGAGTCTTTGTGCCTGAGGGGATGTGCTGTAATTATCTACATTCTCCATATCTATTCACTTTTAATTGAAACACCGAGATTGTATTAAAATTGTCATTTTCAAATGGATCCGGTTTATCCTTATTATTTTTCAGATGTCTGTATGACAAGTGGGTGGACTAATGACACAGTATGAAGTGGAAGGGAATTTAAGCAATCACAGTTGTAGAGGGACTGTAATTATGTCTCTCAAAAGACAATATTTGGGTAATCAGTAGATGAACTTTGACTATTTAAGCACATAGATACATCACCAGTATTCATGGCATTTTAATGTAAATGCAGCCCATGCTGGACAGAAATCAGTTGTATTTTCCCTATATATGCAAAATCACAGTGATACAGGCTGAATGTATTGAAGGGTGTGGTAAAAAAGGAAACAAAACCCTATGAATTCTCTTGCCCCAAAGCACAGAGGAGAGGAACAGTGTTCTGTCATCACTGACTACTCAAGGAGGAGATGATTTCAATATAAAACATTCATTAGTAAGGGACTGACAAGCAGCATCAGATAATTTCAGGTGTGTAAGAAGGTAAAACAGGCTCATCTCACATCTGTCTTGTTCTGTACCATTAAGATATCTCCTAAACTCTCCTAAGTCCTGGTATAATGAATGAATGTCAGGCTTTTATTTTCAGCTTTTTCTGCAAAGTCCTTGTAGTAATTCAGTTAGAATCCATTTTTCTTGATTCTCTCCTCCCCAGGCCTGTGGCTTAGTTGCCTGTGGCTGTCACCCTGTAACAGATTATAAATCAGAATATTGGAATGGGTTCTGAAGTCCTGGAAACAGCTGCTTTGTGCTGGAGTGCCAGACGTGCTCGAAATAAATTGAGGACTTCATTGACTTTAGATGAATTATGCTGGAGAGACAGATACTGCAGGAATAGCAGCTCCATCTACAGAAGATAAAACTTTTGGTTACTGCTGGCTCACTGATTTCCAACCCTGAGAGAGGTTCTCTGACCTAGACTGCCTGGGATTTTGAGCTGCAGTAACAAACTCCTGCCATTTCTAACACCAAAGCTGTCTTTCTACTCAAGTTTGAGGAGCTTGGCTTTATGATGAGCATGCCCTTAAAGGGAGACCACGACAAAAATATATAAAAACTGTATTTAGCTTCAGAAAATACTCAGTAAATACACTGCTGTTCTTGTTCTTAAACTATTCCAAAAAAAGAGTCAGCAAAATTTCTCTTTAAAAATAATTATGACATTTTTGTGACAAATTTGGGAGCAGAAGAGCAAAATTACACTTTTAGACTCAGTTCAGTGGCAGTTGATTTCTTTTTTAAACTACATTTTAATTGATATTTTTGAGTTATTTATGGTAATGCTATGTGTATCTGCAAGTTTGTATAGGATTACAGCTGAGACTTAGCAAAGAAAATTTGCAAGCCATGTACTCACACTCATTGCAATAAGGATCTGGGGTTGATGCACCTTCCTTTTTCAGTAAAGCAAAGCCTGAAATTGTTTTGTTGAGTTTCTAATCTTTCTGCAATAAAGCACTCCCAAAATTTGAGGAGACTAACTAATGTCCTTTTTTTTTTTTTTTGGAAATGTGTTTCTCCAATTGCATAAACGGCTTTTTACATAGGATTATAAAGATCTTCTATCCAATATGAAATTCCTGCCCTTGTCTAGTGGGAGATGTCTGATTCTCTTCGTGGTGGTGGGGTCTTTGTTGATGTAAATTTAAGGTATGGCTTTCCCCCAGGATTGACGTTCTTTATTGAAAACCAGGGCTCACTTCTGGCATAGCAAACAGAGAGATTGATTTCTTTATCAGCCTCACATCTACAACTGTAAGTGGATTTGTTGTGAAAACACGAGGCTATGGGAGAGCTTTCCTTGTTTCTTGGCTGGGCCTTGGACTCGCTGAGGGCCCCTGGACACTTGTAAAGTGAGCTTATTAATTGAGTATGAGAAAAACAAAGTCATTTTTATGTTCTTGGTACTGTTCTGGAGCAGCACTGGGAATTGTTAATAAAGTTATAATGCATGGAAAATACTATGTACTTTTTGTGACTAAAGAACATCATCTAATAGATTAAATTTCCAAGAGAGAGAAAGAGAGATCAGGCTCTTCATCTGGCTTCAGTGATAAAACAGTGGTTTCAAACACTCCAGTTTATTTTCTGTGTCCTATTTGCTGGTCTGCAAGTGATGTGGAAATTCGGTGTTTACCTGATTTTAAGGGTTGTATGTGAAATGAAGGTTTGTCTTTTGGTAGGGAGCTCTGCTAAACAGAATGGGATCCATGAAAACTAAATGCCAAGATAATCCCCTCCCTGACCTTTGCCAAGCTTCTAAGACTTATCCAGTGACATTTTGGAGGCCTAAATTGTAGTCTGAGTCAGGACTGCCTGTGTTGTTCATACTTAATTTAATTTATGCAATATTAGCCATGAAAATGAAGATGCTTCAGTGTAGTTAGACTGTATTTAGGTTTCTAATTAACACTAATGCCTGCATTTCTGTTGTTAACCAAGCTAGTGAGTCTAAAGCTGGTGAGTGTATAGCTACCCTCAGTGCAGGTACAGTTTCTGGGAGTGTAGGCAAAGCAGTAGAATATTTAAATCTTTTTTTTTTTCTTGCTGGTTACTCAGTGGAAGTAAGAGCACTCTCTCCCCACAGAGGTGGTTGTGAGGAGAGGTGTGTGACTGGAGTATAATGGGGGAGTCAGAAGCACTGCAAAGAGCTGGTCTGGTGTGAAATCTTCAGAATATATTCTGTACATGTTGTGCATAACTGGAAATAACTTTAAACTCTCACAGTTTTCTGTACTAAAACACATTCACTCCAGAATTGCCTTCAGGAACAAGTTTTGCTCTGCTGTCTTTTAGAACTTTATTTTCTCATGTGTGACTCTCAGAAAACTCTGTCAAAGCTGGCATCAGCAGGAATTGTCTCTTTCTCTAATTCTCACATTTTAGAAACTCAGCCTGAGGTTCCTTATGTACATTTTATTAACTTAACCTACAGCACCAAGTGGTGACCATGACCAGAGAGATGTTCCCCTATTACCATGTTAATTGTACTGGTAGCTTCAATTCTCTTCAAATTTGGCATTTAGTGATGGCTTGCTTCTCTTATGACTGTAAAAAATGTCCAAGGCCACTCTCCCAGCTGACATTTTTTCACTCCTCCCTCTGAACAGGTGACCCCATCTGAATCTGACTTTCTGGAGGCTTGGCTTTAGCGAAATGAAGCAACATCATGGCCCCTTATTTTCCTTGAATGTCCTACAAAACCTGGTGAAGCCATGCAGGTTCCACAGCAATAGGGAATTCACTTCAATGCCTTAAAAATCAGCCAAGTCCAGCCCTCCTGTGCTGTGCAAAAGGACCTGGGTTATAAGCAAGGATTTTGGACTGGGTTCTTCACCTTTAATGCTGTATGACTGTTGTGGCAATTTCCAAACATTTAATAACTGGAACTCAACCAGACTTGATTTACCATTTACTCTTACCTGTGTGAGTTATGCTACACACACACACATATATATGTATGTAAAATATATATGTGTGTGTCTATAAAGTATGTATGCTGTACTGTACTATATATCTGTATTGTAGGGAGATAAATCTATGGTAAATCTACTAGATATCAGTAGATTTTGCACTGAAATGCATTTTACTCTCTCTTTTGCTGTTATGACAAATAGCAGCAGCGTTTTCCAGCTGACACTGGGGTTTTTTTGCACCAATATCACGATAACGGAGAGTCCCAGAGATAAAATAATAAACCACACCAAATCATATTTGTTGCAGGACAGTCAAATGGACTCTTTGGTTTTGTTTTGCTCCCAGGGGGGCAAGATTCCCATCCGATGGACGTCTCCAGAAGCTATTGCCTATCGGAAGTTCACGTCAGCCAGCGACGCCTGGAGCTATGGGATTGTCCTCTGGGAGGTGATGTCTTATGGGGAGAGACCCTACTGGGAGATGTCCAACCAGGATGTGAGTAAATTGTTGTCTGAGTTATGTTCTCAGATAAGGAATCGAGCTGTGAAAGGAGGCCCAGACCAGGTGGCTCTGAGTTTTTGATGGTGACATTGAACAAGGTGTGGAGATGAAAACCTCCGGGTCTCCCTGGTCAAGTACAAGTTCATGAGAACTTAAAGAACCCACCATCTTTATAGCAGAGCGTTTTGGACCTCTGAAGGAGCAGAGTAGAGAATTTAATCCCACTGGTGGTTTTCTGTAAGATGATGCAAATAATTCCACTGCAACGAGGTCATTGCCTTTTACATTCCATAGCTCGTTGTTAGAAAACCCTCCTAAATTTCTCTTGATCCACTTTGGTTCCACTTGTATAATATTCTATAGAAGTTTTCTGTAAATGTCAAATGCACAGAATAAATTGCTCTTGGCACTTGTGAAAAAGAGAAGCAAAGCATTTCTGCTAAGAGTTTAATGAAACCAAAATGCTTCTGGAAGTAATCAATGGATAAAATAGAGAAGTAGAGTGATCTGATTAGACTTCCAATACAGGTTTCTTTGTAACATTAGTAAACTGTCCAAGCCTGCAATCCAAATGATTAATGGAGCTCTCCCAGTATTTTTTAAAGAAGCATAACATTTCCCCAAAGAAGATTTTTATTATATCTATTTTGTGTTCTTTTTCTGTTGTGTTATTAATTTTAGATTTATTCCACAGGAGTTTCTTATGGACCAAATTTTATGGAGTGCAGTCACTCACACAGATAGATTTTCCAAGGAGCTGATCCCTATTGTTACTAGTTCTAAAATTAAAATAAATAAGTCAGTAACATAGTTGTAGTCAAACATTTTTCTGTACTACTACATGTTAAACAAGGAAGAATAGAAGAAAACTTCCTTTTAAGTGGGTATCTCTGCAGCCCAAGACTGCAGAAAACTTTGAATTTCTTTTAATTGGTAATGAATGTTTTTGTGGAGATTATTGTATCGTGTTGTGCAGACTAATATGTCAGTGGAATGCCTTTAATAATATCCCATTAAAATCAGAAATGGAAGGATTCACCTATTTATGTGCCTCTCCTTCATGGCTGCTTAAACCATTAACTGTTCTCTTGTCCTTATTCTGATTCAGAATAGTTTGTTCTGCTTTTCAATTAATTGATCCAAATGAAAAGAAAATATTAACAGAATATGGCTTTATCATTTTCTACATTGAATACATTGGTTTTTTTTATTCATGGGGCAATAGATACTGTAGGCCTGATCAAGAGGTGTTAGATTCTAGTGAAAAGGCTGGGTTAAAACGCTTCTGGACAGCATAAATTCTAAAGTAATCTTGGTTTTGTGTGTGTCAGTCTGGAAAAATTATAGAAAATCTAGACAAATTCTTTCAGTCTAGGCAAATTATAAGGAATTGGACTTGCATTGCCTAGTAGAAAGTGTATAGTTATCTATGAAGTATGTTTTAAAAACATTTTGTGGCCCTGTGACATCACCCACAAGACCTTTTGTCTGTTGGTTCAGGATGGCCCGTGAGGGGGCAGGTTGATTTTTCAGCAGGGTAGGTTGTTTTTTCTGTTGGTGTTTTGAGTTCAGTGTCCACTGGAGGATGTGGAAAGGTTGTTTTTTCTGTTGGTTTTTTGGAGCTCAGTGTCTGCTGGAGGATGTGGAAAGCATTTCTTGCTAAGGGTAATCAGAGGAGAGATATTCAAGACCTTTTGAAGTTTGGCATACTTAAGCCAGCGCTTGCTAACTGTGGCTTTTGTTTATGGATTTAGTTCAACTGAGTGTGAGTTTTTGAGATCCTTTCCACACACTCACCTTCTTCAAAGTCACACACTGTATCTTAACTCCCCCTTCCTCATGCCTAATCTACTGCCTGGTTTACTTTGCAGATAAACGAGAGGCATTGCTCGACAAGACAATTAGTGAATAAACACGTTTGTTTAAACACACAATGTCCACGTTTAAGTTCGCACTGCTGATAAAAGCCGAGTTGCTGTAAAGTGCCATTAAGTTTCCACAAACTTTTCTCCTTGTGCAGGTGATTAAGGCTGTGGATGAAGGGTACCGCTTGCCACCTCCCATGGACTGCCCAGCTGCCTTGTATCAGCTGATGCTGGACTGCTGGCAGAAAGACAGAAACAACAGACCCAAGTTTGAGCAGATTGTCAGCATCCTGGATAAGCTGATCCGTAATCCCAGCAGTCTGAAAATAATCACCAACGCGGCGGCAAGGTGACATAGTAGATCTTATACTGCTCATGAACCTCTTTGATTCCTTCATCTCCTGTAATTAGAATCTGTTTGCACTCATTGCTGCCTCTTCACCTTTTAACTGTAGCTGTTTGTAGAGAGAAGGATTTAATGTTATTATTTTTATTATTGCTGTGGTTTTTTAATTAATTATTTGCTATTATTTATCCAGTTTGTGAAAGAAAGATTTCTTTCTTTATCTAAGGGTATGAAACCCTCTGTAAGACTGAGCAGAGTTTTGTGAGAAAAACACAGCAGGCAGATTTGGCCATCATGTGATTTTCCTTTTCCTTCTGCCCTTTGGTGGTGTTTTAAGTGTTTAGTGTTTCATAGGTTACAGCCAGCCATGTTCCTAAGTATCTTTCTGAATTGGGTCCAAATACACTTATGCTCTTCTCTGACAAGTCATGTTAACTTTAATCATATGAATAATCTTTTTTTTTCTTTCAGTAGTGCTCGCAGACCTAAAAATGCACTTACACTCTCTCTTAGATCAATGTATTAACTAGGAATTAATTTTCAACCTGTGCAACGTTCCTAATTGCATTAAAAACATTCTTTTTTAATCGTGGGTTTTCAACACACTCTGGAACATCATCACTGTGATGAGATAAGAATTATCTCATTGAGAGGGAGCAGCTGAAGAGTGTGTTGACACCTAAGGGCATAATGAAGATGTGGTGAAAGAAGAGCTTTAGTTAAGTAGGGTTAAAGAGAATTGGTTTGTACAATGCACAAAATGTCATACTCTTACTGAAGGAGCGTAAAAGACGTAAAAGTATTTTTAGCATGAATGGTAGTGCCAAATCCTCTGTCAGCAGAGCAGGCAGAGTCAGAGAGAAGCTCTCTGCTCCTCTGCTGCTTCAGACCCAGGCCCTGGAGGGTGTTCTGCGTGTCACTGGGCAAGAGACCAGAGCCTGACACGAGGCGAGCTTCAAAAGGGAGCACAGCAAACCTTCCAGTCAGACCTCTCCTTGTGAAGCAGCACACTTCCCACCACAGCAGTTGAATGGGAAGGCTGAGGGAAATGGAGCAGAGGCAGTGGAAAGAGCTGCCTTGATCCTGCAGCCTGCTGTGGGACTGCCATGGACCTTGCCTCCTCCTTCCTGGCCCCGGCTTTGTGCTGCATCCTCAGCTAGAGACTGGCCACTCTAATTGCCTCCTGCTGCCATGCCAGAGGGGAGAAAAAGAAAGAAGAGATGGGAGCAGAAAAGCAGTCATACCAATGGGCTCTGCTTTTAAATTTATATATTGAGAGAAGATGGCTCGCACAAAATTATGTTTCAATAACTTTGCTTGGGGAGTCTTTAACAGATAGGAAGCCAACATGCTTACAGAAGCAATTATTTCTAGCAGGTGACAGAAAAAACCAACTGACCAAACGAAAAAAACCACAACACATTTTTGGGAAAAACACCAAACTGTTTCAACACCATTTTCTCAGTCAAGTACATTTCTTCCAAACACTTCGCATATGTGGCAAATGATCGGTGCAAAGAATTATTTTCTAGGGATATGCTGCAGCCATCTGATGACTTGGGGAGTTGGAAGTCATAACTATCTTGTTTAGGTTTGGAGACTTGATTGCAGAAACCAGGGCTGCATGTTTTTTCATTCCAAACAGAAGCAAAATGCTCCCTGTTTGTGGTCCTTCCAGTTACAGATTTGAACCTCAGCAGAGATGAACAGTGTGGAACCATAATTTCCAGTTACCTGTTCATAGCCAGTAGGAGCTGATATCCTCTAACGCAGACCAAATTCAGTCTGAGCACTGTTTCCACCTGCTGGGTTCTGTGCAGGGGCTCCACAGGGGGATATTTATTGTTCCCTTCAGTCTCTCTCGTGCTCTCTTTGCTCCTGTTCCATTCTGTGCTTTAGTGGCACAGAGGGTGGCAGAGGCTGCACATCCCTAGCACAGTGCCACGCTCTCTGCTCGTGGGGAGGCAGGAGGGAGGGAAGGAGGCTGCCTGCATGGTAGGGAACTTCTCACAGCTGCTTTAGGTGAGCTCTCAGTGAAATGCTCCTCCTGCTGCTGCTTTTGCTTTGATACAGAGCGCATTTCTGAGCAGGGCAGCATCAAAGGTGATTTTATCCCTTCCTTCCTCCCCAGTTACCCTTCCACTGCCACATGGCTGCACGTTCCTAGGCAGTGCAGTCTCTCTCCCTTTCTGCAGCTCCTCACTGCCTGGTGACAGACAGGGCACTGTGGGGTCCCAGCATGGGCGAGCCCAAGCCCTTCCCTCTGTGAAGGAGTTCAGGGAATGTGTGATCCCTGATCTCTCCATCTCCTCTGTCAGTGTCTGCAGGCCAGCCCAGGCTATCCTTAAACACAACCACGCATAAACACAAGTGAGGGGTGCTGGGCAGTCCTGTGCCATGAAATCATTGTCAAAGCAGACTAATCTCAAACCTTAGACACGGCTGAAAATCTGCAGCCAGCTCCATACCCCTGTGGTGTCCTGCAGAGAGGCACTGGTGGCAGGTAACAGCCCCTGGTGCTGGTGGCCAGAGACTGAGCCTGGAGGTCTAGCACCGCTTTTTGACAGGCTGAGAGAGAAAAATGAAACAGAAAAATGAAAAGTGAGACCTAAAATGGGGTGGGGCCTTGCTGTAGCCTTGTGTGCAGGAATGCATAACTGATACTGAAGGGCTGTGGGTCAGGGCAGCTCCTGGAGAAGGGGACACAGTGGGATCCCTGCCCTACTGTCAGCAGCCAGAGAGGGACAGACATCAGTGCAGGGGGAAAGCACTCAGGGACTCAGCCCCGAGGGCTCCAGGGAGTCCATTGGCTGCTCTCAGTTGTTATTTGAGGCTGCAGCACTCCCACACCACCTCTCCTCCTACCCATAATAAGCAATTAATCTAAGTTATAGAGGTCCCAGCTCCCTTCTAGCTGTGTCTGTGGTGCTACTGGAGGAATGCTAAAGCTTGATGCCCACCATATGCTTGTAGGTGTTCCGAATATACTCAGTCAGGGAGAAATGTTTAACCTGATGACGCCTGCTGCAGATGCAAAACCTGTCTCTTCTTACAGATTTTAGGGCTCATGTTTGTTTAAAATAGTCACAGCACTGTTGTATCCTATTTAAAACACATATTTCTGGAGGTGCATAGGAGATCCCTGTCCTCTGGTTGCTGTTAACTGACCTCCACTGAAGGATGTGCTTGGCTGAGCCTCTGATTCCAGGCCACAGCCCAGGCACGTTTTACACTAATACCTCACAGAAGAGGAGTCAAAGCCTTCAATTCCCTCTTTCCTTTAAAGTTCTCTATCCCTTCAGGCCACTCCATGGTATCTAATAATTTCTTCATACCCGAGGGGATGTTTTTATCCTTATTGATCATCGCTTTTGCAGACCATTCTACGTGCCTTTGAACCTTACACTGACAAAAGGTTTTTGTAGCCTCAGCACAGCAAACGTTTCATAATACCTTTCCTGGTGTTGTGTTTCATCTCAGATTCACGTGAAAATTCTGTTTCTATTCTTGTAAAGTACAGAGTATGGCTGATTTCTTTCTTACCTGTCAAAATTCACTTTTTAATCAGGTGGCCACCCTGAGCTCTTGCTAATAAGACCTGCATTGGTTCTGGACACATGGGTTTTTTGTGTCCCTTAGGCTGCCTGGAGGTAACCAGCTCTGTAGGAACAGAACTCAGTGCAAGCCATGTGGTTTTCTAAAGCACAATCTCATGATATTTTTATTTGATTTATGTCTTGCTGTTCTTTCTTGTTTTCTGAACACGATGTTCATTTTTCTAACAGAGTCCTTAGGTTGTTTGGATATCTTTAGGGTGGAAGTGAGTTCATCGTTCTTCCAGTTTTGATCAATTTCATTATTTTTCCTCTTGAGCTTATTTTTTTTCCAGTCCACTGTGTATTACTTCACATTTGTGAACATTTCATACAGATACAAAGCAGATGGAAACTTTCCTCAGCTAGGGTTGGGGAGTCAGAATCACTTCACCCACCTGCAAGCAAGTTGGTGAGGCTGAAATGGCTCTTTAGCTGTTGTTTCATTTGTGTGGGGGGAAAAAATGTAACTTGAGTCATTCAACTGGAAGTACTTTGTGTACACTACAAATCTGAAATAGACTCATGAAATTTTTTTTTAATCCATTTCACTTTTTTCACTGATTTATATTTATGATTTTTTTTATTCTTACATAAATTTCTGATTCTGAATTTATATATAAATATATATATATTTACAATACATATTATCATTTTATGTATATGCATCTTACTCTTACATGGCCATTTGAAAAAATATATTTCAAACACCGTGTGTAATTTATTATATTTCAAGCATTTATGTGTCCCAAAGCTGTCATAGTATGGTGTGATCTTGAGGTATAAGGGTTGTGAGACAGGATTCAGGCAGCTCAAACGTTGTGGCAGCTTTCCCATATCTGCTGTGTGTGTGCACATCTGTGATGTAGGGGGGACTGAAGTCATTTAGCCTTCATGAACCTATGAAACGGGAATAGCTGAGTTAATGCACAGCCCTCATTTGAAAGAAAATTGAAATTTGTTTCTAATTCCAACATGTGACTTTTAGAAATTCTGGATTTCTGCCAGGCCTCTGATTGATTGCAAAACTGACACGGAATCTGCACAAAAAAATCCCAACCTGCTTCTGTGTTTGCTTTTGGTAGTGTGAAAGTCAGTGTCAGGCATTGCTGTTGTTTTTCTTTACTGCAAGCACATATTTAGGAGAAGAGGAAATAATTGTATTGCAAGGAAGGGGAGAAGAACACCTAAGAATTCAGGATGTTTCAGAAAAATCATAGCTGAAATTCTTTTCATATAGCCCAGAAAACGTAGGGGGTCAGGGTCAGTTATTCTTCCTGATGAAAAAAAAGCACATAAATAATTAATTCCTCATACATTCTTTTACCTAGCAAGTTGTTTGCAGCCCTGCCTTGATTTGCTTAAATTTGATGCATTGTTTGAAACACTGGCTTGGGTAATTTCCTTGAGCAGTCTTTGGGAGAGCTGTTATTTGTGAGTAATTGTTTGCACGGGTTCACTGCTAAACGTGTTTAGCTGTGTTGTCTCTCATTGTGCTGCTCTCACTGGTGTCATTCTCGCACATCCAGGGGCAGCACTTACAATTTAAAATTTGATGTTTGCTCCTCACAAAGTTTGCTTCAATTTAAAATCTGATAATTCGGTGGAAACACTCTACATTCTAGCTTGGTAGGATTTTTGTGAAAAACTTAAAAGGAGCAGTGAACAGGGCAAATAAAAAAATTCAGACTTGCTCCTTTTTGCAGCATAATTCAAGCCCTGTTTTTACAAAAATAGTTGCAATGAAATTACTGCTTAGATTGGCTGAACACTTTGTTGAGAAGTCCCTTTTTTTTTGCCATTCAGGTCAGAAGGCTTCAGATGCTTGACATATACTGCTGACCTGCTGTAATATTGTTTGTTTGCTTCTCCCTGTTAGGAACTTCCAGGATGGAAGAGAGGAAGAGATTTCAGTTTTCCTTGGATATTGTCAGGGTCTTAACAACAGGGTTTGAGTTTGGCCAAATGCTGTGTAGAGCAAGATTCTGTGTGGACTTTAAGCTTTTTTTAAAATCCAGCAACAAGATAATCTGTGTCCTAAACCCAGACTGTTCGCTCTAAAAGAATTCAAGTAATGTAAACTTAAAACTCCAGCTCTCTCTCTGCAGCCTGCTAAACATAAAATTGTGAATTTATGGAAGGGGGGAAAAAAGAAACTTAACTACCAATCACAAAACGGAATACAGTAAGTCCTACTCCTCGGTGTCTAAGCCTAGCTTGGATTGAGGGGTTAGGCTGAGGAGGTTTTTAGGGACTTTATTCAGCTAGAGACAGAAAAGCCCTGTTTTCACCTGATTTTCCCACCGGTCATTATTACTGAGCCTGGGGCAGGCACGACTCAGCCATTGTCCCTTCAGGGTGAGTGGCTGGAAGTGCCCTGGGGCTCGCTGTTAACAGGGACAGTGAAACATCTATTTGCACTTCCACACCTCTAATCCACCTCCAGTCGGTGAAACTCGGGCAGGAATTTCCAGCGGGCGGGTTGGGTGCTGTGTAATTCAAATAGAAATGCAGCTGGGCCAGCGGGTGGCCTGATGGGGAGGGGAGGTTTTGCTCTTTATTGAGATTTCCGAGGCCTTTTTGTTCTGCTGCTCTCAGCTCGAGGAGCCCTCGTTAGTGGTGGTGGCAATTCCACACTGGGAATGCTGGAAGGAGGTGACAAAAGTAGAAATTCACAGTGATGCCTAAGCTTTTTATATATTTCTCATATATTTGCAGCTTGGTAGATTGCTAATGCATGGCTGTAGCTCCAGTACTTTTCCTGCCCTTTCCCCCTAGATTTAGGAACAATAAGCTGACCTTCTAAACACATCCCTGAAATATTGCTTAGATTAATAAATAATCTTCATTCCAAGTAGAGGACCTGCAGTAAGAAGTGGGGCAGAGAACCCCTTGGACCAACTCCAAGGGGCTGACCCAGGGGTGGATTACTGGGGCAGCTGAATCTCCTATTAGATGTACCTGTTAAATATCCTAATTAATTAGCCTTATAAAATCACAGAAATGTCATTCTGGGTGTGCCCATCACCACTGGGACACCTGGAAGCTTCCAAATAAAGATCTGCTTTTTACTTTACCATTCTAACAGTGATGCAAGGGGTTTTTCTCTTTTGATTATAGGCAACAACAGTGCAGCCAAAAGTGAGATATGAAGGAGGCTCTCCACAGCAAATGGTAGATTTTAAGCATTTTAAGAGCTTTATAAATCATTTTTCTCTGCCTGTTCTGAGGAGCTTACAGACAGTCCCAACAATAGTGAGTGGTTGGCATTGAGGGTCTGTCAGCCAGCTACACATCCCAGGAAATGTCCATGTGCCTGTGTTTCCTTAAAAGCACAGTTTAAGCTGTGTTATGAGGGGAAAAAAAAAAAAAAACAGCAGCGTGCTGGGGGTTTTTTTGCCTTTAGTGGTTTGGTGTCGGGAAAAAGTAAATGAAGGAGCATTGATACACCCAGGCATGTGATTTATTATCCCACCAAGATGTTGAAAAATATAAGCATATTGAAAATCATGTTCTGAGGGGCAGCTAAAGGAGTAGGGAAGACTGAAGGATTGGCCTTTGGGGCAGTTGAAATTTTATTTGCTTATTATCCTAGTGGAAGTCGTGGTAAGTTGGGTTGTTTTTTTGTTTTTGTTTTGTGGGTTTGCTTTTGTTTTTGTTTTTTGCCAACAATGGAGCTAGAAAACAAGAAACACTGGCATTTAGAGGGGTGTACCATTTTTGCAGCCTCAACTGAATTGCTTTTCCCCTTTGGTTATTTGTGTTGCCCCTCTTCATTTCTCCAGCTCTCCTTTCACTCCAAGGAGCAGCCCACAACGTGCTTATTTGGAGAGTATGAAAACAACACATGAAGGCTCTTGGCAAAAGCACATGTGCCCCCTTTAAGAGGAGAATTGTACTTTAGGGACTAAATTACCACTTCTGCTAAGAGCATGTTAAAAATGGGCATGAAGAGATGGAATTCCAAAGATTTTTATCTTTAAGGTCCGGGGATATTCAAGTAAACAGAATAACTCTACTGCTCCTTGGCATTTCATTTATTTACTAGTTTCCTGTTGATACACGTGTATGCATATGACTCTGATTGCTGTAGAAGATAAAACTGAAATTTGCTTTCTGTGCCATCTGTTGGTTTTGGGATTATTTTTCTCTTGAAATAAAATTCTTGTTAGACCCGAATTCTGTGCTTCAGCTCACCATAATCATAAAGCCCATAGGATTTTTGTTCCAACCAGGCTCATGGGGAGCAATTCCACTTTACAAAATCAGCTTTTAATTACCTAAAATTTGCCACAGGAAATTACTGTATGTTTTTGGGGATTTTTTTTTTTAAATGCTTTCCTCTTTAGAAGAAATTGACTGTGGAAAGGAAAATCCAGATTTAAAAAACTGAAGGTTGGTTGTGCTGTTTGGAGGAATGGATGGAAAGAGAGAAGCTCCTACAGTACAAAGTCTGGGACTGTGTGTGCACAGCTCCTCTGTGTATTTGCAGAAGTGATGGCAGGACATTTTCAATTTCTTTGTCTCAGTTCTTGGATTTTACTAGTTAGTTTGTCTCTTTTTCTCCCCAGACAGCAGCCAACCAGAGATGAGATTTTCATGCTGTATTGGGAAGGGTTCTGATGATGTTTTCTGTGTTTTTTCTTGTTAGTGCAGCAGAATTTTCCCTGTGTTGTGACAAAAAGCTGTGCTAATGACAATACACTATAGTTCTCCTCACTGCAGATGGCTCAAAGGTTAATTCCAACTGCTAAAGTAATGGACACATCCACAGAAAGCTTCCAGCCACAGGACGTTTTGTAACTGGCATCTCACTGTTCAATTTGTCTCTCCAAACTGAGTCTTGCTGGTTTTTTTTTTCAGGGCACCACATGTCAGTAAATACAACTTTGTAGGTGTAGTAAATGTGTTGTAGACAACAACAGTCAGGGTGAACAGGATAGAAAATCTTGCCATGACTGTCAAAAGGTGATATGAGAGGGTGTATCATAGTTAGTCAAAGCAACAAGGTAAAAAGAGTTTAAAAAAGAAAAAAAAAACAGAGGAGGGGAGAGAAGAAAAGATGGAGAGAAATGTTCTATTTCACTTCCCCTGAGCAAACATGTAATTTCCATGATTTCTTTTTAATGACTCTCTTCTGAAACTGGTAGGTACGGATTTATGAAAAGCTGTAAAAGATCAGGTGGAGCCCTGCAGGACGTCGTTTACAGCTGCACGGACTGCAGCCCGTCTAATTTGTCTGCTAAAGTGTGAGCTCATGGCACACATCACCCAGACCATAAATTCCGTGTTCAGCCCTTCTGTCTAGGGGCTGGGTCAGGGGGAAAAAGCCTGCCAGGGTGTGCAGATGCTCTGCAAGCCCAGCTTTCCCCTGGTGCACACGAGGAGACATCACAGACTCTTCGCAGCGAGGCGAATTCCTGCTCATTGATAAACAGTCCAGATGTCCTCTCTGAGGAGGAAAGTAACTAATTTTTGTTTGGAATCCTGCAAGAAGAAAAATGATACTTTACAGGGCTGGTTACTCTGAGGTCACTCGCATTAAAATTAGGTCATATTTTTTGTCATGATGATACTTTGATCCAAGTAATAAACATAAAGGCTCTTTTGGGCCATTCTAATTCCTAATCCTAGAGACCTGTTCTATTTCAACTTGTTTATACATTTTTTTTCGTTAGTGATTCTTGAATCAGACCTTGTTTTATTAGACTTAAGTTAAAAAGGCATACTAGGCTGGGGAAAAAGAAATAATCTGTGCTTTATCACTAAGAACACTTCATAAATACTCTTAATTAATATCTTGGGATTCCAGACACTATACCCAGAAAACTATAAATAAAAACCATTGGCTCTTCATGGGACAAACAGTAGTCAGTGAAATTCAGGCCTTACAGCTACTGAATCTTGGGCCTGATTGTCAAACTGAGCCTTTAAAGCTGGGTATCATGTAGGTGTCTAAGATTTGGTTTGACCATGACCCCAGTACATAAAGTGAGCTGCTGTTTTGAGGACAGAGCAGGTTTCTGGTGTCTTCTGTTGCTTTTCTTTCCATGGATGGCTGTTCCCAGCGTGAGGAGTCCAGAGTTGGTGTCAGTGATCACAGTCCTGGCTAGGCTCTGGAGGGAAGGTAGCCAGGCAAAAGCTGTCCCATCAGGGACATCACAGCTCTGGGACCTGGTGAAAACTGATTGTGTGTGTTTGGAGTTAAGATTTCCAAGCATCCAGGTAGCTCTTTAATTATGCCCTGCATTCCCAGAAGGGAAAAAATACTATATTAACTTTCTGAGCCTGAAAGAAATCAGCTGATTGATAACAACTGGGAAAACATCAGAAGTAAAAGGAGCTGTTTAAGATGTGGCCAATACCAAAAATCATTATTCTTTTCTTCAAAAGTGAAAGGTAAAAGTCTTGATGTAACCAATGTTACTTATCTAACTGATGTGGTATCTCCTGATTCCAGGGCAAGTCAGGTGTACTGAAAGGATATGCTATTGTAGTGCTGCTGATTTTGATTAAATTTAAGACATTGGAATTGAGAAGGATTTGGATTTTCTAGGCTTCTTACGAGGTTAAAATCACTATGTTTAAATATTTGGTTCTCTTGGTACCTTTAAAAATCTCCTCCTATTTATGTTTGTTCAGTGATGAACAGAGATGACTTGGGTTTGGAGTGAAGAGAGTGTTTTACAACTCAGATCAGTTCTCCAGTTCCAGCAGCTGTCACCTACCTGTTACACAGTGTGTAATCACTGCCTTTAAATTATGCTGTCAGTTGAGCCACCTCTCATTTTCACTGTGTTCAGTGACAAAAGTCACTTCAAATGGGTTCAGCAGCAGTAGTCAGACTCCTGTGCAGGGTACTAGAGGGAAAAAGAATTATGGGGCAGAAAATAGACTGTGAAGTTACAGAGATAACTGCTTTGAACATTCTCTAGTTCAATCTCAGGCACAGCACAGCTAAGCACATGCTTGGCTTTAGGCCTGCAATAAAACAATAAAAATAGGTACTTTGCTTATTGTTGAAGCTTCTAACTTAGTAGCAACATTTAGGACTTGTCAGTGGGCTGCAATATTCTGAACATCTGATATGACCAAATTCTACCAACACACTCAACTTGGAGCCTGGAGTGTGCATCATCCATGTGATGTTTGGGACTAGGTGAATCCCATAAATATTAGTCTAATTTAGTCTTTGTTAACGCTTTGCACATTAAACTGTGAGGTAACAATACACCTTGTGAATGCTGCAGTGATTTAAACACGGGCATGGGAAGCTGGTGCTCTTCAGCAGGATGATTACACAGCTTTTGTCAGAGCTGCCAGCACCAGCCCCGTGGTGGCCTCAGCAGCTGAGAGCTCCCACAGACGAACAGCAAAGCCACATCCAGCCTGGATGCTCCTGCCACTGCTAAGTTTAGACACAAAATAAATCTGTATTTCTCCCCTGTTCCCTACATTTAATTGCATTATTCTTTTGTTTCAGGCCATCAAATCTCCTCCTGGACCAAAGCAACATTGACATTTCAGCCTTCCGCAGCACGGGTGACTGGCTCAATGGTTTTCGGACAGGGCAGTGCAAGGACATTTTCACAGGGGTGGAGTACAGCTCCTGTGACACCATAGCCAAGATTTCCACAGAGTGAGTTGCAATCTGCTGTGCATTTTCATCATAGCTACACGTTCAAACAGAAGCATAAAGGTGGCTCTTCTATACGGAGTTTCCAAGTCTTAGCTGAAATTGTCTCACATTTAAAGAGGCAAATGGGAATTATTTGTTGTCATTGAAATAGCCATGAAGGAAATCTGTGTCTGGTGGCTCTGTGAAGGCCATGGTCCCACGGCATTTTCTCACTAAATACAAGGAAATTCCCAATTTCTTCCAATACAGTAGCACCATGCATCATCTGGTACACTACTTCCTTTCACTGAAGTTTCTCTGTTGATTCTTTAAATTCTGTATTTTATATCAGAGTTTCACTACAGCTGGCACACTGCCAATCTTTCCCTTTATTGCCCACCCTATTTTCCACCAAACCAGGTGAGGGTGCAAATTCTTTGTAGCTGTTTTCCTCCTCCATGCTAATAATTACTCAGGGGCTGAACTCCCTCCTGCTATGCTTGGAAGTGAGCAAATGGCAAGTTTATTACATTCTAAATGCAATCCATCTTTGTTCTAGTGACTAGTAAGAGTAGGGTAATGTTCTTTCTGCACCTGAAAAGGCATCAAGTACAGTTAAAAATTTAATGCCAAAGGAAATCTTAAGTCCCAGTTGGGCTGGCTGGATACACTACAAGTTAAGGAGAAGTGTGCAGCAGCTGTGCTACCAACAATTAAGCACATCAATTCCATTAATTAGTGTATTATTGCATCTATAAAAAGGGTGCTAATGGCTTTTTGTAACAATTACCCTTTCGGGACAGTGTAGAAATCCTTGAGGAATGCCCAATTTCCTGTGAGCCCCTGGTTAATTAGCCCTTCACAGGTGCTAAACCACCTCTGTGTTGCACAAGGAGCAATGAGCCTGGAGATCCTGGACAAGCAAGAGGGGAGACACTGGGAGCTTGGCCATGGACTCCTTCACCTCAGTGCTGATAGCAGAGTTCAGAGCACCATGCAGAGGGCAGTGATGTGTCAGCACTGCCCAGGAAAAGCCATCAGATTGGCAGGGGGATGGAGGTGTTAGAGAGGCTCAGCTGATCCAGCAGTGACCCCCTTGCCCCAAAACCCCAGTGCTTGCATCACTGGAGAACAATTTCCTTGCCTTTTCTTCCAGATAACCAAACGCACAATGAGGCTAAAGGAGCTTTCACTCTATTTTTTGCAGCCCCCTTGTGTTTTCAGTTACTCTCAGTGGGTTTTTTTTGCACCAGGGCTTGTGTTTCAGCAATACCCCTGTACCTGGAGGCTCCTGCAGTGCAAGCAGTGTGAGATGGGCAAGTTCATTGCTGTTTGCTGAGATCAGTGCTATGAAACTCAGTGTCCTCACTCACACACCTTCTCCTTTTTCCAGTGACATGAAGAAAGTTGGCGTTACAGTGGTGGGCCCTCAGAAGAAGATTGTCAGCAGTATCAAAGCTCTAGAAACTCATACAAAGAACAGCCCTGTTCCTGTGTAAGGTACCAAAATGATGTTGCTCAGGAGAGGAAAAAAAAAGGAGAAAAGTTGCATCGCAGGTCAAAAGTGATGGCAGAATTTAAAGAAGCTCTTTGCAACAGCTTTGGCAACGCAATGGTTGAGATTTCAAACCCACAAGACACTCAAATACTGAGTATAAATGCCTTAAAAATAGGAGCAAACTTGTTTTCTATCTGTTAATCCTGAAGGGTGGGTGCTCTTGACTGACTGTTAATGCAGATAGTAAATATCAAAAGAAAAAAAAACGTGAAAAATCCTTCCAAGTAAAAACCAGTGTTACTAAAACCTAGAGCCATTTGAATATTAAGTGACTGAATAACAGAAAAAAAAACATGGACATAAAAGCTGTGTATTTGATCTATACAGCAAACAAGAAGAAAGAAAGACTTGCAGTATTTTTATACAGAAGAGATCTGTAACAGGTATTTTATTTCTTTAAAAGCAAGGAAAATAGAGGACTATACCTCACAACCTTTCTGGCCATATTTACTATAATGTCATTGTAACATGCTATTTCAGCTTCAGGAAGGAACACAGAAATAAAGTTTGTAGTGACTTTGAGTTAGTTGACTAAAGGTTTTCACCATTATGTTAGCTTCCCTAACTGTGTTGATTTCAATAGAAACAAGTCTTAATTTTTAAAAGGCTTATTTATTTTCTTGGTTTGTTTTTTTTGTTTTGTTTTGTTTTTTCCATTATTGTTTATATTTATGCTTAAATACCTTAACCTGGCTGTATTATTGCCAAGTGCCAAATGTTATCCAAACTTCATTGGTTCAACCTGAGAAATTGTCTGAGGGTTAGTTACTAGATGATTTTACACTCATAGCATCATGCATGAAATAGAAGGAAAGAAAGGTGGTCCTTTTTCCAGCACTGACACTATGAAAAGCATCTGGACTTTTTTTTGGAAATGAGATTTTTTCCATTTGCTGTGAGTGGTGTTTTCAACCAGGCTGGGGTTTTGACAGTGGTTTGTGCATTGATCTTTGGATCAAGATCTGCCCCAAACAGCACATCCCATTTCCTTCCCCAAGGCTGCTTTCCTGTCACAGTAAGGAGCCCTGTTCTTGGGTGATGTTCAGGTGAGAGATCTGCCAAGAAAATATAAAAGAGGGCCAGGGTTGTTGCATCCTGCTTTAACTGATGATGCTTTTTGAGTTCCCTGGGAAGTGACTCTTGTTTAAAAGGATGACTTAAGCTGTGAAGTAAGGCTTTGGTGTGGAAGCTTACACATGCCTGAGCTAGAAACCCCCTTGAAGAGGCACTGCCATCCTGTAGGGGACCTGAATTTTTGGCACAGCTTCAGTGGGTACCCGTTCCTTGAAAGAAGGCAGAAGGGAGCCCAAGTCTAGGACAGCATTCACATCTCTCACTGGAAAAAGGAGACTGGAAGGTAGATTTTGGGGGCCCTACACCATCTTCAGCATCTTCCAAACAGCTTGCCAACTCCTAAGTTGTTGCTCTGGAGCACATCAGTCCCAGTTCTGAGCAGACATGACTCTTTGCTCTGAAAATGAGTGGTTTAAAACATAGTGTGAGCCACTTCTTGTGCTTCTTAACCCTCTAGATGGAATGCCAGGCACACAGACAGCAGGCCTTGGTCACCAGGGGAAGCCATTCTGCTTCCCAACTTGACATTCTGGAATCTAGACCTGATTCCAATGAATCCCTAAAAGTCCAAGAATGTGTGAGAGGCAGATGAAAAAATGGCACACTGTGTTTCCTCTGTGCATGCAAAAGCAGGTAACCAGTTGAGCTTTCTTCTGTTGGCTTGGGTTTTGAAGCTCCTTGGTATATAAGTGAGGAAAGAATCAGTTTCTAGGGTTTGTGGGGATGAAATTGTTCTGCATGAATCCAGGACTTATAAAATGTCCAGGCACAACATTTATCACACATTGCTAAAGAGAAGCAGAGTTAGAGGCTTTTGCATGACAGCTGGTAGTGAGCATGCTGTAAAGGACTGGATTTTAAACACACTCACAGCATAATAATTAGTAATTCTTTCTGAAAGAGAAGTGAATGGGTTTTAAAATTGAAATAAAAAAAAGAAAAACGGAAGAAAGGTAAAATAAAGCACTTAAGCTGTAAAGAACACTTCCCCTTATCTGCCCCAATCTATAATGAAATGCAGCAAGCTGGATGGAAAAGCTGTGTTTTGTGTTGCTTAGTTCATTCAGAATCTTTCTTTTCTTCGGGTTGGGATTGCTCTAAATCAGACACTGTTAGTGAATTTAAGCCACCAGAATCCAGTGGCAAACACCCTCTGTGTGGGGACAGCTTTTTGTGACATTTCTCCTCAGCTTCATTCTGCTGCTGGAGTGTGGGGGCAAGGGGCTGGGGTGGGGGCTGACCTCTTGGAAATGCTTCTGGAGACACAGACCCAGTAGAGTCTTAGACACTTGGAAACATTGCACCAACCACCCTCAATTCCCTCCTGCCACGTGTCCTGTCGTGTTCCTTGCCCACTGTTCAGGCATGCTCAGCATAAAAGATTATTCTCACCGAGGGAAAAAAACAAAGCAGCTTGGTTTTGCTTTTCTTTGCTGTTAGGAGTTGAGAGTTTTTCAAACCCGTTTGGTTTTCTCTCCCTGTCAGAAGTTGATTTGTACTGTAAGTGGCCTCTGTTGCAAGCATCCTGTACTCCCTGTCCCCCTGTACATATGTAAACATAGCAGTGTACAATTCTTCAGTGTGGAGTAGAGAAATAGAGGTCGTGTGGCCATCTGCCTGTACAGGTTATGGACATCAAGCAAAATGCAAACTGCTCATAAAATGACATGCCATATTATTGGGTTTGTACCTTTCAATATAGTTTCCATTTTATTTATTTCTGTTAACATAATCTAGTTTTTGTGCTGTAACTTAGCATCCAATAAGCAATGTATAGATGTGATTTGATTGGCAATATGTATTTACTTTAACTTGTATTTCAAAAGCATTACTTACTCATTTAGATTATATATTGTGCAATTGTAGATGGCCTCTTACTAATGTAAAATGATTTGTAGTGGAAACATTTATATTTTTATAATAAACATAATGAAAGTATTTTTTACATACTGAAATACTGAGGTGATTGCTTGGAGGACAAAGTAAATTTATTTGATTAGTGTGATAAAATTGTAATTAAATATGGATAAATTCTGAGTGTTAAAGCATGGGTCTGGAGTGAAAGCTAGATATTACCTATATTATCTATTAAAAGATACAAGCAGTGCAGGTTTTAACTGAACAGACCAGCATTTGTGCAAAACAGACTTACATCAGTCAAAGACTTTACTTTCTCCATGGATACTGGAAAACATCATCTTCTACAGCCTGCCTATGGGATACTGAAAAAAGCTGTCATTTATTTTAGTTGTGTCAAGTATTTCCAAACTTTTGCTTTCTTTCCTCCCTCACCAGTGGACCTTTTTTCATCTTATTAGTATGTTGAATCCAGTCAAAGATGTACTTTTCAACAAAATAAAATAGCCCACCACGTACTGTAATTTCACCCCATGATCATTTCTTGCCTCTGAGTATCTGTATTAGATAATATTTTGCCCCTGTTTTGTTCTGTCCCTGCCACGTTGTTTCTGTGTGCTTCACCCAAGTACAGGGTCTTTGAAAATGCCAACATACACAACTCAGGAATCCTCTTCCTAGAAAAATAGGAATGGTTTTGATGCTTGCCAGTTTCTTGAATTTTACAGGTTCTTTCTGTACCATAACTGATTTTGCATGCTTTTGTATACTACTCTGCTTACTGGTGCAAAACAATGAATGATATACCTGTCCTGGAGTCTGTAAGTTGATAAAACTTTATGAATGTGGATCTAGCATACTTTTTTTTTTTTTTTGGGGTGGTGGGGGGTGGTGGGGTGAGCATTTTGTCTTGGTGTGTTCAGCAGAAAGGGGAATCACAGAAAAGAGCCACCCAGAGCTTGACTTGTCCTTAAATGACCACAGCTGGACTGGAAGCCACTTGTTCTTCCTGCCACCAGAATGCTTCATGCTGTCCTGGATAAATGGTGTCATTTTAGCTTCCAGAGAGGGGGGTTTGGGGCTGTGCTTGAGCACCAGGGCTCTGATGGGATCTAATCCATGCAGTGTGCAAACCATTTTCTCTGTGAATAGATTTCACCTCAGCAGTTGTGTTACCCTGGCTTGTGTCTATCCCTCTGGCATTGCTGGTACATTATATTTGCTCTAGATCCTAGAGGGCACGATGGCTATTGGTGTTTTTACTGCTTTTACTGCAAAATGGTATTAATTTAATTAATTAATGTAGCCAGCTCTGGAGGGGCAGCAGGATGCACTCACTTAACAGCAGCAGGACAAGGAACTGCCTGGCAGCCCCCACCACCACAGAATCCCAGAGTGTGCTGATTTGGAAGGGACCCATCAGGATCATCGGGTCTGGAGAGGTAAATTGCTGATAATCAGTTCCATAAATTCAGTATGCCTGTCGGGGTTTTTTAGTGCTGCTCAGGTGGTGCTTTCCCACTTTGCATTTCTTCTCAGGGATGATGCCCAGACCCAGATATCTGCACCATTAAAAGCCCAAGCAGTGCCAAGTGAAATTAGAGCATTGCTTCTGCTGTCTCACACGTGCCACTCCTGTTAATTCA
Organism: Promerops cafer; assembly: GCA_013398275.1. Taxonomy (NCBI): domain Eukaryota; kingdom Metazoa; phylum Chordata; class Aves; order Passeriformes; family Nectariniidae; genus Promerops; species Promerops cafer. The sequence continues at coordinate 284,062 of VZSE01008770.1, forward strand.
TATGGATATCCATGCTGTTGAATTCCTTTCATTTTCTGACCTGCTCTAATGCCTCAGTTCCTTTCCAAACCATCACTGCCTGGTCAGTAATTCTCCATTTAATAGGTGTGCACTCCATTCCTTTTTCTGTCCTTGGTCCAATCCTTTGGGATTTCTTAATGGATTTTACTTTCCCAATTTAAAAAAAATAATTTTGAGTGATATTTCTCTCAGCTTTGATTCGTTCCCATATACAAACAGGCACATGGTCTTCATGAAGGTTACTCATGCAAAGGTGAACAGCACAAAGCATAAAGAGCAGCTTTCTCTTGGCTTCCTCATTATCCTTTTCAGATGGCCAGAGAACCTCTGGTAAATGAAGAGTACTCAGTACATGGGATTTTTCAGCTCACTCTGCTTTCACATTAAAATGATTTCATAATAGCCCATATTTCCCCAGTTAGCTCATGAGAATGTCATGGGGGACAGCACCAGAAGTCTTAGTAAAGACAAGATAAATCACATCCACTACTTTTTAGATTATCCTGCCACAGAAATAAATTAGATGAGTTTGACAGGATTTGTTTGTTCTTGACAAATCTGAGTTGGTTTCTTAAGGCCTTGTAATCCTCCAGCTGCTCTGTATACTTTTTTTTTTTTTCCTGAGTATTTGAGGTTAGCATACCTGCTCTGGAATTGCCTGGCTCTGCTTTTCTCCTCTCTTTAAAGTTCAGGATGATCTTTGCTCCTCTCCAGTTGCCTGGGCTCCAGGACTTCTCCAAGAGAATAGCCAGTACTTGGACCAGTCCCTTGTTGCTACAATAAATCCCACTGACTCTGAAATCCTGAATGCATCCATCACTTTTGACTGTTAAGATTCCTAATTATAAAACAGAAATAAAATGCACACAGACAACTACTTTAGTGCATGACCAGGTTCTGCTTTGAATTTTGCCATTGAGCAATGACTTAGAGTCATCATTAAGGGAACATTTGGTTAGCAAATGTCATTATTTATTTTTAATTAGATTCAGCAACTAAGGTTCATCACTGATATATCACTTTGAAGGTAGTTGAGGTGCAGGTTCATTAGAAATCTTTCAATTCACTCTCTTGCTCTCCACATAAGGGGAGGAATATCCTTTATCTCCACTCCTCTTTTGTCCAGTAGTCTAAGAAAGCTCAGTTTTTAAGGTTCTTCAGTAAAGTAAGTGTCTGCTCACCATGGATTTGTAATTAATACTGAGTTTAGCTTCCAGCCCTTTAAAGAAGTGTATGTTTGCAAGAGAGTGTGAAATAACCAGAGCTTCTTATTCTTAATTTTTGGGGATTTAGAGAAGCAGGCTTTTGACTTCTTCTCCTGCCTCAAGGCCTGCAAGGACAAAAAAAATGAGCGTTTAGTCTCAATGTGTTCATGGGAGCGTAGAGTAAAAAATTTTGTTTTAAGGCACTGAGATGAAATGAAGCCAGTTAAAAAAACATATAAATGCTAAACCCTATTTGTTTAAATGGGGGTGGGGGGGAACCCAACAAAAAAAAACACCGGAAAAAAAACCTCAAAAAATCCCAAAAATGGAGGTCTGGTAGTTTTGCACCATAGTCTGACCAGGGGTTCAAATAAACATCTCTGATGTCAATTTTCCTGTCGTTCCCCCTCCCCACCCAGCAGGAAATTGTCCTTAGGTATAGTTTACATTTTATTTGAAGTATTTTATTTTCACAGGGTGGTTTCACTCTTTTCACTTTCATTACTCTCAGAGCTCGTGCAGCTCAACAGAGGCTAAAACTGGGCTCAGACCACAGAAGTTTTATGTCGCAGAGCCCCTTCCCCCTGCAGGCTTTCCCTGGTACCTGCTGTCCCCTGCTGTCCCCACCAAGCATCGTCCCGACCCCTCCTCCCTCTGCTGCCCACAGGGGCTCCCCAGCTGCTGTCTTACAGCCCAGCCTACCAGAAATCCCCCAAAAAAGGATTGGAAATGACTTGAGGAGCTATTTTAGAGTCAAAGTGGTGTTTCAGTCGTTGCACTATTAATTGCTTGCCTTGCTGCACTTTCCCTTTCTGTGCCCATCCAAGTTCTACTCTGTGAGTCCCCCCAGACATTTCAATTTACCTGGGATCCTTTCCCCCATAAATCCCATTCAGTGTAGACATTTTGTCCCCATCTTTTCTTCATTATTTGGGTGGCTTTTTGCAGATCCAGCTGCATATTTGCTGCCAGGTTTTTGACCACTGCTAAAACGTGCAGCTTGCCCTCAGGCTGGTTGTCAGCTAATGACCAATAATGATTCCCATTTTCAGTGTTCCCCTTTAAAGTTGCATCACCTTTTATTATTTAGCTGGTTTTAATCTCTTTCTTTCACTCTCATAAAGCATTTTTGGGGGCTTTAGTTGAGGACTAAATCACAATTCCCACTTGTATATACTTTTAAAAAAAAAATTGTGCCTCATTTAACTGAGTTAATACTTGCCTAATTGTAATAGCAAAGCAATAAAATTCAATCCCTACAACAATGTGATGCTGTAACTTCCTTTCCTCTCACTGATGGAGCACTGGGCTACCTGCCAAGGAAGTCAAATGAAAGTAAGAAACAATAGGAACAAATAAAATCTATTTCTGAGATTTGGATATAGATATTTTCTTGAGTTTTTGCTTGGTTTTGGTTGGTTTGTTTTTTTAATATTCAGGTATTACTTGGCTCCAGTTTTTACTTTCTGTTCCCAACTTCTCTTGTGCACATGGATTTTTGGAGACCAAGAAGTTGTCCCACAGAGAAAATTTTTTTCTGCCCCTTTTTACCTCTTCCTCATATATAAGCTGTCCTCTTCATATAAGGTTCTATAGGGTTTTTGTGAAAAACCAAATACAACAGATACCACCAAAAATCTGTAAGGGAACACTTCCCCAGCATGGACTGTATAAATAAGTGTAATTAAGCCAAAGAAACTATTCTATTCCCTCCAACAAATATAAAAGATTAAATTGAAGTAAACCTCTGTCCCTGGCACCAGCCAGACCTCAGAATTGTAACACAGCTTTATCAATTTCCTGCTGCAAGATAAGAGATCCCATCAGAAGAAGGACAAGGCAGTAGGAAGACATTGAAGCACAGGGCTGAAGAAGTCAGAGACCTTTGCTACTCTTAACACTCAAAACTAAGTGCATTCCTTCTCCCTTCTTTTGTAATTTCTATTCAATATACCCTCTGCTGAGCAAGTACCATAACCAGCTAAACTATGCAATTAGACTGTAAAAAAACCATATTTAATAGCACCCACACACTAAGCAGCTCCTCCATGCTTAAGATAATGTTGGGGGACTGTGACCCAGCTCTACGGTGTGCAGACCAGGCTCCATCATCTCAACATGTGTTTTGAGGCATAATCTATATAAACATTATGAGCACAAGCAGCTCTTTGGCCTGTTCTCTCTGGCTGCCACAACACCTACTGCTGTTTTGGGTTTCGTGCACTCTGTCTGAACTGTATTTTTGTGTCTCTCGTCTGTTTTTAACCGTGACAAGCACGGTTAAAAGAGCCCTTTCCCCCCAGTGTGCCTGCTGCAATGTTTTCACTGGGATCTGTTCCGTGCCTTTCCAGAGGAACCTCTCCCACAGGATTTCTTCCCAAGCCCCACTCTTCACCTTCAGTATAGGTAATCACTGGCTGTTAAATGGCCTCCTAAGGAGTCATTGCAGTGATTTTGGCTATGGCCTTTTGTTGCTAAGTGCCTGCTAGAAGGGTGCTAAAATTACAGGTTGAATAATTTGCTGCTCTCAACAGGAAGGTCCTGAGGATCACAGTAGATAGTGCTCCTTGAGAAGACAGAACAAAAGTTTTCCATCCTGTGGGAAACCAGTGGATATCCAACCAACTTGGGTATTTTTCTCCTAATCCTTTGGAATTTACAATCTGAAATTTAGATCACACCCTTTTTTCATCCGTGTCCTCGGTGTCTGTGCAGTATCTGACTCAAAAGGCATAGAGCCAAGAGGACCAAGGGTCAAAAATGTCTCAGTGGCTTCCCAAAAGGGAAACTTTCAAATTTATCTGCTACTATTCTATCATTTTATCAACACGACTTCTTTCTCCAAGTAACTATTCTTGTCACACTGTAAAACATTGAGTTTGCTGTGACAGCTCTGGCTGTGTGTAGTTACTGTGATACTGAAGCTATAAAACTTTTGAAATATTCTTGAAATATTTTTAAAATATTTAACAATTAAAAGTTTTATGGGCTTGGATCACCAGGTATATGAAATCTACTTGATGTTTTAGGCTAAATGTTAGTCCTGTATCTTGAGGGAGAGGTTGCCACTACTATGCAGAGAAAAACTATATCTTCCAGTACAAAGGAATCTGAAAAAGCTCAGAAGGGTTGTCAGAAATTTCACCTACAGTTTGTGAAAAGCTGATTAATTTTCCAGTGGGAGAGTGAGAGAAAAGAAAAAAAAAAAAAAGATCTGGTTTAGTCCCTGAAATACCAAGCTCAGTAATATCAGAGGCAGGAGTAGAGGACTCAGGGGAAGCATTCCTGTTTCCTTCATTTAGCCTTAGCAGGGTTTGGACACAGGGCTAAAGTTACCCCTCTCTCCAGAGATGCTGTGCAGGGGCTTGGATGTGGAATGGGAGCAGTGCATTATAAATCTTTTTGCAGAACATAAGAGTGTAAGATTTTTGGAAGAAAAATACATCGGCTCTTGTGTCATTTGAGGGTTGTGGCACTTCCAACCTCTCAATAATTGCCTAGCTCTTTGCATTTGTGAGAAAGCAGGATGAGATGCCTTAAAAGGGGGTTCTGCGTATTGTAAAAGTCCAACTGCAACTCAGAGAAGCACCCCTGAGACTTATTGCTACCATTAGAAGCTTAGAGTAATGTGCACATATTTTTCTTTTTAGGCCATGCACACTTTATCCAACCCTCGGAGGTAAAAGAAAAAAAAAATCAGAAAAAGAATAGGAAAGAAAAATGAAAAAACGTTCTGTTAAGTATGGGGTGGTTTTTTTCCTTTGCTTTGATCTTGCCACCACATGCCTGGCATCACACCCCGTGATGCCACAGTCCCTGGGGATCTCCTGAAGGCCACAATTTCTCTGTGGTGCTGTGATTTCCAGCACTGCTTCTCAGCCTCAGAAGCGTGTGAAGCAGCAGCTATGGGGGGAGGCAGGAGAGGAGGGGATTTCATTCAGGCTGGAGACCCCAAAACTCAGCTCCAGGCTTCCCTGTGGGATACCAGCACCTGGCACAGCCACTGCCCAGCCCTTGCTGGGGCACTGCCAGATTTGGCAAGGCTAAATGGTGGATGGTGGTGGAATACTTCATTAGGGAAAATGCTCATCACTGGAAACTCATTACATTTCATTCTCTGTATCTGTTGTGCCTCAGCAGCAGGGGAGAAGCCTGACTTTGTTAAGTGCCTCGTTGGCTTTGGTTCTTGTTAGGTTTGTCATTGCATTTTAGAAGAGCTCGGGTCTACTTTGTAACCTAACAACTGGAAATTTTCTCCTTTCTGCTTAAACTTCTTAATGTGCCTTATACAAAACAGTGGGAATGATTAAATCATAGCAAAGAGGAAAACAAATACAGTGAGGAGCGTTGCTGTGGAACAATTCAGAATTTTTCACTTGAACACTAGCTACGCTCCAAAATCAGCAGCAAAAGCAGGTTTGAAACCTGCAAAGTCTTTCAAGAAAATAGCAGTCTCATTTCTTCAGGCAGTGCCAAAACACTGGATGCTGAGGGTTTTGTTTTTTGTTTTTTTTTTTTTTTTGCTGAATTTGTGTTTAAAGAACACTCTGTTAAAGATCATTTAATGTAACCTTTGTCACTACAGTGTCTATCAATGATGACCAAAAGCATGAAGGAGTCCTGTGGATTGAGAAAAGACTTTTCACCTCCCCACTCTTGTAACCTTTATTTTTCTTGAATTAACTAACTAAGGGACATGATGAAGGCAATTAAATCTTCAGATCACTGACTCCATGTGGTCACAGTAGAGCTTATTTTTATTGTAAGATAATGATTCACAGTGAGGGAAGGAAAAAAGGACAAGATTTTGAAAAAAAAAGATGCAAGGAAGGGATTTCAATTTCATTTTAGTGGGAGCATGGTGAATAAAATTACATAAATTATATAGAGCTACATGGTGTTTACTCCTTGGTAGACCAATGGGAGGTAGCAATGGCCTATAATTGGAAGAATATTTGGTTTGCATCAACTCTCAGCCCTTCCCTGGGCTGAAAGACCCCATCCTTCAAAACCAGGTAGTTACAACACCCATTAAAATCTCATTTTAGTGCTGCATGTTGAGCTCTGTACTTTGTGTGCTCTCACAGAATTTAGCTCAGTCCCCACACCTGGCTTAAGTACCTATGTGCTCATAGAACTTCTGACATTTGCATTCAAAAAAATCTCACTTAAAAAAAGAGAAAGAAAAAAAGAAAGAAAAAAGTGTTTAATTTTAATTATCCTGTTCTGAAAAAAAATGTCTGTGTGTGCATTTAGGCACTCAGAGTAGATTTTAATATAATTCAGAGATCAAAACAGCGCCACAAAGGTTAAAAATAAACCGTGTGTGGTTTTTTCAGGTGTTTTATTTTTTTGCCACAGTTAGAAACAAGACCTCTTTAGTAGATACAATCTTATAAAATATGTTATACTCTTGCTGGCAGTAGTCATATTCCTTTTCTTAGGATATGACTCTTAACCACCATTTTAGAGAACCTGTTGAAGCAGCTGTTCAAAGCACGTGAAAATTAGAGGCGGTGGCATCTCCAAAACCTGAAAGTTGCCCTCCAGATAAGTTAAACTGGAAGAAGGCCACGTGTCCTGTTGCTGGGGGTGGAAAAAAGATGCCAAGGAGGACCCAGAGCCCTGCAGGATGCTCAGCTGGAAGGCACAACCACCCCACCAAGGGTGCTGCTGAAGCCAAAGGGAGGTGAAATCCCAGCCTCTTATTTTTTCTCCATTCTTCAATGAATGATTACATCTAGCTGTGGATTCCACAGCATTACCCCCGGAGGATTTTTTTGGACAATCCTGATTCTCAAGGCTTTGGGGGCTTTCTGGTCCATGGAGCATAAAATCCTGAGGAGGCCAGAAAAAAAACAGGATTTACAATCCTGCTGAAGATTTGAAAAGACCTTCTGGGACACGACTCCCAGAAGCCCAAAAGAGGAGAGTCTGGATATCCATGCCCACCTGCCAAAAAATGGGAGATTTCTAGGCTCAAGCCAGATGTGTAGCTGGAGTTTATATGACTTCCTGTGCTCTCTCAAATCCATGGCTTTCTGCTCTGAGACAAGTCCTCACTGCATAGAAACTGAGCTCAGCACATCTGTAGACTTATTAGCTGCCTATCAGGCTGCTTTGGGGATAAATATTTTTAGATTTTTCGTAGAGTAATTGGAATTTCCACAAATGAACATTTTTCTACTTAGAAAGTGTTCTGTCAATGCCAGCAGTCCTGAGCAGTGCAGGTGCAGCCAGTGGAGAACTGATATTTCTAAAGAACTTTTTAATAGGTCAGCTAACAAAGCCAACAAGACCAATTCATTTTCCTAGGTGGGCATCTTAGGGAGGATTCTGTTCTCTCCTGGATGCAGTGTGCAGGAAAAGATTGGTCTCGTTAAAGCCTCTTGCTGGACAGAAGGGCATGAAGGTTTTTATGTCACCTGTGCAAGTTCTGATGTCATGCCCTGACCCTTTTCTTTTTGTCCAAACAAGGAATTTCATGAGCTACAAAAACTATAAAACCTATCCAGAGGCAAAACATTTCTCATATAACCTCGAACTCCTTTCCTCCTCGTGAGTTTTCTGACAGAGGCCACGAAACCTTTACAGCACAGTAGCCCCTGGGTGTAGGGTGGCCTCAGAGGCTGGCAGAAGCCCACCAGAAACACCATGTGTGGTGTGCTCAGATTGCAGCACCTCTGAAGGTGCTGTGAAATCCCAATTTTGCACCTCTGTGGTCTGGATTGCACTCCAGTTCTACCTCAGCTGCAGTTTCTCAGGGCAAATCATTATCCTGTTTGTTACCTGTGAGGGGCTGGTGCACTGCTGAGCCACAGGGACGGTGAGAGCAGGAGCTGCTATTTATTAACTGAGTGATACCACATGTGGAGTCACTGGATGTTTACAAAACTGCCTGGGTGGGTTGATCAAACAAGCAGGGCTTTTCCTTTGGTTTAATTCCTCTTAACTGATGAGAGTGAAAAAAACCCCCAACAAATCAAATCAAAACTAACTGGGCTGCATCCAAACAAAAACAAAAGACAAAAATGAAAGACGATCAAGTTGTATTGTGCTGGTATCTTGGTTTTTTGAGGCTTGGCTAGAGAGGTGCTTGTCCCCTTTCTTGCTATTCCAAGCCTGGAAGGAGCAGTGCCTTGCAGCCTGGCACAGCTGGAGCCCCGTGTCCCCTCGAGATGCCTAATGACTTGCAGATTTATTCCAAGGCAGTTAAGGGATTTAGCTCCTTCCAGAAACTGCTGAAATGATCACGTGATACAGAAGAAGTGGTTTAATGCAATGACATGCAAGAGAGAAATATGTCATATCCTCAGGGGCCCAAAATGCATCTCCCAGTCATGCAGATGGATATTCCCTGATGCAGGATGTGCTCTTGTCCTGTGGTCACCAGGGAGCAACACTGGAGACCCAAGCAAACAGAAACTTGTCCTACTGTCACAGGGACCTCTCTTTTTGTTGTAGGAGCTTAACATTTGACCTGTGCAGCTTCAACTTTTTCCTTTTAGCATCCACATATCTTTAGGGGAAACTGTGTAGCTGAGTTTTTAAATGGGATCAGTAGCAACTACCTGCACCTGCATCCATCTGCAGTGAGTTAATAAAGACAGCTTGCATTTAGATATAAAAGTGTGCATTTTCCCATGCTGTAACTTGATTGTCTTGCACAGAGTTACACAAGGGACAGAATTGGATAAAAGTAAATCCAGTCCAACCTTTTACTCAGGGCAAAACTTACAATGGGATTAATAGGCTACTCTGGTGTTTTGTCCTGCAGAATCAATTAAAAACATTTATAAAGGAAAAAAACAAACTGCCCCCGGGGTTAGTGCACCTATTTTTTTATGGCCTTTTATCATGTATAATCCTCAGCACCTGTTTAAAATTCTGTGCAATCTGAAGAGAGCTTCGTTGCTTGGGTGTAAATGGAGGTTCCCCTGTCACAGCTGTGCATACTTAAAGCAGTGCTTAAAGCAACTCAGGGCAAGCGTGTCTGGCTCTTTCTGATGACCAAGCACACCAGGACTTCCCGAGGGCTGCTGTCTGCTGGCTGGCAAAAGGTAAAATAACCCTTGATATTGTCATTTTTGGTGCTCTCAAATTTGAGGCAAACCTAGAGCTGTTTTGGGTTGGTTTGTGGATAATCACAGGTTAAAATCTGTCTTGGAAGAGTTTTCTGTGGCAGCTGAGAGGGGGTTCCTGGTGTGACTGCTCTGCTACAGGTGACCTGCAAGGGCCTGAGAGAGGGAAGGAACCTGTTTCCATGGAAAGCCCCTAGGTGTGGGTGCCTGGCCTTGTGACCCTGGGATGCTGCACAGGCTGGGAGCTCTGCTGTGCCTTGGGGTGATGCAGAGATTTTTTTTGTGGCTTGGGGAGTGAAAGTTGCTGGACTGAAACCAGGAATGGTGGTAGTCTTGGTTTGTGCCCCTGCTCTTGTGTGTCTTGCCTACCTGGGCAGATATGCCTTAAGATAGATGCTTGGCTCTTCTCTAGTGTCAGCTAAACCTGAGGGTTCCTGCTTTTGTGAAATGCATTATAAACTGTAAGATTTTCAGGTGTGATGGCATGAGTGACTTTAAAAAGTTGATAGAGCTCCCTGTAACATTTATTATCTGGTGGAAATAGAGCTGCCTTCTTTCCTTCAATTCCAGGCTTCCTCTTACCACCCTTTCCTGCACAGATGGGTACTGGGCTAATTTACCATGAAGACCTTTCCTAAATTAAAGATTTATATGATGGGAGGAGGGAAATAATTTTATGCTTAGGGACAGGTTAGGTTTTAGAGGTATCTAAAAGACTAAATGGAGCTTGGAGTGTGACAGCCTATTTTTCACCTTTTGAGCTGCAAATTTTCTGCTGAATTAGAAGTTTTCCCTTATGAGTTGATATAGATTGATTTGATTTTATTTTGGTTTTTTTTTTTTTTTTTTACTCGGGGTTGGGGAAAGGAGGTGATTGCAGTGGGAAAGAAGAGACATCCTTTTCTCCCCTAAAGCAGCACCTCACCCAAACCACCCCTGCGAGCAGGGAGCGCTGCCTGGTTTACGCTGCACGCCCTGTGTGTGCCAGAGCTGCGGATGCCAGACGCAGAGATCACTAACGAGCTCCCACAGTTAATTTTGCTGGCAGACAGAAGGAGCAGCTCCGTGGAGCTCAGAGCCAGGAGGCAGTCTCTGGGGAGGGCGTGCGGGATAACCGCGCCGCGGGCCGGCGGAGGATCGCTGCCCCGGCGCTGCCTCTCGTCAGGACACTGGGATGTGAATTACATTCCAGCCCTGAAACTCAACCTCCCACCCTGACAAATTGGCCGTGAGCTGAACACGGTTTGAGCCACTCCAGTGCAGCCTCGCTCGGCGTCACCCCTTGGTGCCCTGCTAATAGGACGTGTGAGCATCAGACAGCCTGGCAAAAGGGTAAATATTGCAGAGCACACGGCCACGTTGTCTCCTTGGTGGTAAATAGATGGTGAATAATTGAATAATGCTGTAATAGTGGAGGAAGAGCTGCCTAACATAAGGCACAAATTATGCTTCTCTCTCTCTCTCTCTGCCCCAGCTCAAATGTTTCAGAATCCTTTTTCTTTGCCATAATTGGACATAATCAGTAACACAGTCAGAGACTAAAGGCTGTCTGGTATCAATTCCCGTACCCAGCAACCACAACATCTAGATTTTGAGAGAGTTAATGTTCTCTATTAGTTGATTAGTTCAGTTAATTTGTTGTGTCCCATGGTGATTGTAAAGTAAATACAAGAGGGAACTCTGTTTCAAATGTCTTCCTGCAGTTCTGTGTGTGTTATGCACGTGTGATACATGCATATGCGTATATCTGCAAGTTATATTTGCTTGAAGGTGTTGAGAAACTGCAGTTTTCCCTGGCTTCAGAGGAAACTTCTGGCTCAGCATCTCCTAAAGAGAAGTTTTCCAAGAATATTTCCTCTGGTCCAAAGGGAAAGGCTTGTTCCATGGAGCAACTCAGAAAGAAAAATGTGTGACTTAGAGGGATTTATCTCAATTTTACTTCCAGATATAGCCTGTAAGTCTTGCCTTGTTTTCTGATGGAAAGTCTTTGGGCAGGACCCTTCTTCTTCAGGAATGTGGCCTTGTGATCAATTAATTAAATTAATACAAATCATCCTTCCCCTTCTCCCTGCATAAAGCTCATTTCTGCTACTGCAGATGCAAATGTGACTTCTTTAAAGTATAAACCATGGATAGACAATTAGTTGTGTATTTTTCTGTGACCTAGTGGATTAGTTACGGATTTCTGAAGTAGTTCTTTATGTGCATCCATGGAAGACACTGTATTTCACTGCACAAATGCTTCTGTTACCTTTGACAAACTGGAGATGCTGAAAAAAAAAGCAGAGTTTTTGCAGTGGCAAACTCTATGGATGTGGCGAGTAGGAAGGTACCCTGTTGACAAACAGCTTCTTAAGGTAATTTATTTTTCTGAGGATTCAGAGTGAACTAAAGAGAGAACCTGTTGCCTTTGTACCATGGAGATCCCCATGCCAGCAGTTCTGCATCCTTGGAGCAAGCTGAAACCCTCATGTGGGGGGGTTGCTTGGATACCTGTGCTCCAGCACCTTCCTCCTCTGTCCTGCTGGGCACCAGCAGCTTCCCTTGGCTTCTATATTAATCTTTATTCCTGAAAACAGGCAGAGATGGCATTTCCCACTCTGTGACAGCTGTGATGAGGCTCATGATGATGGGCCCAAGTGCAGAAGAAGCTTTCAGCTTGGTGGGGAACAGCAGCTTGTAACAGTGCCATGATTAAAGTGTCAGCTTACTGCTCTTTTGTATTGTATGCAGACTGCAAAAGATTAATGCAGGGTGATTTATCTTCTCTTGGATTTGCTTGACAGTGAATGAGACTGTAACCAATTTGCCTGGAGCAGGAGAGCTCAGAGCAAACCCTGAAGGTTTAAGGGGGTGGACTGGACAGCCCTCTGTGCCCTTCCTTGTCTTGGGGAAGTCACTTATGGAAACCTGGAGCATTATTTGGTCACTTTAACTCTTGAACCTTAGTGTTTTGAAGCTTCAAATCACCTTTTCCACAAAGGGGAATCCCCCCAAACCAGCAGGTCCTAGACCAGACTTCAGTTTGCACACCCTTCTGAAACTCCCCTACTGCCTGCATTTTTTATCAGTGAAAGCTTTCTTAATGAAAACCGCTTGCTTTGTTTTCTATTTGTGGGGTTTTTTTTTTGGTCTTTGGTCTAAAATGTGCCTTTAATCCTATCAGCTGTGCAGTGTCGTGGTATTTTGTTCCCTCTGGGCACTTGCAGTCGCTAGCAGTGCTGGGGGAAACATCCTAAACCTGGCTGGTGGGCAGACTGTGAGCACTGCTGCCTGCTGTGCGTGTTTTGTACTCCTGGTTGTTAAATTGGGATGTACAAACGCAGCTGCTGAGTGGGGAAGCACCGCTGATTGGCAACCAGCATTAGCCCAAAGGTCAGTGCTAATTACTGTGCCTCGTTTGCATGAGAAGCTTTGAAAGGTGGAGAAGAAAGTGTCTGTGGCACTTTCTGCCAACAAATTACTTGGCTGACAGGAGGATGTCAGTGCTCATCAGGGCTGATAGACTGTGATTTGGTACTTGTGCAATTAGGCAGGGTAGAAATACTGCCTCGGAGAGTTAACTTTCTGGGAGTAATTACTGTAGGTGTCAACACACGCCCATGAAAAGGAGGAGGATGTATTTACGAAGTAGGTGAATCCAGACCATGAATGATTAGTCAGTTGTTTAAGATGATCACCTCTGTCTCCAGCCCGTCCTTTCTTCCTCCTGTTTTACTGCCAATTATACCAGGGAAGGGATGGAGGGCCACATCTACACTGATTAGGCTCTGCTGATCAGTGTTTTGACTGTTTCTCATCTAATTGAACCTTGTGAGCTGTCGTGTGAAAGATTAAGGCATCTTTTAAGTCTTGCTGTAGAGACATACCCTGCAGAACCGAGCAGAGCTGAGGTTGAAGCAACTGAAACAGTTACACAAGGGAGGTCTGGAGGAGCTAAAGGAAAATCTGACTTTTGGAAGAAAACTGAAGGCAGGAGGCCCTTAATTAACAAGATCAGTGGCTTTGAATGGCTTGGGTTCTGCATGTCAAATTTCCATTACCAGAATTTCAGTGGGGGCAAGGAAACTGGGCAGTGGAAACAAAATCCCTTAGGAGTGTCTGTTGATTACCTAAAGGTGAAGTCGATCAAGACCAATTTTAGGATGTAAAAACATTACTTTAGATGAAAGCTTTTATTCAATAGCATTGGTAGCATGATGGGGCTTGGCTCCAGCAATTAAAATATTGCCAGAGATATGTCCTAGAACATGCCAGGTCTGGTCTATGTCTGTGTCACCTCTGTGTATCTGTGACTCTGGGGAACACGGCTGAGCCTTTGCTGTTGAAGAGCCAGCATTTCCTTTGGTGTGAATTGGGCAAATTCAGTTATTTAAATCTATATGCTCTTTTTTTCCCTGAATAAATCAAAGCAGAAAATAGCAGTAGCTCCTTGAATTTGTCAGTTGAGCTGACATATTTTTTCCAACTCTGTCCCTTGCTTTTCTCTGTTATTGTTACATATTCAAACTGGCTTCAAACAGCCTGCCTACCTGGTTATTAAGTTACAGAGACTGAAAGCTCTGCAGAAGCCAAGTGCCCAAGCTCTGCTGTCACTGAGTGATGGACGAGTGTGAGTCCTTTATGCTCCTTTGAAATTCACCACCTTCGTGCTCGCCCTGTGCCCAGGACACCAACACCGAGTCTAAAACACACAACGAAAACCCTCTCACAGAGTGAAGCAGTGGCTGTAGCCTCACATAAATCAGGGCTTTGCCTCACCCTTTGCATAACAGAAAAATGCCTGGAGACAAAGGGCTGTGTGTCCTCCTGGGAGACAGGACAATTTGTCACGCGTCAGGATCCTGTGTGTGGCCAAAGGCAATGCTCAATGCTGATAAAAACCACTCCTGCTGTCCTCCTGCGGCAGCTGTGTGCCCATGAGCTGGGATTGCGCTGTGGGTTTCTGTCTTCTCCTTCTGGGTGTGATGGGGCAGGTGTGCCATCTCCTCTAGAGATGTTTTGGGGGCTGCCCTGGCAGCCTGTGAGAAGGGTTTGCTCTACCTGAGACCCTGCACCTTTTTTCTGGCACAGCAGCAGCACTGCCCAATCTCACCAAAACAAACAGAAGCAAAGGTACACCAACTGCTTCCTTGCAGGAAGTTTCACAGCTGATTTAAATCCTATTTCAATGCCTGAATAAGCCTCCTTCTGAGAGGAGCGAGGCAAAAGTTGCTGTCCCCTGCAAACCATCCTTTGCTAGGTTGCATAAACTTTGTTGAATGTTTTGTTTCATAGTTGGGTTATCAGACACTACTTGTGTTTAGAAATTGATTTCATACAAGGTTTGAATTGTAGGGCAGTGGGGTGGTCTGAATGGTTAACTCAAAGTAAAAAAATCCTCAGATGGTAGAGGGTAAATAATGGGAGTCTTGAGATTAAAGCTTGGAGCTGGGTCAGAAGTAGGAGGGCACAGTTATTGTCCCCAGACTGTGATGATAAACTGTGAGTAAATAAAATGGCAGAAAGAGGAGGCTGAGGACAAGTCTTGTAACAAGCACTAGGGCTAGAGAGGAGTACCTTGATAGAGTTAAGGAATTTTACACCCATAGTTTACATAGCATTTCTGACTTTGACTGTGCTAAGTCTTGCTAAAGACTTCCAAAAATCCCCTGTTTAGGCTTTTATGTTTGGTTTCCTGATAAACATAAAGGTGAAAGAGAGAAATTTACAGCAAGAGATAATTTCCAGATGGAAAACCTTCCTAGCTCAACCGCCTGAGAGGTCTGTGAGGTTTTAGTTCAAGTCCCTTCATAAACTAAAAGGTGCTGCTTACGGTATGCTTATTTTCATATTTGATTAGTAAGCGCACTAAAAATGTAGCAAAGAGCAGGACTCTGCAGGGAGGCCATTTCTCTCCACGCCATGCTATCATTTGTCACTCAGTGCTGTTAAATTAAAAGCAGCATGGCTTATTTCTTTTTTTTTTTTTTTTTTTTTTTTTTTNTTTTTTTTTTTTTTTTTTTTTTTTTTTTTTAGCAGCTCAGCTATTACCTACAGGCACTTAAAGGCCAGCAGTTTCAATTTTAAAATGTTTTACATTTCTGTGAGTCTCAGTAACACATCTTCATCCATGACTGCTCAGCTTTTTATTGACTCTGAATGAAAGAGAAATGTGAAACCATTTTTGCTGTGTGCCTTCAAGTGCTCCCAGGAAAAGGGAATGTTCCAGCATGTCAGGTTTAGGTCTGTTTTTTGGGGGTTGCAGGGATTTAAGTTTTTTCTTTCTTTTTCTTTGGAGTATAAGTGGGGATGTAGTAGTGCCTTTAGTACACAAGAAACTGTTCCCTGGTAGAAATGTGGTGCTGGAAGATGCCTCAAGTGTCTGCTACAGCTGCTTGTGTTATCCTGAAACCACTTTGATGTCTTTGCCTCTGTAAATATACTGATACCTTTGATTACCTGAATTAATAAAATTAGGATGCTGGTAGGTATAAAAAAGCTTCATTAAAGAGATCTATAAAAGGTTGATATCATTCTTTCTTACCTTTTCTATTTTTCAGGTTATGTAATAATTCTTAGTTAATTCTATGCAGTAATAGCTGATGGGGTCTGTGGGTCGGAGGGTGTCTGCCCAGAACCTTGGTTGCCTGTATTCAGTGAGGGCTAGAGAGGGGAAAAAAAGATGAAAATCCTGCTAGGTTACCTTTTCTTATTCTTCTGTATGTCCTTAGTCTCTCATGGCTCCCACTGAACAACCAACAGATTAATCCTTTACTGAACAGAAAACAATTGCATTTGAAATGTCTCATGGCATGGCCTATTTTAATGTGCCACAATGAAACTTATGAAGAGTCCATTACTCTGGCAGCTGAGAGGATACAATGAGGAAATATTTGATATTTGTGTATTTGAGGACAGAAAGCAGTTTGCAGACCCATGACTTAAAAGAGCTGATATTCCTGGACAAGGAGATCTCCCCAAATTTTACACTTCCAGTGACTGGGAGACCTCGCAAGGTAAACAATTCTCATAAATTATCAAGTCCCAGTATATTGTAATACTGACAGACATGAAACTGAGCTGAGGGAGGAGTAATCCATCTGGCCTTCAGGTGATGTGCAGTGATGCATAACTTTTCTATTAAGGGCAAATAAACCTTCAAGGTAAGGGATACTGGCAATGCTTTTGCTGGTGGAGTTGGGGAAAGTAGAGAGAGGATAAAATCTCAGACATAGCTTGATAGAAACAGTTTTGCAGCCCAATGTCCTGATATAAGGCTTTAATTTCTTTATTCCTGAGATGTATTCTGTGGGAACAAGAAAGATGATCTAAAAAACCCCAAAAACTCATATTAAAGCAATCATCCGGGCATGGACGTGAATTGCTTTATCTAAACTGTAAAAGAGTGACAGCTACTACATTTAACTTCAAGACCTTGCATGTTTGCTCTATAAAGAAAAATTCTTTACTGTTTCTTATGTGCTTTGCTCAGTTTGAAAGATGATCCAGCTGATCTTTGAATCTGCCCATTGGCTGGTTGCAATGAGAAGTGATCCTGGGGCAGGAGAAATACCTGAGGGCACTAAAGGTCTTTAGGTATTTAGACAGAAGTCTAAACATTAATGTCTACATCTCCCCCTGCCAGGAATATGTCTCTGAAGGAGGCTGTTGCCATCCTGTACCACTGATTTTATCCTTCCTAAAATATTAGGAGAACACCATCCATCCTGACAGGGAAAGGGGAGCTTGAGGGTAACTTCATAACTCAGCAAATGTGATCAGAGACAAAAATTAATGTTATGTATTCAATTATTAATTAACCATGCATTGGAGAAAAGGCCCCTCTAAGTGCTGGAGCTGTATTCACTGACAGCAGACACCTGGCAGCTGAACTGCTGGAAGACACATTTCCAAACTCCTTTGGTTCATTTCTACTGTGTTGGTATCCTCTCCTTAGCTGCAGAGCTCCCAGCCTGCTGAGAGGGTTTCTGCAGGACTGTGACAGCTTCTGGAGTTAATATTGGCTTTAATATTGACTGCCCAGCCTGGAGCCACACCTTCAGACAGAAAGCTAGAAACATGGATTGTAAAAGTGCCAATTTGTATTTGAGTGGGGAAGAAAGCTTAATGTAATTGAGAAACTGGTTCAGCATAACCTTGGACATTTTATAGCTATACTGCTCTCAGTTAAGAGCTTCTGCATTGCAAAATAGTGAAAATGAAAATCAGTCAAAGGCTACTTTAGTTTCATTTGGTTTTGATTTTTTTTTTAGATGGTTGGTTGTTTGTGTTGAATTTTCTGGGTTTTTTGGAACTGACATGTCAGTGATATGGAAACAAGTTAGTAAAACAAAGCTAGGGAAAACAAAAGGGCTTCTTGGCCCTCCTTTCCATGAAAGGGATCTCCCCACCACAGTCCCAGGAGTTCTAACCTGAGAGCAGAGCCTCTCAAAGCTGGCACAAGGCACTGAATTTCCTTTAAAATAGGCATTTCATGGTCCAAAGTATGTGTTTGAGGGAGGGGGAGAAGTGAGGACCCCTGCATTGACAGAGAATTCATGTTGTTGTCATAAACCACTGGGCTGACAAATCTGAAATGGTTGCAGAGATTCCTGAATTGCCTTTAAATTGGAATTTAATATCACTATGTTCAAAACAAACAGCTTCCTTTTCTTTTTTCTGTTGTTTTCCCCAATCTCAGAGTTAGATTTCCTGAATGTTTTTTGTATCAGTTTGAGCTGTTGTGCTTTTGGCTTCACTGCCTTTGAGGCTGCAGAAATCTCTCTCAACATGGGGAACACGAAGCCCTGAGTACTGTGGTGGGTTAGAGTTGCCTCTGCTGCCTCAGATGTTGTGATAAAACAGGAAAAGCCATTAAAAACAACCCTAAACCCACCAAAAAAAAAAAAAAGGAGAAAAAAACCTAATGCAAAATTCTCTTCTGTGAGTAGTGGTATGCATCAGCTTTCTTTAAATCAATATATAAGTAGTTCAGAAGCCAAAGTTAGTTGAGGGTTGATGATGACTGTGGAAGGAGCCTTTCTAAGCCACCTTCTTCTTGCTCGCATCACCTTCCCCCAAGGAAACCATCTGAAAAATCTTTCTCAGTGCTTCTTCCTTCTGTGAGATTTATTTTTGCTGACCTCAGTTCTACTGGATCATTCAGGCTAAAGCTACACCACTCACTAATGTTTCAAAGTGTATTCAAACCTCTAATTAGCTGGAAAAAAAGAAGATATTTAGCTCATTATTCTGTTTCAAAATTCTA
Source organism: Promerops cafer (assembly GCA_013398275.1). Taxonomy (NCBI): domain Eukaryota; kingdom Metazoa; phylum Chordata; class Aves; order Passeriformes; family Nectariniidae; genus Promerops; species Promerops cafer. The sequence goes on from VZSE01008770.1 coordinate 302,619, forward strand.
ATGGAATGGCACTGCTGCTACTGTGATACATTCCATATTAAGAGAAAAAGTGAATTTCTGAGACATGAGAAATGTAACATCCTGTCACCCTTTGCAGGGCAAGAATCTGATGCTAACACATCTTTGATGGAGAAACCAAGGTGGGGGGGAAATTCTTTTGGCTGCTCTGCAGTGATGCAAGTGCTTTTATTTCCTTTTAGCCTGATACTGTTAAACCCTACAATATTCAGGGAAAAATAAAAAAGCCAAAAACCCCAAAGCCCAATAGAACTCCCCAACAAACCTAGAAAACCCAGCCCTAAACCACATCACTAAAAATAATTATTAGTGAACTTCCATATGAATAGGTTTATATATATATATTTATATATATATATACACACGCACTCTGAGAACATGGATAGGGAACCTTAATTTAATTCCCTACAAAAACATGTGTCCTTGTAATTACTTCAAATACCTGTACTCTATTTTTAAAACTTCTTGCAAGGCCTGTTAGGGCAATGCTTTTAAAACAGGCACACTGCAACTTAAAATTGCTTTTTTATATACTGGGGAGGGTCAAAAGAGAGAGAGAGTGATAATCCTGCTGTTACAAAAGCAGGTAGGGTGGGAATGCATGTGTCTAATCTTAGAGGAGTGCAGGTCTTTTGTGGTGTTTTGGCTTTTGGAAAAACTGAGCTAAAATCCAAATGGTAACACTTTGAGTTATGTGATGAAAAACACAAAGCAGAGATTAAGAATAGTGAATATTTACAACACTGATGCCCTCAATATAGCTCCAGGCAGTTATTAAATAGCAGATCTTCTTTCTCAAAGTAAAACAAATTAGATTGTTTTCATCTGTGTGATAATACTGTAAGCAATAGATTTTAGCCTACACAACTTTAGTGTTTAATGCAACATTTTCATTGAGTTTAATAAAATGTGGTTGTGTCCCGTGTGTGACTGACAGCATTTAGTGAGATAAACAAAGAAATCTGACACTGTCACATCCCCACATCACATTCAGGTGGGGATACTGGAAGAGCCTGAATAATTAGATCCAACATCCAGAAGCCCCAATGCACCTTGAAGGGATATTGGAGCAAGCTATGAATTTTGTGTCCCGTTGATGTGCAATCACACTTCGGTTCTTTGGGAACAGAGTGGGAAGTGTTTCAACTCTCTGCAAAGCCAAAACCAAAAGAAAAGGTCATGAAATCATATGAGCCATCTACAGTGACTTCCTCCAGACATCATTTTGGGGTCACCCACCTGGAAAAGGTTATGCCAGCATTCAGTCTTTCCCAAGGACAAGGTTTGATCCAAATGCTGAAAGCAAGAGTTCCATTGACTGAAGCAGGAGTCTGTGACCAAATCAGTCAGCTATCAGCAATCTCTTCCTGATGAGTTCACAACCATTTTAATTGTGCATTTTTAGAGACATGGGTTCGATAAATATAGAACTTTATAAAATAAATGAGCTTTTTGATCAGGTTGCACATCAGCATAACGCAAATACAAGCCCTGAAAGAGCAGCATTTAAACATTTCAGTTATGAAGGATGAGAGTATGTAAGTACCCTCCCTGAAGATTTTTTCTTTTTTTTGGCACATGATTAATTCTCCTTCATTTTCTTTAATCTGTTGCCATGTGCAGCAAAAAGACAAATTGTGTTTACATTACCTTGGTCCTTCCCTTCATTTCCAAAACAACTGCTTTTATGCACTTCATGCAGCTCGAATCAGGCCTAATTACCAAGCCCTACATCTGCTTTCAATCTGTGGGCTAGCACACAAGGTTGCTCTTGTTTTGAGGCTTGCATGGTGGTTCCACTTGTTTATGTTTTGCTTTGGAAATGTATATCTATAAACATCCACAAGGACAACAACATCCTAATATTTGACATCCATCATGCAACAGCAAGGGAGGATTTCTACTTGGGTGCTTTGGTGTCTCCTCAGGACAGGCACAATGCTCTAGACTAACCAAGCTCACTGAATCCATATTGGGGATCATTATTATCCTCTTTTTGTTCCTTTTCCATCAGCTGCTTTGGTTAACAAGCTTCTTAAAGACTTTGATAAAAATTTCCATCTCCACCTTTTGGGTTGTTTCCCTCCACGATGGAGAAAGTTTTGCTGAAATTAAAGATACCATGTAAAGGCCATAGGCAGGAAAGAGATCCATTCTGCTTTGTGTTGCATTCATCTCAATTTTCTTTGAAATGGTTGTTCATGAAACAGTAGAAAGCTGGTTCTGAGAATTTCTATATTAAATTTTAGAGCAGGTGGATGGCAGAATTAGCTTGTAAAGGAAACAATTACTTAAAAGGTCATTCTTGCTACAGGCAACAGCATCTGGGTCCATGATAAGTTCACTTTGTGCATGAGAGCAAATATAAAATTTGTTTAATAGAAAACCAGGAATATGTGATATACATGGTATAGCAGGCTATGGTGGGGAAGCCCAGGAAAATACCAAAAATAAGAACCAACAGAATCTCAAATTTCACATATGATCCAGGTCATTATATGGAACTACTGTTGATGTTTTGATAAACTATTTTCTTTGCTGGGGCACCAGAAATGACGTGGGATGAATCTGGGTTGAAAGACTTTATCTTCTCTCTTACACACAGAGGAGAAAGGAGCAAGCAGTAAGCCCATGGTGAGATTTCTGTCATAAAATGCTGTCAGGATTTTGTGTTGTCAATATCCAAACCAGTTTTATGCCTAATGAAATATGTATACCTTGCACACAGGTGCACTCTCAAACTCTAAATGAGCCACCACTTACGTGTCGAATGTTCTAATATTTTTTTCTCTTTATCCCAGAAGGTGTAAAGCCTTTTAGGGCATTTGAATGTTTGGCTTGATCTCATCTGATTCTTTGATGTATTTGTGAACAACAGTGTGCCAGTGTTCTTTCACCTTAGTGAGCCATTTGTGTTTGTTTTTTTTTTTTTTTAAGTGCATATAATTATTGAAGATATTATTACAGAGTGCATCTGGTATAGAATAGCTCTCCTACATCTGTTTTATGTTGTGGAGCATCTTTCACTATGTAATAAGACTGAATAAAACTGAGAAGGCACCTTTGCTCCATCTGAATTAGTCTCTGTCTTGACGTCACATTCTTAATTTCCTTCATTTCCTCAATGACTTAATAAGTACTTAAATTAAACAAGAAAGGTGTTCTAACACAGAGGTGAGGAAATGCAGAGTTAAAGCTGCTGCTCTGTTCTTAATTCACCCGGTGGTGCATAGGCACTCTATTAAGAAAGCCACAGAACAGCAGGTGAGCTTTTATCTCCTGTTTCTGCAATGTATATTCCATATGTGCTGCACAGGTCACTGCATATGCTGTGTATGGTCACCCACTGCTCCAGACCCCTGCTGCACCAGGCTACAGCCAGGTGATGTAAGAGGATGAGGAATGACTGCCTGATTACTATATTCCTGTTTTGCTTGATGATCTCTCTGCTCACAGCACATTCTTTTAGTGGAATGGGACCCAAACCCATCTTTCCCCCAGCCCCTCTGTAGCCTTCTGTTCTTTCACTGCTTAACTTGTGTAATGTGTGGAGCCTCTTGTTGTGGTCTTCAGCTTATTAGAAACAGAGGCCCTTGCCTCGAGTGATAAAAGCTCAGGAGCCTTTTTTGGTTTCCCAAATTACTCTCATGAATCAAGAAATGAGTGCTGGCATGTGCCAGCCTTCCTGCTGCAGAAGGCTCCTGCACTGACAGGGACAGGGAATGTCCAGAGCTGCCTCACTTCTCCTCTCACCAAGTGCCACAGCATTTTCCACTCTGGCTGAAGCTGATGCTTTCCATGCAACACCTTCTGTAAGTTATTACACACCTAATGCTTAGCTGTTGACTAACGTAATTCTTTCTGAGGGAGCTTGACAGGATTCAGGGCCTTAATCTCCAGGCAGGCCTTCTTAACGCTCAGACTTTATGGAAGTCTGTTTTAGCCTGGTTCTGCAGCCCTGCCTCCCTGTGAGCCTGGACCAGTCAGGAACAGCTGACCGAGCGTGTTCTCTCCTGCTGCTCCATCCCCAGGCTGTGAAATGCCACGAGGCACACGGGGGAAGGCTGGCTCCCCGCTGCGTGCAGGGGACCAGCCAAGCTGTGAAGCATCTGTGGTGCTCCCTGTTGCTCATTCCTAAGTCCCTGACTGTCTTGTGAGACAGCAAAAGGAGAAGGGGAGAGGAGGGTGAAGCCAGAGTAGTTCCTCTGCCTGCACACTTTGGGAACTGGCTGTGAAGCCTGCGTAGACACCCTGCAAACTGCAGCTCCCCTCGCTCTGGAAATGCGCTGATCAAAGGCGCTCTGTCAGTATCTGATTAAGAGCCATGTAAGAGTGCTGAAGACATTTCCTTCTGGCTAACAGCTCTGATTACAGCGGGCTCCTGGAGTGAATTTCCCTGCTAGCAGACAGCCTTGTCTCCAGGCTCCACCTGACGCTCTAGGGTTTCTCAATGCCATGGCTTCCTGTTGTTGAAGGCTACTATTCATTCACAGCTTGTAAATCAGTGGCTTGTAAATCAATGGATGAAAAAAACTACTGTTAGAGAAATGTTCCTCAGCAAATTCCTCTCCCTCCCCCAGATATTTGTTTTCCCAGGGTGTACAGTCCATGATCATGGAAAAATATTTTAAAATTCAACATCTGTAACTAATGATAGAGGTGGAAATGAAGGACCATACCTTCTTCATTACCTAGGAAATTTGCTGTAACTACTTTAATGTGATTTTTATTTAATTTTTTTTTTATTTAAGATTGGGTTTATTTTATAGCAGTGCCAAATTAACATCTTTATTGCTAACAAGCAATAGACTCTCATCTTTACAGTAACATTCAGAATGGCTGAAAGCCTAATGTGAGCAAGAAGCAGAGGACAGATTTGGGGTTGCTTAGCACTGCTTTTTCTGCAAAAATGATTGAAATAGTGTTAAGGAGCTCTACCCTGATGAATGCATCCAGGTGAACACCAGCAGCTGCTACGACTGCAAAAAGCACAATACATCCAGTGAGGATCTCTCTCAGGGGCTGGAGAACTAACTCCAGGAAGCAATGATAATTAGAGGATAACATTTGGTAGCCAAACCTCAAGAAACACACACCCTTCGAAATAGAACAGGCTCAAACTGAATTACTGCCAGACATGCTGCTTATCTGGTGTAACACTGAGAAATGTGCTGTGCATGTAATTTTTTAGCTTTAACTCCTTTCTGTGTCAGCAGGCAGAGTTGCCTGTGTGGCTCATGGTGTGCCTGCAGAAATTTTACTGGGGCAGATTTGAAGAGATCTCAGTGTTTAATCCCAACTGGCACCTACAAAGCTGAGTTTAGGCCCTCCCTGCCCCTCAGCCCAATGTGATCCTGTCCTTAGCCCAACCAAAGCTTCTCCCAAGTGCCTCAGGAGAAGAGCCTGGACGTCTGTGCTGTGCTCACCTCAGGCATGGTGCAGATGCAATCCTCTGCAGGTCTTGAATAAAGCCTGCAGCTGGTGTTCCCAGCTTCCCTTTGCTTTTTAGCCAGAGTGGCCTATTCCAGCCACAAAAAAAAGAGTAATTTTCAATCTAAGCTCATTTAACATGTACCAGATGGGTTTTTTTTGGTACTGAGCCCTAGAACAAGGCAATGACTGGAGGAGGGCCATGAGAGAGAGATAAAGAGAGAACTGCAGCAGCCACAGCTTTGAAAGAATCCATGGGATTTTGTAGGGGGAAGATGGGATAAAGATGGCATTGAGATCTAGTGAAGGAGCTGAGGCAAGAATTGAGGGAACATATGAAAAGTAGTAAGAACTGATGTAAGAAAAGTGTGAAAAGAGATATAATTTCTCATTCACTGAAAAGCTAAGATATGTGACTTAACTTCCTAAAGGGCGGGGAAGCAAACTTTTTTCTATCAAACTGTATGATACAGCAGCCTAAGAAACATCTGAAAATGTGTAGGGCAGGAGTAAAAAAGTTATGGTCAAGAGAGTAAAAAAAAAAAAGAAAATTTATTCTGCTTTTATTTTTACTCTAATCATCACACCATTAATTCTGAACTTAAAAAATACTTGCTGTGTTATTACTCTTGACGTGGTTATTTGGTTATGCACGTTATGTTACTTGTTGCCTTGAGAGAAGTCTGTGAGTGTGCTTTGAAGTAAGAGCTGAGATGCAAGAAAATGTGTTTCCTAAAATGTACTGACAGCTTGCAGAAGAGACTGGGTTAGCAAGAAAACCTCAGCTATGGAAAGAATAATGTGCTTAATTTCACAGTTCCTGGAAGTGTTGTCTAGGAAAGAACTTTGTCTGTGCACAAGGATAACCTATATAGGGACTGCATAAATCTCTTTGGATTCATGTTCCTAATAATAACAGGTCAAAATTATTTTCTTAAGTGAAATCAGAATTGAACTTGACGTATAAAGTAGTTGCATGAGGTTTCTTCTGTTCTCTATAACTCCAAATTTTATGCTCATTTCCATTTCTTGGTTTTAATGGAGAATAAATATGAAAATGCTGAAATGTCTTAAATTAAGGGTTGCATCTGCAGTATTTCCATAAGAAAAAAACAGAAATCTGGTAGCCTATCCAGCTCTGTGTAACCAAGAGGGTACCTCAGCTGCTGGGTCTCCACACATATAAAAATCCCAGACTCTGAGGTTTTCCACCTACAAATAGCAATGACTTGTTTTCTAGTCTTTTCCCCTTAGCTTCTCAGAACTCCTGAAAACAGTTCCTTTTATTGCTTTTGCATTTCGTAGTAAAATTTCCTTTAAGGTAGGTATTTAACAATGCAGTTGTAAGTGAGTTAACCATAAATTCTGTGCAAGACTGTTCAGATGAGCTCAGACTGCAAGCCCTGTGACACCTGACCCTTCAAAGTCTGCTTATTCACCTGAAAATGCTGACTTGGAACCAAGCCCTCTTTTCTGTGTTTTGCTGTCCCAGTGAAATGCTTTGCTCCACTCAGGAACGCTGCAACTTCTACCTAAAGTCTCTGTTGCTTTTCAAAGTTGAACCTCTGGACATAAATTCACGTAGAAGTAATTTATTTTGAAGCCATTTTAATAGGCTTAGGTACTAATTAGTTTCGATTTCTTGATTACTGTCTTTAATCATTTTGTGGCTGGTCACTTGACCCTAATGACTCAATCTTTCTAATTTGATTAGGAAGCCATGGGCACTGCTAGGATGAGTTGCCTGGATATAAACTGTTTCTGGAAGAACCTTTAGCAGGAATGTCAAAAGAATGGCTGCTCAGATCCATCATTTCCCTCTTATTCGTGCTTGGTTCTTTCCTAATTTTATAACCAAGGGCTTGTAGGAGACCTGATGGATGCTCCTTCCTTTTTGATGTTGTCTGGGCATGGCTGGAACTTCATCACTGAGGAGGAGACCTGCCTGTAATTACTGGGCCTGTCCTCATGATGAAACTTGTCCCTAGAAAGGGACCTTAAAACAATAAGACAAGCTTGATATCAGTGAGCAGCTCTGGTATATCCATTCTATTCTGAGAGTCATGATGAAAACTTGATTCCACTCTGTGTGACTGGGGAAGAATTCAGCATTTAATTTCCCCCTCACTCCTGCTGCATCTCTTATTTGTGTAAATAGAAGGCACAAAAAAGGCCAGTACGTAATATTTTTTTGTATCAAGTAAATTGATTTTTCATTTCCGTGTGTTTCCTTCAATTTTTTTCAGTTTCCTCTTGTATGTGTGTCTTTTGCTTTTTCATGCCTCTGCTTTTGACTTTTTTTCCCCTCTGTCAATCACCAGTTTTTTAATTTGTGTTGCATTTCCTTCTCCCTCCTTTCCTGCCCTCTGAAGTCTTCACTGCTTTTAACCAGGGTCTTGTTTAATCATTGCATTAGTCTCTGATAAAACTTGCACAAGCAGAGATGATCCGTAACATTAATGGCAAACAAATCCTGTGATGTATCCCACCTTCCTTTTCTTTTGCTATTGGAGCTTGGATGTCTAGGGTTAGAAGGCATTTGACCCAGAACTTCTTGTGCTGACCTTGCAGAAGTTTGATGAATTTAAATGTATTAGGAAGTGTTTAAATCCAGGCCAAGCAGGAATCTAAGCACTTGTTAGAGACATGAAGAGTGCTAAAGCCTTAAAGCCTTTCAGAAATTGCTTTTTTTAAATATCATCTCTGGAATGTGATTGATTAGAGTCTCAATAATCACTTAATAAGTCATTTCGAAGCCTTAAGTGGCTGAAGATTTTTTCAGGGGTACCAATTGCCTTAATTTTTGTCCAAATCTCTATTTATAATGTTAGTGAAGAACCTGAAACCTGCAGATGGAGACTTTTGATTTCTTTTCTTCTAGCTGGTGTGGAGGCAGTAATCTCTGAAAGCAGGGTGGAGGAATTATTCCACAGTACAACTAAGCTTAACATCTCCCCAGTTCTATAAGGAGAGAAAGAAGTGCAACAATTAACTGGCTACTGGTCTTTGTGGTGTGATGGCCAAGATGAAAAACTGATTATAACTGCAAATTGGTGTTGGGAGCCACTGGGAGGTATAAAACACATCTCATGTTTTCCAAGGTGCACAAGGATGTTTGGGCAAGGTGTGTGTTTGTGTGTATCTATTTATCCATAGATTTTTCCCTCTGCCTTTTTTCTGTCTAAAGCTGAATCAGAAATGGTGATGAGAATGTGAAGAGAATTGATCAGTGTTCATGGAACAGAGTTCAGACCATTGGGACTCTGGGCACTGGGTTTTAGTTTTACTTAAATGCAGCACCAGTTGGAACAGACTTGTGGGTCCTGTAGGAAGATTTAGGAAAAGCTTTTATAGGGAAATATTTGCTAAATAATTGGTCTATGATAATGGATGTCTCCAAAAATCTCTGCTGTGCACTAGAGAGAAAACCTCTAAGGGGAGGAGGGACACTTTAAGTCACCTTGAATGTGTGAAACATTAGTGCCTGATATATAAAGGACACTGCAAATGTTGATAAGATTTCATTAAGGCAATACATTTTCCTTTTCTATTATATTCTATCTAGAGAAAGAAAAAAATATTGTTAGACTGACAACAGTGTTTCCTCTATAGGTGCTTCATGCTCTTTTCAGTGCACAATGCTCATCCCTGCAGTTGCTTGAGCAACAATCTCTTGGATGCATCACGCAGGGTTCTCCCCTCTCTGGAGCCTGCAAGTCCCTGCACAGCAATATTTGTTCTTCATTTCACACCAATTCTTCCTGTCCCCAAAGGCTTCTTGGCCTTTTTTCCCTCACCTGCTCTGTTGTATCCCCTCATGAGCTGTGTATAGCTTCCAATAGTTGATTGTTTTGTTTTTTGTTTTTTGTGTTTTTTTTTTTTAAATGGGAACAAAACTCTTAGTCAACATATTTCTAAATTAGATCCTCGAGGGAGGAGGAGCAGGAATTTCCAGCTACCTATTCCCAACTGAAGTGCTTCTTTTTAAATTATTTTTTGTGTGTGTGCAACTTTAAATGTCATTTATGTGTAGGGAATTACAAGAAATTTATTATGAGAGGGCAGTTCTACCTCTAAGGATTAAAGTAAAGTTTTAAAGTATGTTCTATATTTTTTTTTGCGAAACTTATATTTGTTCTGCATTTTATTAATCAGTTGAAGACCTTATAAAGAGCCAGTGAAGAAATCAGTAGAGTTAGGTCTTGGGTATGTGAAGTTTCCTGGCTTATCTGTAACCTGTTGTGTGGCTTCTCTCAATTTATTTTGCTTCCTTGTGCATATTAGAATCATCATTTCACAGTCTTTTACGATTTCTCTCTGAAAGTAGAATAGAACACCTGCATGTGGAGAGGGAGTGACAAAGCTAAAAAAGACCTTCAGTGTTGGGAGCAATGTGTGCCAGCATCCTCTTTTCACAGAAGGATGGGGCAGCTATTTGTATAAATTTTTTGGTGTGGGATTTTTTTTTTTCTGTGTATGCATGTTGTCCATTCTAATACTGCCAGATTTAAAATTTACCATCAGCCTTGTTTCCGAATGCACTGATAGCAGTGCTTTCAGTTGTGGTTTGTTTGTTTGACTTGTGGGTGAAACAACAGGGAGCCCACAGATGGCATCTAATATTTAGGCAGGAAGAAGTCAGCACCAATGTCACAGAGGAAAGCGTTATAAATAGAAAATGTGTCTGCAGAAGAGCTAATTAATTTACAGTGAAGACACTAAGCAAGATAACTGGTGCCAAATTCACGCAGGAATATTTTAAACTGACATTTTTCTCAGTCTTCAGAGTAACTTCCACTCTGCTCCAGCATGGGGGAGTGTAAAGAAGCTGTGGGAAGCCTGGTGGTGTGTTTGCAGCTTTTCTGAACACGGGTTCTGCCAAGTGAAGCTCTGCCTCAGCCGTGCAGCCCGTGCTGGCAAGGGAGAGGATATGCTCAGCTATCTCATGGCTTCCAGTGGCAGAAAGCAGTCCCCCTCACTCTTGGGCGAGTGCAGGGATGCAGTCCTGGTGAGAAGCTGTGCAGCACACTCTAATTCCTTCAGTGCTGAGGTGGGGCTGTGAGCGAGTTAACCAGCAACAACAGATGGGTTTGTTCACTTGTTGGTTGGGTTTTTGTTTTCTTTCCCTTGGCACGCTTTAAGACCTGGATTTAAGATCTCTGGTTAAATGATACTTCACCTTCCCTCCCACATCTGGCCCTTCCCTTTTGTGCCCTGGGTGTGCAAATGAATAGCTTGTCTGTTCCCTGTGCCTCGCCTTAAGCCTGAGATCTGTGGCATAATTTGGCTCCAGTTTGATAAGACGCAGACACGATTTCAATCTGCTGTAACTAAACCTCACCATTTATAAATCTCCTGATGATACTGAGGCTTTAAGCAATTCTTCCTCTCTCTCTCCGAGATGGGGCAGAGGCAGGTCTGGTGTGAATGCCAGCTAAACTGTGAGAATGCAGCACAATACTTAGGTCGGGCCCTTGGTCAGTTATTTTTTATATTTAAGTTGAATCAACACAAATTTCTTTCACTTTGCCAGTGTTCTTCATTTTTATGCAGTTAAATATTGCTTTTTCATGTTGACTTCAAGTATGAGCTTTAATATCTAGAATTTTTTAATTCCCTATTTGGTAGTGGGAGGCTCTCAACGCTCATTCAAGGTATGAGTTACATGATTTTGGAATATCTGGGGAAACTTTCCAGGGCAATCAATCTCTTTCTGCTTGCAATAAATTCACTCACAGTGTATTGTCCTGGGTCTTGCAACAATGCAGTCTGGTAGTTCTTGAGAAATAGCTGTGTGAAGTATACAGAGACTAAAAGACTTTGAAATTAAATCTTCCCAAATTTGACTTTTAAGGATTTCTTTTTATTGTTTAATTTGCATGGTGACCTGACTTCTTCAGCCACTCTGGTAAGCACGGTAAATGCAGTACCAGTCCTACTCTCTCTCTTTTAGCACTTGACAAAGTTGCTGTCTGTTTGACTTATCTCTGGAAATATCATTCAGGACTCCTTATGCAATACTCTCATTCAAATATACACTTTCTCTCATAGTTTTTGGCCTCACTGAAATTTTCCCCCTTCTTCCCCCTCCTTTGCCTCTGCCCCACCTCCAGCTCCAGTCTAAAGCCATATGGACTCCTTCACTCTGAGCACTAACCTTTGATGAATATGCCCTTTTATTGCTGCTCTCTCCCACAGTCTGCAAGGAGCAAGACTGATTTTGCAACTGGTTTATTTCATATCTTAAAATCATCCTGGGTAAGGAAGGATCACAGAAGTTCTGCATCTGAAAGTTGTTTTTCACCTGATGAACAAGTTCAGCAGAGTTAATCTCTTCATAAAGCCCAAACTATTCCTTACTAATGAGAACCACGTGCACATCAAATAGCACAGGTCCTGGAGAAAACACTTTGATGCTCCAAATACAGAACATCTTCAGGTTAAATGTTCCAGGAGAGCCAGGGTGGTGGGAGAAAGCAGAGGTGCAGAATGGAAATGGGGTTTTGGGGATCAGCATCAAAGTTGAGTGCAGGGAGACAGGAGCAGGTGACAGCTCAGGTCATTGTGCAGGGGCTTCGTGCTGAATACAGCTCCAAGCTATCACCAGAACAAAGATCTGCAGAACTCATGTGAAGTGTATCTTTTCTTGGCTAACACGTTGCAATTGGAGGCCAGGAAAAATACCAGGGGTTTGGGGAATTGCTGAAGAAATGTTTCATGCATAATCTAAGTTTTGAGGCGCTATTAAAGCTGATGTCATCACTTGTGGTGTCACTCAGCTCTATTTTCCATTCAGAGTGTAAACCAGAAACAAACTTGCCTTCAAACTGCAATGATTGTTTGAAAGAGTTCAACCACCTATCTGTGTTTGAGGAGGACTGACCAGGGATGGGGGGAAGAAAGGAACAAAACCCATTGTGACCAGGAGCACGGGAGGGAAAATCACCACTGCAAGCAGACCATGTGCTGTGGCTGGAGGGTAAATGTGCAGGCTTTTTGTGCATTTCTAACCAAGATTAATTGTGTCTGCTCTATTCATCTCTGTAGCATTGCAATGAGCACACAGTTTCACAAGTTCACCATTTGTGCATCTGTGTGTTTACATGAAATGTTTCAGCTTTATTTCTTGCAATAATTATTCTGTCACTTCTAAGGGCAGCTCTGACATTTATGTCTGTGTAACAGGATGCACTCCCATTTTCTTTCACTTCTAATAGTTAGACCAGTAGCTAATCCATGTCAAATAGTTCCCTGCAAATGGATCACTTTTCTGCTTGTGTCCTTAGCTTTGCATGGGGTGACTTCTCAAGTTTCTGTCCTCACATATCAAAGACAAAAACAACTGTATGGGTAAAAATGAAGTATTAAATGAAGTATTAGGGCTGAATCCCCAGGTGTATTAGAATAGAAGATGTACATTAGGATTTTAAAGGTGTCTTTCCACTCTTGCAGGTATTGAGAAGCCATTAGACCCCTGCATAAATGTTGCTGGTGGTTTTGTTTCTGTGCACTGTCACTCTGAAGGCTCTGTCCAGCAGACCAGGGTTACCAGCACACAACCTGTCTGGCTCAGCTGTGCCTCGTTCTGCAGAGGGGGGTGAGGGTGTGGATGTGGGGAATATGTACAGTGCTGGTTTTCTGGACTTCATTCACCCTGGAGTCGCTTTTTTTTGCTGAAAGGTTGCAATGTGTAGTTAGCCCAGGTCAGGGCATGGCTGATGCTGTTGCTGCTAGTCCCTTCCACCTCCCTCTGTCTCCCTGCTTCCTGCCACTGTCAGTCCACCTAAGGGAAATAGTCCTGTTAGCTACAGGATCCTAATCAGAACCTGCCCTTCTGCTGTGTCATAGCTCTTACTTGTAATTGTGCTGGGTTCATCTGTATCTTTTTTTGTTTTAATCAGTAATCGAGGGGTATTGTTCCCTTCTGATCCCTTGCTGTGTCCCCTCCTGGGCTGGAGACAGTTCAGGTTCCAGAAGCTCCACCTGGAAGCCATCCTGCTGCTGCTGCTCCCCCTGCCTGCCCCGCAGGGAGTGATAGCCTAATAGTTTACACGTGTATTTCAATTATCTCTTCCCTGCTTTCCAGCTCTGTTACCTGCCATGCATCCATCATTGTGCAACAGCAGCTTTGGGTGTAGCACCCAGGCTGCATTAAAGCCCTGCTTGATTGATTCCTTACAAAGATTAAGCTTGCTGACATTTTTGTGCCCTAGCTCAGATAGAGCATGCTGGCTTTGATTACTCTCTGTTCCACCCCAATATAAATCTGAGTCAGTGGAGTTGTGCAGATGCAAGGGGAAAATCAGATGTGCTGCCCAGGCCTTTTGATGTCACCAGCTGCCTGCTCTGATTTGCATCCATTGCTGCAGAAGGAAAACAGGAGCTCACCTTGTAAGCAATCGCCCCAATTCAATAATTAATCTAGGAGTGCACAGTCTATGTCATAGCTGGAATTATTGTGCCAAGTTTCATCACCCTGCCTTCATTTGTATCTCCCTGGTAACCGGCTGTGACAGGGAAAACAATCAGTTGGTTTCCTTAACCAAAAGGTTAAAATAGAAAACACATTAAGCTTTAGGTGCTAAAAGGGTTTCTGGGGGGATATGGGGAGGAGAAAGGGTGTGGGAGCCTTGAACCAGTGATGCTCACTTTGACAACATTGTTTTTATGCAAGCAAAGCTCTCTCAAACTCATTTAATTTTTTTGTCTTCCTGCCACTACAAATAATAAATTTCTTTTTCTGTCACTGCCCTGTGCTATATAGAAGGGCTTGTTCTCCAGCTGCAAGAAAGCAAAGCATGTTTTATTGAGCACTTCAGTTCAAAATTCTGCAGTGCTGGCCCAAATGCCACGCTGGCTGTGGATCCCAGGCAGAATACTTCTACTGGTATTTTCCCCTCAAAAGATAAAGGGAGTCACCTTGATTTTCTTTTGTGGCCCATGGAAGATCTTAAGGAGCCAAAGAAGCTGATAGTTTGAGCCACTGGGAAGCTTTGGTGTGGCTGTGATGTCTCCTGGGGACTTGCAGAGAAGTCTAAAATGACCCTGTGGTCTAAAGCGGAACAATACTATTGAAAGCTGGGAGAGAAGAAGTGAAGGTCTGGTCTAGGACCCAGTGTTTTGGTCCACTCCAGTTGATTAAAATGTTTCACTTTCAAAAGAAAAAGAAATACAATACCTATATTATGGTTTTTTGTTTGGTAGTTTTTGCTGGTTTTTGTTCTGTTTTTTAATAAAGAATTCGCAAGGAACCAACTTCAGTCGAGACTGGGACGTCTCTGTATGTGCCCAAAGGTATAGACATAAGCCTTTATAGGATTTTTCACTCTAAAGATAAAATCAGAAAGGGCTGTGGAACTGAAACTCTTGTACCTTGAGCTCTTGTACCTTGCACAGATAACTATGAAATTTTAGACCCGCAATTTAAATTTGGTTTGTGGGTATTTAGAACATGGCTTAGTTTGGAACCTGGGTTCTGAGTGTTGCAGGACCTTGTGATATTGTGACTGGTAGGTGAGCAAAGTCTGCCTGTTTGCTCAGCTCTCCCTCATCAGGTACCTTTCTCCTCTGTCTCTTCTGATTCATGTTTCAAACCACAAATCATACAGAAAGATGCCCTCTGTAGGTCACTTTATAGAGTAGTGATTTACTTGCAGATGCTGCCCCAGGTACTCTTCTGTCAATGTGTCTTAAATCTCCTCCCTGTAGGAGCTGCAGGCTTGCAGCTCACCAGTTCCCTGCCATGGGCACGTCTGTGGCTTCTGATTATAAACCTGCATTACCATATTCTGTGTAATAGTTGCTTTTCATTATCTCATTGCAATTTTCCACCCCTCTACCCACCAAGAAAAAAAGAAAAAATCAGGTCTTCATAAATTGTGAATAAGCTCCTGTCACTTGTGATCCATTGGTTTGTAGAAAACCATTAATTGTGATTCCTCCTCATTAATTCTGGCTATGAAGATCATGCAGAGCCCAGTGTTGCATTAAGCTTTTCATTGTTGAGAGACAGCAGTAAGCCATGACCTTATAAAGCCTAGCAGTCAGTATTTTTATTAGTATATAAGATATGATGCATTATACCTGCCATTTCTGTGATTTTCATGGATGGTTCATAGCTCTTAGGAACTCGGTACTTGACATTTAAGATGGATACAGCACCAATTAATTTAAAAACACAAACTTCCTGGCTATTCTCATTATTGAATTAGCACAGTATTGTGAACCACTTGCCTCCTGTGTGTGAGGAACAATTCATGAGCAGGACATCAATGTTAATGCTGTTTTAACCTTTGCTGGTTTGTTTAGGGATGGAACACTTGATGAGATGCTTACATCTTCTGGAAAAAGTCTCATTTCAGCCAGCTAAATTGGCCTGCTTATTGGTATAGTGATGGGGAAAATGTGCTTTTGGGTACAGGTTATAACCTGAACATTCTGGGATTCAGACTTGCTTGGAAAAAGCAGGAACCTGGTAGCAAGAATGGGGTCAGGGTAAAATCTACCCCTAGCCCCAGCAGCTGGAGGTCAGTGCCAATGAAAAGAATTATCCTGTTGCTTAGAGAACATACTTGGAAGTGCAATGGAAACTCTCAGCTGAGCTGGCATAGCCCAGCCATTTTTAAAAAATCATTTTTCTTCCAGTTTTGTCCCAAACTCTGTAGGAATCTGTTATTGTTCCCACTTGTGTCTGGATATGAAATGTTCTCAGTATTGAATTATCCTCAGAAGGGACAAGCAGCTCAGGAGGGACAAGCAGCTGCATAAGATACAAACAACCAAGAAATTTTACCTCAGTGTACTGTGCAAGAGAGAAAACAGCTTTGACATACAATAGATAAGAGAGATTGGTTATTTTAGTGCCTGTGTTTATCTTTGAAGCTGTATCAGGAGCCCAAGAAAAGCTGACTCTGCTCAGAGTGAGCCCTGCATCTTCAGGCTTCATCCTTGGGAAACATTATGGGTTTTACCTTCTCTGTAGCTTCTTGTTGGAACTTCCTAGAAATATTTGAAGGTATTGGAGGGGGATCTGGTGCAGAGTTTCACAAACTGACCTCAGTATCTGGAAGGCTGTCTGGAACTGGAGGAGGAGCAGCAAAGCTCTCAGACCAATATTTAATTGTGTTTACTTTGTAGTAACTTTATCAAGAATGAGACTCATTTTAAAGAATGTAGCTCCCTTATCAATCATTTGGATGAAGTTTTCAGGGTCAGTGGTCTGAATGCTGAAATAAAAGTAGCTCAGATTTGGAAAATGAGCACAAACTGCTGTGGAAATTGTCAGGTTTAAACTGATCAGTGTACAAACACTGTTAGTTTGAAAACTAAATAAAGGTTAAAAAAGTGCATGCTAAGCCACCAAGCAGGAATAACAACCATAAAGTGGTATTCAAGTAGCTCTACTGGGGGAAACTGCTAATTGTTCCTCTTGGGTAAATAGGTAAAACAAGACAGTAGCCTCAGGCTGAAAAATTACAGCCTTAAGCCAGACAGAGAGAGACCTTTTGGGTGTCTCAGCAGCCGCTGTAGGTTTGGGTTCAGCAGTGCCAAAATTGTCTTTCCTGGGCATTCTCTGCCCCAGGAGGTTGAGGTGCTCCATCCCCCCAGGGTGTTTTGTCAGCCACAGACTGGCCTGCCCTGAGGCTGTGAGCAAGGAAAAGGGAGAAGGGCCAGAGGTTTTGCTGTTTCTCCTCATCTCCTTCCTCCCTGCTGTCCCATCCACGGGCTCAGACACCGGGCTGGGTAGGGGCTGCCAGGACAGGGAGGTGAAGGTAAGGTGCCTTGAGGAGAAGCACTCTGGGCAAGAGACAATTCTGATGTCCTTTAGCTACAAATAGCTTGAGAGATCCTACTCCTTGACAGCAGGCTGCTCCTTAAAATTGGCAAATAAATTAACTTCATCAGGCTGAAATGTAAGCTTTCTGTCATCATTGGTGTCTCAAAACACCTTTTGCTTTTATTTTAAAAGGAAGGCAAGGGAAGAAATAATTTCTAAGCGAGTTAGCACTGTCTGTGCTGAGCAATGTAAAAGTGCAAGATCTGTTATATCAACACTGTAGGTTTGGCCTGCTATGTCTCTGCCTTAAAATTCAGTCTAATCTGGTGTGATGTATTCCCTAGATGCCATATGAAAAATGAAGAATTTGCCTTTTTAGAAACTGTTCAGTTCTAAGCCAAAATATCCCTAAAGCAGCAGCTACTGTTTATCCACTTGCACAGAAACATCCACGATGTTTTACACTTTTTGGATCCAGTTACAACAAATGTCACAAGCTGAGTAACAAACCTTATTCCCAGAGATCTGCCTTCATTATTGATGATGCCTTTAGCAAACAGGAAAACAAGTAAAGAGGGTGGGAGTCCGACCTCCACTTTGATCTCAGTGTGCAGTGGGAAAAGGCATTGGCCAGGCAGAGGGATGGAGGAGGACACTGGCAAGGCAGCTTCTGACCTTGTGTCCAAAGACTGCCAAAACTCCACAGGCTTGTTTTTTTTTTTTTTTTGGTTGATAAATGAAATGGCTTTTAAATACACTGCTACTGCCATTTATTCCCCTTGCTGTTGCCTCACACCAGAATTGTGGCAGCTTCCAGGTGATTTCTCTCAAGCACTGGAGGGGAACTCTCCGCTGACAGGGAGATCTCTGTGCTGATTCATTCACTGTAATCTTCATACCCTTCTGATCCTCAGGACTTAAAAGAACCTTTGCTGTCTCTTCAGCCACAGTATATTGTGTTAATTTATCAATCTAATTAGTACTTTATATGTCTACTGGAGATTCTGTTTGGGAACGAGGGATGCAGCTGGGAGGTGAAGCAGGAGTTGGACACAGAGCTCCTTCAGACAGCAGAAACCAAGCTTTGTCTGTTTAGGGAATATCCTCAAACACCCCAAGATGTATAGATGGGACTTGGTTCATGTCAAACAACCAAGCAGTTCGGCTTGGAGAGCAGCAGGTGCAGGGATTGCAATTCCTAGAAAACTTGATGAAAATGTAGATTATTCTGATTTCATCTGAGAGAAGCTGATGCCTGACCCTGTGAGGGGTGGTCTGCAGATCCATTTCTTTCCTCTAGAAGGAGGTTTCTACCGTAAAGGTGTGGGGTTGGCTTAGCCCTATGTGCTCCTACCCTTCTGGGCCATCTCTATGTAATACTTGAACCTTTCGGGTTGGGAAATGTTGCAAAAGCCATACAGATATTTATGGTCTGCAGCGAGTTGCTGATTTGTCTCTTCTGTTTCAGCTAGAGCTGTCTCCATGGTGCTTACCCAGAATATTGGAACATAAAAGAGTTGTATCTTCTATTTGTTGCACCAACAGGCAATTGAAAGACTAAAATAAATGTAATATTCTCAAAATAAATCTAGGGAAAACCAACAGCCTATCTTCAGCATTCTGGCAGCCACTGATGTATTTATTTTTCTTTGCTCTGAGTCAAACTGTGACTTTTCTCAGTAGAAGGAAGCCAAAAGCATATATTGGGGTGGTTCTGTGAATAGCTGAAGCATTGATGGCATTCAAATAAGCATGTTTTGCCCAGCTGTTTAGGAGAATATGCTGCATAATTGGTGTACCATAAACAAAGTGACTATTGGCGAGCACAGCTGTCATTTCTATAGCCAGACTTGATGGAGGATCTGGGAGTCACTTGTTATGAAAATCTGAGTCTGTTTTGTCATTCTTAATTTGTAGGCTTCCAGAAGAATCTAGAAGATTTCTCAAACAAACATAATGTGCTTGTCTTTTGTTCAGGAAAAGCTGTAATCACTTTCCTCACTGAGATACAGCACTGTTTCTTTGTGGGTGCAAAGGGAAGTAATCAAAGCAAAGTTAATCAGGGCTTTTGAATGTGGGTTCGGGTTTTTTGTGGGTTTGTTTGTTTCTTTTAAATGACAATAGAAAGTAATTTTTAAAACAAGCAAGTAGTGTTTTTTTTTTTTAATCATATTCAGTAATAAAATTTTTAAAACTTAATGTGCTGAAAGGACCAGAAATAACTTCTTGGGTCTAGTGCCAGATATGAGCTACTTTGCTGAAAGTGTGAAATAATAAGAAACTGGTTCAGGGTAGGAATCTGTCCAATTGCAGGGGCTCCCTAAACAGATATGCTGTAGAAATCATAATGGACTGCTTCTGCTGGTGTTGTGATTTTCCAGCCAGAGAAAAGGGGAGAGAATTTCTCGACAGATAGACCTTTCATCAAGGGATGGGTGGAGGAGAACTGACTGTTAATGGTATGAGGGGTCTTCTGTCTTCAATAAAGTCATGTGTCACTAACACATCTGGCCTCTTCAAGTGTCTCTCAATTAGACAGGTTTAATTTTTGGGTAAGTTTTCAGCTCTGTTAGCTGGATGTGCCCGAGTGCTCTCCTGCTGTGAACACCCCAGGGGAAATTAAAGGCTTCCAAAAGTGAAGAGGAAAAGATAAGGCTGAACACTTTTTGTAACTCCTGACCATGGTCCCTTTGTGTCCAGCTGAGACCTCTGCTGGCCCCAAAACTACAAATAAGTGACCAGGGGAAAAGACTCTTCTCCCCATGTTTCTGTCTAGGGAGGGAATGTGTCTCTATTATAAGGACCGTGTAACAAAAATAGGAGCAGAACAGCACCAGACACTGTCCAGCACAGTAAGAAATCCCAAATGAGGATTGTCTTCAGCTTGGGAAGATGGCTGGGGGGCTTTTTGTTGGTGGGTTTTTGGTTTTATTTATTTATTTATTTTTAATAAAAAACTAGAAGAACGTGTAATATGTAGCTAAGCTATAACTTTTTGTTTAAAAAAAAAAACAAAACAAAAAGAAAACAAAAATCACATACACCCCCAAACCCCCTGAAAATCTGGAATGGGACTGTGAAGAATTTTAATGTATTAGACTTCCCTTGAAAGCCCACAGGCAGCATCCTAGGTAGCTGTGGAGGAGACCTGATGAGAAACACATGAGGTGAACCTCTTTGAATAATGATGCCATCTGCAGGAGTTTCCCAGCCATCAGCCCTTGTCCCAGAAGACCATTTGTAGTTCACAGCATTAATATTCATTAGGTGTAACACCATATGTTGCACAGCAGGATGCATTGCCAGCAGACTGTTTGTCATAAAGCCAGATTTAATAAAGCATTGTAAAACAAACATTATGATGATAAATACAAAATGACAGGCTAATTAAGAGAATCTTAATTGCCATTTTTCAGTAATAACATTTGTTTAGTGTGTATCTGTCTTGTGCTAGTACCTTCCTTGTACAGCTTTTCACTTTGTATTAGTTCCATAAGGGAATCTGTGCCCTGGATGTTTTAAGGCACTCAATATTCTGTTGCAATAAATAAATTCAAGATTAATGAATTGTTGCTAGACTATAGATATGCATAACCATCAACCTCCAATCTTGACGAGTGCAAAGAAATCCAGCCCTGAAATCTAGATTTCAGAGGGGTGTGAGTTTGCTGGGGACAACTTAATGCCCCCTCTTGAGGGAATCATTTGACAATGCAGCAGTTGCATTTCTTTAGACAGGCACTGTGCAATCCTTTTGCAGGAGGAGTGCTTTTCAGGGAGCAACTTAGATATCGATGGCAATTCTCACATTTCGTTGTGTAGACTGAAAGGCCTCTTTTTTGCCTCCTTCACTAGAGTAGAATTTCATTATTGCTCCAGTGCCCTACACTGGCGACTTCACGGGAGAGGAAGGGATTTAAAGAATGTGAAACGATATTGTGAATTAATGCAGGGAAGTGACACCTATTTCTCTTCTTGCTATTACCTTTTTATCATAGCAGTTGCTGCCAGAGTGCCAGGAAATTAATATATCCATCTTCAAACCTGTCAAGGTGGCGAGTTACAAAACTTTCAGAAACTCTTGTAAAAGGAAGATGGAGAAATAAAATCCTATACCATACAATGTGTATATTCAGATGGTTGCCTGACTCTGTTATATGAGGAAGATAAAAAATCATGGCTTGAGAACAAGGCCACAGCAAAACTCATATGGGAGGTTTGCCCATCATAGTTGGGGTTGTAATTGGATTTCAGTGTTCATCTTAGTGAGGTCTTCTCTTCCACAGGTGTAATTTTTTCTCTAATGTAGATTTGGGGTTTTGCCTCTGTGTACTATTTGGTTGTTACCATAACCAAAATCTGAAAGGTACAAAACTGAAAGCCTGGGGAAGGAAAGCCCCAACTCCTTGGTTATGGTGACATATTTTGAATTTTACCACCACATCTTTCTGCATGGATACCTTAAACAAGTCACTCATTTCACAAAACAAACTATCCTTAGGGGGAAAAAAAAGAGTGAAGAGTGTCCAAAAGATTATAATCCATTAATTCATTTTAGAAATATTTTTTTTGCTATTGTACCTCAGATGGAATTTTTAATGTACCTTGACTTGTAGATTTTGAAATAGTAGTGTTTCAGAAGCTGGATGGTGTTTGCTTTTTTGTTTGAGCTTTGGTTTGGAGTGTTTTTGCCTGTGCTGTTAGCCTTTTTTTTCTATTTAATTTGTGTTAAAACTGCAACTGAAGCACAGAATAAGTGTGACAAATCCTGAGCAACAGAAGAGATTTTTTTGTTGTTGTTTGGTTTTCAAGGTGTTTTTTTTGGTGTTGTTTTTGGTTGGTTGGTTTGGAGGTTTTTTCAAATAAGAATAGGTGTAAAACATTTTATTCTTTCTGTGAACACTTCCTGGATGGTAATTTACAGTTCTTTCCAGTCTCCCACATGGATCATGTCCCTGTAGTACCTTATATAGTGCTTTTACTCTTGGTTTTCTCACTGGGTACTGCTTCTTTCTATACCCTTGGTTTTTGACTACACTGCTCAGGTTTCAATGTTCTCTCCTTAGCACACATAAATTACCAGTGAAGGATTTTCTAGCTTTATTCTGTTTTTTTGGGGCATTTTTAACCACTTTCAGTCTAGGTTTTAGCCTTATTTAAAGCTATTACTCCTTCTCTTTGCTTGCTGTGCTATCTTCAGGTGGCTGTTGGGTGTTTGACATTGCCTGTGGTGATCAATTCACTTTACATCTTCCAGAGTATGAGGCGAGCAAAATGTCCACCTCCACCTTGGGTAGTCTCAATAGATCTCATCAAAAAGGAAGAAAAAGGCTCAAAAAATTATTAAAAAAAAAAATCCCAGTGGATGTCAAATCTGTACTACTAGAAAAAACTGTACATAGGATTTACTTGAAGCTCTTCTGCAAGAGGCACTGAATGGCAAAGAACCAAATTATGGTATTTAAGTCATCCTGGGATTGCAGAGAGAAGTGGGATGGCCAGGACAAATTAATAATTAATGAGTGCTTTCCCTTCCTCCAAGGGCTGGCCAGGAGGCCAAGGGCTGGCCATTCATACTCTGGAGCAGGGAAGATCAGGTAACTGCAGTGAGGTGCTGAAGTGAGTGATTTTTAGGAAACTGGGGATGGAATCTCAAGGCACATAATGAGCCATCTGATCCTGCTCAGAAATGGTGAATGCTGTGTTTGAAATACACATCTTCACCTGACAGCTGTAAAGACTTTAAGATATTTGTGTTACAATGCTTTTATAAACATCTTTTATCCTTTATGACAACGAAATTTTCAAGGCCAAGGGGAAAATGTGATCGATTCACAGACTCTGGTTTAGGAAAGTGGTTCAGCACCTTGGGAGTTGAGTGGTGAATAAATATACCGAGTTCCTGGTGTGTTTTGGGCAATTATGCTACTCTAATTTATTCCAAGTAGCAACCATACTTTTTTCTGTCCTCACACTTTCCTCTAGTGATGTGACCAGTAATTGAGAGGCAGATGTTGGATTTAAGGTGCAGTTCTGGCCCTTCTGACATCAGTGGGAGTTTTTATTCAGAAAAGGAAATGTGTACTCATATATTGTGGGCTGGAAACTTGTTTGTGGTTTTGGCCCATTTGTGTTTTGTGGGTGTTTTTAGTAGTTTCATATTGAGAAATCCCAGTGTGAGTTTCCTCTATACAAAAGATTATCTGTCTGTGAGTGGTGAGTTACCAAAATCTTCTCAGTTCTTACCCTGTCCAGTAATACCACATTAAGAAGAAACGTGTGGTATATGCTAAGAATAGATTCCTGAGAGCTTTTAGACAAAATATTTCCAGTAGATCAGTGTTTCTTGTTTGTTTTGACACCTTTGCCATCTTAATCTCTTGAATAAGTAACAGCAAGTACAGCTGATTTTGTCATAGTTTAACACATCAAAGCTTTCAAAAGAGTGGTGACAGAAGAAAAAACAAAATAGATTTTTGCCTTTCCATAAATAGGCAAGTAAAGTTGTGCTCCGTTGCTGAATCTGTCTTTGGCAAAAAGATTTTTGACAGAGTGACTGAGGATAAGTAAAAAATTAACCACCGGGTACATGCAAGCATATAGGGCCTGGGCAATAAATAGCAGCAAAGAAATGAGAGAGGGCCACTGCAGCAGTGATCCTGTTCTTTGATTTGTGGCCTCAAAGTTCAATAGATGTGACTGGGGGGAAAAAAATCCAAACAGATAAAAGCCTAGATAAAGATCAGAGCTGGATACTATTGAAGTGCTGTGCACACCTCTCAAAAAGAGTTAACCTTATTTCCCTGATAATACTCATGAGTGTTGTCATCTGGGTGGCTCTGGAGGTCACGGAGGTGTCGCCCCTCTTCCTCCTCGCTGCTGCCAAGCCTGGGACAGCCAGGCTTCACACCAGCACAGGCCGCACTTCCAGAGGATGTGGAAGTTTTCCTTTGTTAAAAGGCATCCAGGAAGATCGATATAAAATGCAATTTGGTAAGTCAGGCTCAGAAAGTCTGAGTTGCAAACAGCCGGAAGTTACAGGAATTATTTGGGAAACAGGAGTGGTGCTGGGCCCTTATTTTGACTCGGTGCGGCTGCTGTGACAGTGATTAATGGCAATGTTAGGTGGCCGTGGCTGGCTGAGCTGGTGCTTCAAAAGCTCATGTGCCTCCTAACTGGACTTTTTGAATGGAGGAAGAGTGATCCTTGCTGACCAGCCCCTCAGGGGTCTCCAAGGAGTGATGCCCTGACCACTGGACAGGCCTTGTTGGTCAGAGGGGAGTCCCTTCCACCTTTCACTGCCAGCTTTTGGCTCAGCACAGCTTCTAATCCACCTGGCAGCACAAGCAGGCAGTGAACAGTACTCCAGATTGTTATTTCCAAGGGCTCAAAATATAAATCACCTTTGCCAAATGAGATCGAAGTGAAACATGATGAAATGGAGCAGGTATCTGAAAAGATTCTATAGAGGTCTTTGGGTTATTTATTTTCAAGCCAGCTGAGGAGACTGAGAACAAAGCATCCAGCTGGGAAGGCTAAGAGAATAAAGCATCCAGAAGTCAGGCTTACGGTTCATAAATATGTTCTGCTGTTATGAGTTTAATCCTAAAAAAATTATCGTGAATATTAGCGAGGGATTTGCACCCAGAAAAGAGAAGCAGTGCTGTAAGAAAGCTTTTCTGAGATACACTAAACATTTCTTAAGAAGAAATGCCATCAGTTTGTGACTATATTTCTAAATTATTCAGGACCAGCCATGGGAATTTGGATTAAGGTTTATACACAGTGACATTCTGTGCTAAGTTTCAATCTTGGAGGGACACATTAAAAACAAGCACTGTGTCATGTGATTATAGGACATGCTGATGTATGCTAGAAAAGGAATGAGAGGCAGAAAGATAAAAATCATGATTAACTTTAGGAAATAACTGTGAGCTTCAGTGTCTACATGCAAGAAATGAGGTTAGGAAGTAACTGAGAGGAGAGGCATAAAATGGTTAGATGAAATTATAAATTAATGTTAAATGAAAACATTTAGGACCTCAAATGGTACCAGTGAGATCCAGACTATCCTGTTTCCTCACTCTAAAATTACTAAGGTTTTATACACATAGCAGACACTTGCTTCATTTTGAATTTCATCTCATCTGGTGACTTGCTGCAGCAAAAAACAGCAAGTCCGTATTTGAAGTAGATCAGTAAACAATAAATTCATTACAAACAAAAAACTCAGCTTAGAATAAAATAGCCTAAATCCTAAATGGACATTATTCTTAAATTTATCTGTGATTACTTATGCTCTCAGCATCCTCTTGTGCATTTGTTGGAGAATGTCTGGCTAGGTGTTTTCACATCTGTCAGCAGAGCCAGCCCCTAAATGTAGAGTGCAGCACTTGGGAACACTTTGCTATGATCCCCAGAGGACCTCTGGCCTGTAAAAAGCAAAGAAAGGATTAGATGGACCTACAAATGCATTACTTTATTTTCATCTGTGAGAGGAACAGCATTGCTCCAGCTTGGTCCCACATGTTCCATCACTTTGGACAATGATCTTGCCAGATTGTAACTACTGCTGTGTTTGAGAGGTAAAAGTGTTATATTTAGAAATCCTCAAGGCAAAGTCAGAACTTGAAGGCTATATTGTGAATTACTTTAGTAAATATTTTTCTTCTGTTGTAATAAATGAAAAAAAGAACCACCAAACAACAACAAAAATCCTTTAATAACTGGCTCAGAAGAAAAATCAAAAAATGTACTGCAGAAAGGAGAGGCACATTAGCATGGGTGGTACTGCAAGGGATAGAGAGAGTTTTAGCAAAACAGGACAGGCAAGGAGACCTCTGGAAACCAACATCCCAAAATAATCATTGTATGGTTTACGTGTGAGAACTTTTAGGAGTTATTTCTAATAATTTTTTCATTACCTATATCTGGTGTGGTGCTGTATGAGAGAAGAATTCCTTACAGTGGGACAGTTTTCACTGCCAAAAATATGAAGTGGCTTAGATCAGAGTCAGATCCCCAGTAGGTAATTAAGTATTTCTGAATTGAAATATGGTAATGAAAATGAAGAAGTCTCCAGACTGCACTTTTAGTTGGAGATTGGTTCTCCTTTTTATTTTTTTCCCTCCACTTTGGATGTCTTCAGAGGCTTCCAGATAAAAGTTCAGTGTCCTGCCTAGACAATTGTTTCTTAAACAAGTTATAGATGAGGCTTTGTTTTGAAAACTGCTGGAAATGTGAGGTACATGTGTGATTTTAAACAGAAAAGTTAGCAAATATGATGGCATTAATGTGATGGCAGTAACTGGGGGAAGCTTGTGACTTGCTGACCTACAATACTTGTTTTTTATTTATTCATTCATTCATATAAATATTTTGTTTAGTGTCTACTTTGAAAACACTGAGTTAGCCTGAAATAAAGTTGAAATATTTTTAAGGCCTGTGTAGCTCTCCATAGTCAAAAGAAAAAGTTTTGGGGTTGATTTTTAATGGAAGAAAGGAGAATCTTCACAAGCTCCCCCACATTTACATGCTGAGTCTGAGTTCCTGGTGGAGACCTGAGTTTTAAGGGCATTTGGTCACATGAATAGGGGGCACACTCAGCTGGCTGATTGCTTTTCTGTAAACTCTGGCCTAATTGCTCTCATTTGCTATTTAATTGTGAATTCTTCATCTATTCGTTACCACTAAAGCCAGTTGTGTCTTTTTATGAAGGCATGAGAGCACCTTTTCAACTAAAAAGAGAAAAATCTGGACTTGCCTCTTTTTTTTTTGTGTTGGTTGGGGTTTTTCATTGGGTGTTTTCTGTGTGTGTGTGTGAGATTTGTTTGGTTGTTGGGGTTTTTTCCCCCTTCTTTTTTGTGTATTAATGAAAAATTACACCACTTAAAAGCACCCCTGGTAATTATAAATTTCAGCCTTTTCCTTCCTGTGGCAGACTAGAATGAAATACAAGCCCACAGGTAACAAAACATGCCAGTAACTTGTCGGTGCACAACACTTAAAGAGCTTTCATTGGATATCCATCTTCAGAGTGCCTTGTAAACAGTGACAGGCAGAGTGGTTGAATGATTTCATCATTTCTGGGAAGAATTGGCTTGATTAGATAATTATCTAGTTTCTTTTATGCTATGGGGCATTTCACCTTTAGTCTTTATTTGTTGGCTTCTGGAGAGAAGTATAAATTACTGGACTGTGATTTTTTTTCCCACATATATTCATTGTGGTCCTTGATAAATTTTATGAACCTCCTTAATTCCCTATCTGGCCTCAGCTATACTTCTTTTCCATGAAAGTCTTCCAAGATATCTTTTTTCCTTGTGAGAAGGAAAGGGAGAAGCAGAATGAGCAGCAGTGCTGCAGCATCACCTTCCCTGTCAGGTGTGTCCTGCAGGTCCCAGCTGCCAGAGGCACCAATGCAGCCTGGGCACAGCGTTTGTCCCTTGTTCCCAAGATGCCTCTGCACCACTTGAAGCTGAGATTTATTGCTGAAAGGGTGGACTCTGGTCCAGGGACTCAGCTTGGAGAGTTACTTTTCCAAGAATACTGTTCAGTGCCTGGGGAGTAGTGGAGGGAGCTGGGTTGTTTTCCCCAGCTTGCTCCTTTTTGACCACAAAGCCAGGCGCAAGGGGGATTTGTTGCTCTCATATCTTGTGCTAAGACTCTGGAAAGTTTGCCTGAAAAGAAAAGAGGTAATAATTTTTTTTTTTTTCTGTGAGTGCTGCCTGGAAACATTGCTCTTTATTTCTGCTCTGCACCCCTCTAAGCAAAGCAAATCAGTGTAGTATTGTGGGAGGAAGAGACTTCTGCTGTTCAAAGCCTTCCTACTCCTGGCCTTACCCCTTGTCTGATTTTGCCAGGAAAAGAGCCAGGGAGTATAATCCCACATCTGCAGTGGGGACAGAGACTTGCAACCCCCTTAGAAGTGATGCTGCTGCCTCAGAGGGTAGAGCCCTAGGGAAAGAGTGGTTGCCAGAAAATATTGGTTTCAGGAGAAAGTGCTGCTCTGTCCCTGGCTTCCTGGAGGCTGCCATATCATCTCTTGCTATCCGTGTGGGCTCTACTGTTTTCCAGCAGTAAAAATTATAATTCCTCTAAGTTTGCTCTTTAGGATTGCCTTGCCATCAAAAGGTTTCCTCTAAAAGTCTCAGTTGCAGACTGAGACTTGTCTATCTCTCCTCCTGTCTGCAAATGAACTCTGTGCTTCCAGTTTCCAGTAAAACCTGATGTGGCAATAAATAATGATCTGTCCCTGTAGCCAGTTAAAATAAATACATCTTAAAATGTCTAATTAAAAATCAATCAAACAGCTCATACCTGCATTTATTTCTTTCCAATAGATCCAGATTTAATCTCTACAGCATAAATAATCTTTCCTCTGATGATATGTAGAGTAGGGCATTATGTATCTTTTCTATGAACTATGTTTCAAATATCAATGCCCACCCCCCATATATAAATATTGTGTGGTTGTATCATCAGCAAAGGTAGCAGTAAGCAAAGTTTATATATTTAAGGAAGTAATTTTAGGCGTTTTTCCCTCTGAATGTAATTCACTTTGTCCAATATTACTAAAACAAATGGGCTCTTCACAGAGGGGCATGTTTTTAGCATTTGGCTTTCAGGGAGGTTCACATGAAGTCAGCATCTCACCCTCAGCTTTTACAGATGGAAAAGCTGGGATCCAGAATGGGAAGTGGCTGGCCTGAGGTTTCTCCAAAACCCTTGGAAAGTCCCTCAGTTCCCCTCCAGCCCATTAATTTCAGGCAGCTGCCAAGCCCCAGATCCTTATTTGTGTTGCAGCAGCACTTAGCAACCCGGGCTGGGGTCGGGGCCGGGGTGCTGCCCCAGCCAGCGGTGACCATCCCAATTTGTGAGCCTCACAACCCAAACAGCCAGGAGCCAAGAGAGGATGGAAAGGTGCTGAAGGGACATGTCTAAAACCACACCTCAGGGAAGCAAGCAACTTCAGCAGGAAGTTCTTGAATTTCAGCCACTGGAGGATGATTTCTGCTTTGGTGTTAGGAAGATATCCCTCAGCTCTCAGGGGGCTGGGGGAGGCAGAACAAACCATCGGTCAAACTCAGTGCCTGCTGCAGGCCAAGAGGCTCTTTGTTCTGGTCATGGATTGCCTCAGGAATTGGGTGTCATGTTCCAGTTTATCACAATATATTTTGGAGTATTTTGCTTTCTTTCAATGGTCCATATGTATTGTATGTGCTAAGCTGAGAATTTTTCCTTGGAAGAAATGCAGAGATGGTTCAGCAACACAGAAAGCACCAAATGTTGTCTGTAAAAGAGAAATTCCCTGGGTTTTTTTCCATCTCACCATTTCTAGCAGCTGTCTTCTTTTCTTTCTACTATCACAAGACAGTAACTTATTTACCCTGGAAATATTTGTCAGCTTGGTGGTTACAATCCTTTTCTTGTAATTTTTGAACAGTAACTGATCCAGTTTGATAAAAATTCTCCGTGTTCTAATCAGTCAAAAATAGTCCTCTCATCAGACATGTATTTTTGGATAGCTCTAATCATGACTGACTTGGTCAGATGCCTAACTGCTGATTTAAATAGAATCATGTCTTTTCAACATCCAAAGTGCAGTAAGTCACTAAAAGGAAAAAAAGAATCTGTCTTGAGTGCTTTGCAGTAAAAATAAAAAATTGAAAAATTTAAGAGTCTTCTGTTCCTTTGTGGAATCAGACAGCAAAATCCTCTGCCCCAGCATTTGACAAGGTTTTCTTCTTTATTTGTATACATTTTCTTAAAATCAGCTGTATTTGTGTTCTCCCCTGAACTGGTGATCATCACTTGAAGTTAACAAGAGAACAGACGTGTTGGGCAGGTTTTATGTGTCTGTGATGTGGATATTTGCAGTGGAAATGAAATAGTGAAAACTCTGCTCAGCCATGAATCCACCATTTGATGAGAGTCTGCTTTACTGCTTTGTCAGGTTGCTTTAACACAGCAAGAAGGGCTGGCCAGGAGCAGGATGGTGTTTGCCAGGTGAGGCTCAAGCTGGACATTCCATCCCTGGCAAGATGCAATCACCTCACTGATGCCTGTTTGTACCAACAGGAAGTACAGGTCAGGCACTAGGAGTTGTCAGGAGGAAGAAAAAGGTTCTTTTCCAGCTCTGTGACTGAGGACAGCCTGTCCTTTACAGATCTCACTCTCCCCACCTGCATTCCCCCACAGCACTCAACTACCCATTAAGGTTTTTAAGAGAAACAGAATGGCAATTAAGCCCAATACAGCGGTGAGAAAGCAGTGGAAGCCGTGGGCTTGCTGAGAAATCTATCCATAAATGAATTAACTGCACAAATAATTCCAGCTAATTAGAGGTGTGCATTCCCCAAATAACTTGATTCTCTCATTTACTTAATTGAGTTGATGGTTGCTATGGGATGGAACAGCAAACTGTGCAGTGGCTATTACAGTAAGTATCACTTTGACTCAATCTGTTCAAACAGTCCAGGCTTTTTCTGTTAATTTGGAATTTGCCACAGAATCAAGGAAACTGTTGCTTTGTTTTGTTTTTTTTTTTTAAATTACATCTTTGTGTTCAATATTTTAGAAGATGATGGCAAGGTAAATTCCATTTACAATTCCCAAGTTTAGCTGAAAAGTGGGGGCTATAAATAAGAATTGTTGATCAGAGACGTAGGGTCTTGTTTCACACTTCAGAGAAATGCTGACAGAACTGACAACTTTCTAAATGATGACACAGATAAAACTGCTATGCTTGGATAACAAATCCAGGTATTGTCTATGGTCTAAGCGATCTTCTTTGGGGTTTACTTAATTTAGGATCTTTCCCTAGATGGAAAAATGGAAGAGAACCAGCAAGCTTTGCTGGTGAGATGATTTCTCCCTAAATGATGAGAGAGAAGCTTCAAACAGCCTCAGATTTTTCAGCTTGTTTTACCTTGTCCCCCCTCTTTTTTAAATGACCACTCAATCTCCGCGTCCAACTTTTTGTTCTGTGTTCTAACAACTTGAAGAGGGCCATACCAACCACTGGGCATCAGCAAAACATCTTTTTTTTCTATTTGTTTCTTTTCCTTGCTTTCTTAATTATGTAAAAGAATAAGCACAAAAATACTGCTGGTACTGAAATCCCTTTTCAAGAAGAAGACATTTCAATTCCTGCTTTGTGTTAGGACCAAGTGAGAAGAGACTTGACCAAGATTTTTGTTCTCTAGTGTAATGCTGGTCAAGGGTTTCCATTTTGGCACACAGGGATTAGGGATGTTAATGAACACTTAAAAAAAAAAAGGAGAGAAATTAAAATATGAGTAACAAACCTGAAAGAAACAGACGGTAGACACCTTTTTCTTTAGGAGAAGTAAAGTTGGAAACATGTTCCTGTTCTCTATTTTCTTGGAATCATTAAATATACTGCTCTTTTGCTAAGGAAATAATTTAAGTACAAGGTAATAGCAACAGTGCTGTTTGTCATTAGTTTGTACCTGCTAATAAATAGGGAAATCCATCTGGTATGGAGTCACTTTCCTGATGGACCTTCAAAGACTTGTTCCACATGTCAGTGTTCACAGGGACAGTAAGGAAGGAGATTGCCAGGCCACCCAAGCCCTTTGCAAATGGAAGATTTGTTCAAGGAGACCTCGAAAAGGTCCAACACAATTTCTCTCTATTGTGTTACTACTTCACCAGCAAAACCTTTCCTCTGTTATTTTGGTTCTTGCCCTCTCCCAGCATTACATCCTCATGGAAATTCCATTTCTGCTCAGTCCCTCACTTATTTTTCTTCCCTTTGTTTTACTCTTGCTATTTATTTTTCTTTTCACTGTTGTATTTCCTACTGGCACCAGTGATGTAAATCAGTGGATGGGTATGAGGCAGGGCCATTTTGTATTCTCAGGGACATGGGAACATTTCTCTTCAAGCAAAAAAGCAGTGTTGCTAATTTGGTACGTTGCTGAGACTTTAGTTAGTTTCTAGATTTTTTTTTTTAATTGGATTTGAGCTGCAGCAGATTCAGCAGATGTTGGAAAGCAAATAAACCATATGCAATGGTTTTTAGACATTACTCATGGTGTAATCCCTTTATCCAAATACAAAAGTTAAACATTTGAAACCATATCCTTAGATAACTGCAGAAGTTCAGCTCATACTCAGAAAGCCACCACCACGTAATTCCCTTCATTATTTGGTGCAGCACATCCTCTCTGAAGGAAGGTGGGCAGACAGGGGGAAGATGGATTCAAGACTGTGCTTTAAAATAAATGTCAGCTAACCACAAAGGGTCAAATTCATTGCTGATGTAACACTGCTGACTTCAGTGGATTTACACTGGGGATTAATGTAGTCCTTTCTCTAATATTTATGTTCAGGGGGGAGGAAGATTGGTTTTTATATAGATTCAGCACAAGATCTGCTGGCATATAAACAACCCAAACAGAATTGTTCCCTTCTCAAACATCTGTTAGCACGAATGTCCAAATCCTGTGTATCTGCCACAGGTTGTTATAATCGAGCTGCATTACATTAACAAAAATACAATAACCATTTGGTCCCTGCTTTAAACAAGAGCTTATGAAAATGGCTTTCAGGTGGAGGGAGTGGTGATTTGGCAGCCTTCTCTTGGCAGGGCTGTGGATTGCACATGAGGGAAAGTTGTTCGGTGGTAGAGCAGACAAATTGCTTAACAATTAATAAAAATAATGCCTTGTGTTTCTGCGTGACAAGGTGCTGTGTAGGAATTCTCCTCTCCCCAGCTGCTCTCCACTAATAAAACATAGTCAGCTCTGTAGGTTTTTAAATCACACACAATGAGGTGGAGCATTGCTTTAAAACGGGGTAACACTGGATATTTGCACAACTAAAACTGCAGGTACATGGGTTACAAATCTAATTTCTCTAGACTGCCCTGCTTTTAAAAGTCTTTGCAGCCCCACATCAGTCAGCACGGTTGCTTTTTCTTCTGTTTTATTTAAGTTTCTAAGAGCTTTCTCTTAAGTAATTAACCAATATAATAGAGTGTGTAGAAAATTATTTCAAAAATCAGCTGCATCCTTTTAGTAGTTGTATGGGTATGTTTTCATCAGAATTAGAGCAGATTTAAGATCTTAAATCTTATTTTACAAGGCAACTGAGACTCCACAAGCCAAAGTGTGATGCAAAGTGACAAAAGGCTCAAGAATAGCTTCTTAAGATCAGAGGTATATTTGAAAATGTTATTTTTGTTTTGAACGTATGATGGGGTCTTAATTCTGAGGCTTCTTATAGAAAAGACAAACCTTGTCAGCCAGGCTGCAAATCAGATGGGGAAAATTTTGCCTTGTTTCCTGTAAAGCAGTGTTTGGGTTTATTCTGCTGAAAGTTCCACGACCAAATCTCCTTCTGGGAGAATGTCACATCAGCTGCTCTGGGGTCATTTGCTCTTCAAGCTCTTGGCTCCACTGGGCCTCTACAATGTCCTCTCTGAAGTACAACAAACCACTTTTATTCTCTTAGCAAGAACACTTTACAAGTGCTCTTACTAAGTTCTGGAAGTTTCCCTTCCTGAATCTCTTTTTTTTTGGCCCCCCATTTTGAAAGTAGAGATTGTTTTCCTTGGGAGAAAACAGAAATTTCTTGGAATTGCTGCACTCTTGGCAGATGTCAACTTTTTAGAAAAAAAATCCAGGTTCCTGGATGTAATTTTCCTTCTTAGTATAGTGT
Organism: Promerops cafer; assembly: GCA_013398275.1. Taxonomy (NCBI): domain Eukaryota; kingdom Metazoa; phylum Chordata; class Aves; order Passeriformes; family Nectariniidae; genus Promerops; species Promerops cafer. The sequence continues at coordinate 336,532 of VZSE01008770.1, forward strand.
GTGGGATTCTCATAGCACTGATGATGTCTTATCAGTGGTAATTAGAAGCAAGATACTGTGTGAGGATTTCCTCTTTTTGGAAGATATAATTGAATATTTGTACAACACGCTCAGCATTTTCCCAGAATTAATCCCCAGTGTTTCACATTTGAGATTATCTTGTTCAAACAGCTACTTTTAACTTTAAACACATAGGTTTGGGGCAATATCTGTTATTTTGCTCAGAGTGCAAAACCAGTTCAGACTAAAGCTCTAGAAATGTGCTAGAAATCTGAGATTGGACTCGACATAGAACAGAAGCTGATGAAACATTTGGTTTGGGCAAGGATTTTGTCTTTTGTAGCACTTGAAATCAATTGGACTGGGATAAATTCTCCTATTGCTGCATAAATATAAAATAATTACTTTTGGTTGTACCTTTCTCATATACTCGCTGATTACTGTGATTAAAATCATTGCCTTGAGTTTGGTAAATTAAATAATTTTTATAAATTTCATATAAATTTAGATTTTTTAAATAATATAAATAATTTTCATTTATATGATTAAATAATTTTAATTATTACTTTAAAAGATGCCTTGTTTGTACCTATATCAGCAAAGACTGAATACTTCAATTTGGAGTTTATAGAAACTCCTAACTGCAGCATTTTTTTCTGGTT